>LR990121.1:11232500-11832500 GCA_905147225.2 Euproctis similis
TTGTCAATTTAAGTCATTGCAAAAGTACGCAATTAATAATAAATACTGTATTGTTTATTTAAAAATAACTGTAATATTTAGGCTCCCTATAGGGCATTTAACAAATCTTTTCAAATTATCTGTATATTGGATTCTTGGATATTGGAGTATTAGTCTGATTAATATTATCCATAGAAACTTAGTTATACATACATATAATCGTCATATCCTACCTCCAGAACTCGTCCATTTAATCAAGGCACTTGCGTCGATCAAATAGAAATTTTGCTTCGTCCATTCTTTTTACATCTCCTAACATCATGTCTTACTTTCATGCACACTTTGCAATGACCAATTACGTATATATGCCATATTATGATATTATTTATGTGATAAAAAGAGTAATACTTGATAAAAGAAATAATTTCTTTAAATACGGTGTAAAGAATGGAAACCAAGTTCAAATACACATGGATTTGAGTAACCTACTGAGTGCCGGATGCCATTCTCTCAATATAAATGATGATGGTAATGGAGAATAAGACAATGGTATGTCAGGAGAAAACGCATTGGACACTTAACACCACTCCGATTACTTTTTGTCAATTTGACTGATAAATAATAAATATTTTGCGGCGGTGGATAGTAATAAATAGCCCTAGGAAAAGTTCATCCGAGAGTGATTAATTTGCATCATACAGAATCAATTAAAAAATGATATCTTTAATATATGTATTTCGCTAGAAAATACGGGGATTTCAGCAATACTGCTTACAGTATTGTTTAATTAATTAGGAACAATTTATCTGGCAAAAATTCTAAGGTTACTGTTACACATGCTATTAAAGAGCATGCTCATTATGAACATAATTATGTCATTAGCTGTCAATAAGCATCCTATTTTCAACCATGTACTTGATAAAAAACGGTCGATATTAGCATGGCTCCCGATTTATTTTCGAGCATGCTTGAAATTAGCATGCTCAAGATCTGTACACACATGCTAGTATTGAGAGTATGCTCGATACTAGCATGCTCTCATGCTAATAATGAGCATGTGTATTATGTGTAATAGTGCTCTAAGAAAAATACCTTGTAACATCAATTTCTTGCAACACCTAAAACGTTCCGTTAACCAAAAATCAGAATTTCATAAATTCCAAAAATAAAAATCACTAAAAGACAATTTAATTGTGTTAAATAAAATATGCTTAAAAAATATCAAATTAATTTATTTGATGACCTTAAACGAAGTCAGCGTAAGAGTATTAAAGGAATTCTCGTAATATGTAATTTTATATAGAGCTCCATAATTCCATAGAGACCATAGGCAATGTAAAGATCATAGATCATGTGAGTTTTCTGAATATCCACTTTGACACTTTCTCGGGGTATCTGCTTGTGTTCGTAAATTTATAAATTTAATTTAATTAAACGAACAAAATGGCCTGTACATTCTGCGGCCCTAAACTATCGCTATGCGGGCTTGTTTTGAGCGTATGGGGAATCATACAATTGGTATGTAATCATTGTAATTCCGAAATTTATTATGCCATCGAGTGCCTTGAGATTAATCCGAACATCTGAACTTTTCAGACTCTAATGGGTGTGTTCTACCATATCAGAGCTGTAGCTTTGTTAGAAGATATCCCTCTTGATGAAGAGCATGGTCACAATTCCCTCAATGATTTGGTAAATCACATTGAAAGAGGATATTATCAGGTATGTTATATATATTTGTCTCCTGGTTAATTAATGGTATAAAAATTCTGAAACTAGCTAACTGATGAGGTATTTAATATATATTAAATTACACCTCTATTTAGACATCTGGCATGAGATTTGCTTATGTCCTTGTAACATAACCAAATGGTAGAGAGAAGTTAAATGTGCGAGTAAAGGATGGTGGATCTGGCCATAAAATTACTAACATTATTTCATTGTATTATTTGTAGTCTATAAACACTTCTGTAAAGTAAGACAATCGACAATAATTATAGTTATTTTTGACCAACCTGCCATTATTAGTAAAGTTAGATGTTGATTTTCCTAAGTTAGACTTTCCTGTTAATATTTCTTTTAGTAATAGTCTTTTGACTCACTATTATAAATTAGCATAATGTTTAATTTGCTTTTAGATTCTAAATGCAAATTATGACCATGTCAAAATATGTTTTTTTTTTTCTAAAATTCCAGAACTCATTGAACTGCTGGATTGCTGCCCTATTATATCTCATCACACTTGTTGTATCTGGACACCAATTCTGGATGAACAACCGTTCATCAGTCAGCATGTAAGGATGGTAAAATATCATCTATAAAGTGATGATTGCAAATTTGTTACAACATAATTTTATAACTGTTAATTCCATTCCATTATTAATTTATTATTAACATTTTTCAATTGAGTCTACAAAATTTTAACATATTATTTTATTTCTACAGTTTAGTGGCTTCTAATTTTTATTTTACTCATGTTAATCTGTTGCGATGTGACATCTTTATATATGATCTCATCATTTGGTGATTATTCTCTATCCTGCTATTTACAATAATTATTCTATTGCACTAAAAGACCTTGAAAAACAGAATTTATATCTTTAGTATTCATTAAATTCATAGATCGGAAGCCACTGTTGTAGTTCTATGTTTTTGAACAGACAATTAAATGAAAAATAATTTGTATTCACGCAAATTGAATATAACTGTGTTGAGTAAAGTATATTGTCAAAATGAAGTATGAAAATTGTATTCAAATATTAAAATGTTAAAGAGAATTTTGCTTAATGTATAGCTGATTAAAACAAGAGTAATATGTACAGACTATGATTTCAATGCTTTTTTTTTTGGGTATTATTCAAATAGTTTTGTAAATATTTTGTTATTTAGTCGAGTGTGTCACTAAATAAACTACTGTCTCTTCTGTAAGGATCAAGTGGTTATATTATCGAATTCAAATTGACCATGTTCAAATAAATATCATAAGCATTAAGTGTTACTTGTAATTAATGCATAAAATTGTAAATTATTATATCTTATAAATGTTCTAGGTACATTGTATAATGCTTAGTTTTCTCTTGAAGTAAATGTATTGACGTTAAATATTGTTTTATTTGATAGTTAACTTGTAACCTAAAGCTTCAAAATAAAATGTTCAGTATTAGGAGTAAAAATTGAGGGTCGTAAGATACTTTACATCTAACTAAAGGAAGCTTTGCTAGCTTTTTTAGTATATGTACACAATAATAAACTGTGATCTTAGTTCTTTTATCTGCCACTGACTGCGCTAGAATGTTGTACGCACCTATGCTTACATACGTACATGGAGTTTAGTATTAAATAGAGCTGTCGATGGCGACATAATTCATTTATTTATTTATAAATACTTTATTGTAAAGATACATGGAAAAAGATTATAAGTTTCCGCGTAAGGATTTGAACGAGTGCTTCTCGAAGGATGGCGCCCTCTACCTGCGACGTTTCAACGTTACTTCCGGGCTCTTGAGTCTCTATACTTCGTGAACAAGAGTCGATAAAGTTTTATCAATAATGACTTACATTTTCAACACATGGTTGATTGATCAAAGTATGTTAAGACCTTATTTGACTTCTGTCATTCGGAATTTGCTCTGTATATCTGCTTAGTCATTCGTCCTGTCTCACATATCCTATCTCGTTTCCCAAGTAATTATATTAATTAAATTTAGACTTTTATAAGTGTTGTCCAATTTTCTAATATTTATGTATAGTGTTTAGCTGCCTATCTTTGTTTAATCCTTGAGACTGTAGTTCAAATAGAACAAAATATGTCTACACAATATTTGTGTAGGTAATTACAAGGTTATAGCGAATATTCCAATGGTTTTAGACTACAAGCTCAGGAACAATCGCCGGTATAGGCACTGGCTCAAGGCAAATGCAGCTGGCAGTGCTTGGCTGGTAAAGATCATCATCATTTTTCTGCCCTTATGCCCACTCTAAATGGGGTCATCACATCATGTCATCCTTTCGAACTCTCTATGTTGTCCAAAGATTTGTCTGTGGTTTTATGACTGGCCGCCTGCTTGACGTAAACCTTTCTTGGCTGGTTCTTGGGTACTAAGTGAATGTGCTATGATTGCACATTTTTACCCACAGATAACATAAAGATCCGCGATTTAGCTATTTAACTATGAGGATACTTAATACTTATCTGTAATAATATAAAAACGGCAACGTAAACAAACGGTAAAGGTACCAGGTATGTGGCCGGTGTCTATAAACGGCGCTATTTGCTTACCATCAGGCAACCCGCTAACTCGTTTGCCTTATCCCGTAATAAATTTAAAAAACCATAGACACGTTAGTCACGTTACTCAGTGCAATATTTAACTTGCTCTGTGAAATGTGTTTGAACGTCATCTAACGAACAGGTTTCGGATGTGATAAATGAAATCAGTGGAACGGACCGCGATCTAAAAGACTTTACAAAGATGAGTAAGCTCATGAATTGTGGAATATGCTGCATGCTGACAAGCGGATGGGGTGTCATACAATTGGTAAACTTAGAGTTTAGTCTTCCAAAATCTAAATTTCCTGACGCACTTCGTGTAAAGTGATATTAAGAATTGATGATCGAAGAGCGAGTAATTTAGTTTGTATAGGGATTTTTTTAAGATCACAAATACAAACATTGCTAGCACAACGACCCTGTTACGGCCGACACGATGGTCCTTTAAAGTCGACGGCTTTCCTTTGACGTATGGAAGTTAGCTCATTTGCCAAATCGGTCGTCTCGAATTTGTCCACAAATTTTAGAGGATTGACCGTGAAGGACAGGGCGTCGGCTTTAAACTGGTCATACCTAATGCTCGTAATATTTCCACTGACACTAACGATCACACACTTTGATGTTTTATCATTTGGACGCGTTGCTCATTGATGTAACATGGCATGGTGATTTGGCGTCAGAGACTAAATAATAAATAAGAGATTAGACTGTCGGTGGTCAGACAGGTTGACCACCTCCTCCGCCACCCGCCATCCGGTCACCATGGTGGCGGCCGAGGGAGTCGCCCACGATGGATCGATGATCGACTCCCCCTGCCACCGCACAAAGGTGCTGACCGACCCCCGGTTGAGCAACCAGAGGTCGAGTCCTGCCGCCCACTCCAGAAGCGTCTCCCCTCTTACGTCGTCCCGGGGGTCGCCCCACTCGCTCGAGTGAGCGTTGAAGTCGCCCAGGACGAACACCGGACGGGGGGCGCAACCGCGAAGGCGGTTCGCCAGCCCGTCCAGGTATGCCTCGTACGCGGCGAGGCCGCTGTTCGGAGAGACGTAGCAGCCCACTACGACCATGGATCCCCACTCCACGGCGACGTAGCCTGGACCTTTCCACAGGAGGGAGCAGTAGCTTCCCTCTGCCCAGTAAACGGCCACCGAGCCCGCGTCGTCCCCGAACCATCGCGGGTGGACGGGGACGTGATTGGGCTCGGCAACCACCGCCAGGCCAAGTAAACTTCCAACCAACAAATTTGTTAGACACCTAAGTACTCGTATAGGTACTAATGTAAAAGTCTATTATCTATGTCTATTATTTGTACACTTTTCAGTTCATCATGGGATTCCTTTTCTTTTTCGAAGTGCCCATTTTATTCGAAGAGTGTGAGGCGAAAGAATATGACAACTACGACGATTTCATAATGAAAACCAAGCAGAACTATCGCGCTGTAATTACCATTTTATTATCAATTATTCACGACTCTAAATGGAGTTGGGGAATGGCAAGTTATTTTTGTTCAATTAAAACATCCGGACTGGCGTGGTTCTGTGCTATAGGATTGCGCTATAGCGTTAGAATATGATTTAGTGGTAGTCTTGCAGTTTGCTGTATAAATGGGCCGGCTCGACTGGTGAAATATCATGACCTCTCGGAATATCGGTGAGAAGTGGCTCGTCCCGTTCGGTGAGAAAGGTATCTGGCCCGATCCCCTTCCTTTCCCCTCGTACTCCCTTAAAGAACGACAAAGCACCACGGTGTTCATGGGCAGAGAGTATTCGCTTTCCATCAGGTGACCCACTTGCTCGTTTGCCCTCCTATCCCATAAAAAATGTGTGAAGGCAGCGGCTGTTAGGTCTCGATTTGCCGAAACGTTTCGTCCCAAATGGTATACGTGGTGGAACCTATTGCAAATGCACCGGGCACGATCTTGTCAGTCATCTATATTTATCACAAATAACTTCCGAAAAGTATTCCGAGAAATCATTGCTGTACGGAATCGACCCCGGAGCTTCATAATCCGAAGCGGGGAGCTCGAATATGGGAACATTACTTACCCCTTTTAAACCACTAAATTCGAATAAATTGATTGAATTAAAGCCCAGTCTTTTTTTATGGCATAAGAGGGCAAGCGAGCAAGTGGGTCACCTGATCGTAAGTAACTACTCACCGCCCATGAACACCGTGGTGCGCCGCCGTCCTTTGAGGGAGTAGGAGGGTAAAGGAAGGGAATCAGGCCTTCGGTTACCTCTCTCACCGAACGAAACGCGGCACGAGCCACTTCACGCCGATATTTCGAGATGTCGTGGTATTTCACCGGTCGAGCCAGCCCATTCATGCAGCGAACTGCAAGACTCTACCACTCCTCAAAGTTTGCCTAAAAGTAGACTATTCTATGACTCCATATATTTCATTCGGTGAAATCATTTGGTATATATTATGTATTTTCCTATGTTATAATAATTACTTATTTTCTTGTGGAGGTGGCGATCAACTGCTGGATAGCAGCCGTTATGTACATAGTAACTTTAATATTGTCATGCCTATGCATAAAGAAAGCCCAGAAGAATGCGGCGACTCTAGCCAAGTTGCGTGAAGACGATGAGTACGTTTGCAATCCAGCTCCGCCGAAGGTGAAGACTAAAAACGATAAAAAACGCCCATCACGGACCTAGCAAAAGGCACATAAGATGTGGACAAATTTTGAACATTAAGCCATTTTGAGTTTTAGAAAAGAAATAGGCGATTATAAATATATTACCCAATACCCAGGTATGCTTACTGCGGCTGCTATACTTCGTCGGGATGGAATTTGATACAAATATATATTTTTAACAATAAGTATAGCCTATGTTATTCCTTATCACATCAGCTATCTGCCAGTGAAACTCTCGTGAAAATCGATCCAGCTATTCCAAAGATTAGCCGGAACAAACAGAAAGACAGACAGACAAGAATTTTAGAAATGCATACGCCTGATTTTTGTTTTGTAACGTTTATTTTAATATAACAAACAGCCCTTCCCTATTTTATTTATTTATTTAACGGATAGTATATTTTATTACTGACTTCCATACGTTTACGCTTTTTACCATGAGCAGTAGGCAGAAACTACCTCTTTTAAAAGCTAACTACCTCTTCTAAAGTCATTTCCTTTTCTTTCCTAGAAAGAAAATGGAAAGAAGTAGTTAGGTGCTCGACCACTGGAGCACCGAGACTACAAATCGAAGATGATATCAGCAGCCTTAAAAATCGATAACCGTGTATGGCAAGAGTTAGGAATGTCTAAGAAGCGAGTGAGGCGTGTAAGAATCGTGCCTTATTGCGCTCTCTATGTCTGCTTACCCCGCAAGTCATTTTGCGTGAAGTTATGTATATATAAAGTAATGTATTTATGTACTTTATTATTACTTTCGAGAAAAATATAATTGTGGAAAGTGTTTAGGGAACAGCTGTATGCCAGTATAGTTCTTTTTGCATATTACCACGAAAATGCAAAACAAGAGATAATAGATAAAACGGGATGAACAAAATGAGTTTCTTATCAGCAAGTAACGTCGAAAGTCTTAAAAACAGAATAAATGAAGTGAGCGATGATTAATTACTGCACCCAGTCTTGTCTGTCTACCCCTGTAGTATGCTAGAATTTTTCCTACACCATGGGAACTTCTAATTTATAGTTTATCTGGTTGTCTTCTCATGATGAAGCTCATGGTGGATTGGTAAAGTAACCGACTGCAGAATTGAAGTCGGTAGGTTTGATCCCACCCGAGTACTAATATTTATCAGTGCTAATTGAACTTAGTAATTTTTTTTTCATTTATTGCTTCAGGGGCGAAACAAAGTTCGCCAGATCAACTAGTTATATGATAAAATAAAGATAAATTGTTTATTCTAATTTATTTTCCATAGTTGATACAATTATTCTTTTTATTTGACTCCCTCCAATTTTCTGTCAAACGTAGCGGTGCCAATGTTTACACTCTTTATTTCATCCTTCGAAACGGGTGAGTTTTCCTGTAACGTGACGCCTGTTTAAAATAATGAACATAATTGCAAACAGTGTTCTAATTAAAGGACATCTTGGGTTAACTACTACGCCACGGTTAGAGTTCTAGCGGTGCAACGAAAGATAAAAGCGGTCAACAAGAGTCGAGAGAAGTTCACCGACTTGTGTTACGAGTCGCACATAAATAATTATTGCAATTTATAATTATTTTTAATTGATAAAAATCTTTTTTTCATCCGCCCAATACGGACAGGCTAAAGCTTACAGGCCATACTGCCTTTTCTGTATTAGTATTATTCTATATTAGTGTTAGTTGTCGTCTCTATGGTTAGATAGAACACTGTCTGGCCAAGTCTGCTCACCTTATGTGTTGAGGTCATTATAATATTCCTATAGGGGGCACTCTAGTCTTATGAGCATGAGATGAGTAATAATGTACACAATAAAAAACAGATCTTAGTCCTCTTTGCTGCCTAGAACTTCGGAAATGCCGATGCCGTACGGACGTTCGGATTCCTTATAATCTACACTTCGTGGAATATAGTATTCTTAAATGGCTACTATAACGAATTAATTTTTATATTTTGTGTGTTCTTGTTGTACTTAATCTATATAACGTCACATACATCCTCTTATTTCAAACTTAAAAGCACGGCGGGAGTTAAAACTCTTTTGTCTGTGATTGTCAGTAAAAGTATAAATCCGATAAACATTTTACTCAAATATGCTACTACTAAAAGTAGTATTGTTGTCACTAGTTTTATTCCCGCTTGAATGTCATTTGTCATCAATTTTACCGCCAATACACAAACAATATAAAAACAGCAAAATTCTAGGTTTAAAAGTACACGGTGCTGATGTTACTTAACAATAAATAATTTGGAAGAAGAACCTTGCTGCCTCAATAATTCAGCCGTACGTACTTCTGATGTAGAAGTCTCGGATTCGAGTCTCGTGTACCTTTACGGCAAGGATTGGTAAACCAACTATGGCAAATGCTTATAAAAACGAAATTGAGAATTAGAGGTATAGTTTGTTTTTCTTTTATGGACTCACCCAATATGGAAATATTCTCAAGAAGAAAAAAAAACTCTATTTAAACGTGCCCAAGATATAGAGGTGCTAGAACTTGAAGAATTATCTGATGGTATCTTCATGTTGGTTGAAAACGTCGATATCTTAGCAGTGGTGGTCTGATTAAGGGTTACCAAATTTGTCTTGATTGGACAAAAAAAGTTTATATTAGATTTGATGAAACTTTTATAACGCAATCATTTCCATTTAATGAGCATTATTTGAGTAAAAGTTTGTCGGGAAATAAACTATATCTATTAACAAATACAATTATTATCTATTTACTAAAGTTCATAAGCAATTCATCGATGCATTTATTAAAATAAAAATAAGGCGTTCCTTTTTCAAAAAAGATTTTTTATTCCAAAGTTTGAATTTGGAATTCAAAAAAGTTTTTACACAATACATTACTTCTACAGCTGTCAAATTCAAGTGACAAACAAACCTTTCCTGGCTCCTGGTCCTCTTCTTTCGCTGCCTGGTTAGGATTAATCCAAACGTCGGCTAGAATTTGTGGTATCTTGACACGCATTTTAAGTGGTGCCAATATTTTTGTGATCAGTTTGCGACAATCCATAGACACTTTCGGCTCACGGGGAAAAGAAACTTTATTTTGCACTTGCTGAGAATATAGAAAAAAAACGAAGTTGAGACTTACTCGTAGACTTTGTAAATGAAAACATAGTCTTGCCTGAATATAATGATAGTTCAGATACCAAATACTTACACGGTGATTTTCACCAATTTTGGAAGGAAAGCTTTGAAAGTCAAACATCAAACGCAAAAAGAAACTGGCTAAACGTAAAACTGCATTCACCTTTAATAAAAGTGTGTAATTCGTATCATCAAACGGTAATCTGCCATAGACAATTGCGTACAGTACGACACCCATGCTCCATATGTCCGAGTCCTGCGGCCTGTACGGAACACCCTTCAATATTTCAGGAGAGGCGTACGCGTAACTTCCGCAAAAAGTTTCGCTAAGCGCATAGACACCGTTTTTTGGTTTCATGTGGCCACGAGCGAACCCGAAATCTGACAATTTAATATTCAACCCATGGTCCATAAGGAGATTTTCGCATTTTATGTCTCTGAAATAAATAGATTTTATTCTACTAAGTATATATAGTATCAGTGGTCGAGCACACGGCTTCTGATCCAGAGGTCCGGGTTCGAATCCTGACACTGGCTCACACCAATGACTTTTCGGAATGTAATAAATATCGATGACTGAAAACTTTGTGCCCGGTATGGCAATAGGCTCGCCACCTATTGGGACCATTTGGGACGTAAACATAACGGCGAGACGAGGCTTAACAGCCGCTGCCTACACCTTCGGGTCATGTGTCTACTAATTATAAACAATTGGAACACACCAGTAGTTAGAAGTTCTGATGGATTCTGGCGTTACTTTGTAAGTTTTCTTTATTAAAAATTGTATTAATTATAGTCTCAGGGGTTAGGAGATTTAAGCACTTCACTTTGAAATGAAAAAGTCTTGGGTTCGTTGGGCGCCTCTCTGGCTCACACCAATGTCTTTTTGAAACTTATGTGTGACAAAATTGTCGCTTTATGTATGGGCTATAGATTTCATAACATTTGGGACCTAAAAATGACGAGATTTAAATACTTCAGCCTGTATCCATATTATAATTATAGCAAGCTAATCAAATACTCTTATAGGGGCACATACCGATGCACAACACCCCTCTCATGGCAGTAGTCAACAGCTTCCACGAGTTGTCGGAACCAACGGCGACCTCTCGTCTCATCAATGTGCTGATCTTTGCGTATGATATCTAAGAGACTGCCATTCTGGGCATATTCCATAACAATATAAACTCTGTAATTTTATAAAAAAGAGTAAATAACTTCATAAAAAAAGACAAATAGGTATACAAGAGTGGCAACAGATATAGACCATTTAAACTGGTATAGCCACAAGGTACACTGCATGAATGAGGACGAATGAGCCGGCTCGACAGGTGAAATGCCACTACCTCTCAAGAAATCGATGTTAAGTGACTTATTCCGTGTAATGTTTAGTGGGAGAGTTATCCGGCCACCCCATCGCCTTCCCTTTCCTAACTTATCCTAGAGGACGCCACCGCAGCTGTGACTCTCCCGATCGAATTGCCCCAATCTTGCAGTGAACTGCGTGGTTCTACCACTGTTGTGCTGCTAGGACTTTTTGGATATTTCCTTTTGAATTTTTTGATGCAGAGCGTGCGACAAAGCTAGTTTAACATTGAGAAATATAAGACGATAAATAGTTTTGTAAATTTAGTCAGTAAATACATACATACACATCTCCACGCTAAATCCCTTGCGGGGTAGACAGAGAGAACAGAGGAATGTAAGGTACGATTCCTATACGCCTTACTCGCTTCGTTGACTTTCATAACTCTTTTCAGGCACGCGCGTCGATTTTTGAGGCTGCTAACATCAACTTCCTCTAGAACATGTTCTATTTTGTCTTGGAATGTGTGTTTTGGCCGTCCTTGATTCCTACATCCATCCGCGTTTGCATTGTATATCTGCTCAGTCAATCTTGCATCATCCATTCTTTGTACATGTCCGAACCATCGGAGCATGCCCTTTCTTACTCTTACACCGATACTCTCTTTCAATCCAACTCCTTCCTCACAACCTTGTTTTCAACGCGGTCTGCGAGAGTCACTCCCCAAATTTTGCGCAGTGCCCTCATTTTGTAAGTAAATCTTGTAAAGTAAGTTCTGTAAGAATTGTAAATTAAACTCGCAACAAACTTATTTCTAATTCATTCAACACTCCACTACAGAGCAGTTTAATACCTGTGAGTGGTCTCGATCGCTTGAAGGAAACGTATTAAATTTTCATGTTTCAGACCTTTAACCACCTCAATTTCTCTGGGCAGAAACTTTTTTAGATAATCACCGGGCGCTTGGAATTTGCTGATTATTTTTATGGCCACTTGACAGCTGTGCCTGTCGCTATTGGCAACCTGAAATATGGTAAAATACCGCATTATTTACAGATAATCTGAAACGCAAGTATGTAAATAGATGCAAGGTTTGGATTCATGGAAAAAGAGTGAGAGAGGATGTGGTAGACGTAAAGTGGCTCATGCCGCGTTTCGTTTGGTGAGAGAGGTACCCGGAGGTCCACCCCCCTTCCTCATTCTTTCCTATCCTGTATCCCTTAAAGGTCGGCAACGCAACAGTAACACTATGTGTTGCTGGTGTCCATGGGCGGCGTTGGTTGCTTACCATCAGGTGACACGCCTGCTCGTTTGCCCTCCTATACCATAAAAAAAAAGTTTCGTGTGTTTATGTAAAAAAATATGTGAGAGAGAAATAGAAAGGATTTAGAATAGCTATTGCAAATCGATACCCAATAGTTGTGAAGCTTAAATTGTATATTGTGTAAAATGACCAGACGATCGTCAACTTTAATACGTGATCATTTAATTTTAGTATAAATACATCGTCATTTTCCTGCCCTCATCCCAATCTAAGTGTCATCCTCTAAGGGTCGGCACAACATGTCATCCTTTCGAACAATCAATGTTGTCAAAAGTTCTGGTTGTGGCTTTATGACCGGCCGCCTGTCTTATGTCAACCGTCCTTAGGATTTTTTTTTAAACTCCTTTTCCTAATTGTCTTAATTTGTCCTAAGGTTAAGGTTGGTAAATCCTGTCGGTTCAATACTAGCACAAGGAAACGAATAGGAAACGAATAGGAAACGAGTGAAGTATAGCGACTTGTAATTTTAGTACAAATATATATCGTCTATAATTTATTGAATGTATTTATAATCTTTGAAATATATATAATGTTCCTGGAATTAATACAATTAAAGTAATTTTTGATAACATCATTTGGTAGAGAAAGACCCCCCCCATGCGAAAAGACCGCCTAACATTTGCCATAAATTTTTAATATATTCTTTATATGGTGTAAATTAAAGTTTATTTTATTCTATTGACTTTTTTACGACGCTATAAAAATCTATTACCTTTACTGTGGCATATGAACCAGACCCTATGGTACGTCCAAGTATATAACCATGGGATTCGAGTACCGTTAATTTTCTTTCAGTTTTTGGTTCAGCGGCGCTGTGAACAGCCGCAGTTGGCTCTGTCGACATCTCGCCGAGGACATTGTCTTTTGTTCTCACATCAGGTCCCGGCATATCACAGAATTACTTTTTGTTTAAAAAAAATACAGTTACTGAAGTCACATTATATTTTTATATATATATATATACAATTTTGTCTTATTTTATTTTCGTATTATTTTTTGATAAACTAATCATTGTGTCATTTTATTTTTTTGGTTGTCAATTTTGATAGTTTTACTATTGGCACGAGAACGTTGTTTTTTAAAAATGGTTTTTATATGCATTATGGTATGTGACTGGCCAGTACGTATGTTTTTATAAAGTCAGGGTCGTTGATATTCCATGTAAATAAAAAATGTTTCAAATTTGACCGAGTACAGGTTGGTCATGCGAATTGTTGAAACTTTTCTTAAAATGCCACCAAAATAACGAGAACCCTTATGAATGAAATGAATAGAGCCTGAATGAAATGAATAGAGCCACTTAGACTAGAGAAGTGGCTTAAAATAGAGAAACAAATAGAAACTCTTGGAAAGAAATGGAGGGGGCCTTAAGTGGAAAAGAATATTTGATAAAAAAAAACAACAACAAAAAAACCTGATGAATTATTTTGTATAATTTATGTAACAATTGAAATTATTTAAAGGAATATTTTTACAGAATAAATGAAGCTTTCTATGGTCTTTAATATTTGTGTAAGAACAAATACTTTTAGAAGTTTCCTTGCAACTTCGACACATTTTATATAAGCAGGTGTCTTTTTTGGCTGGATGGTTATTTGTTCCATTTTCGAATATACATTTTTCTTTTTTTTTGCGTTTGCTCTCATTTCTAGCGTCTTTTGAGCAATAAAAATAGTCCATTTCTTTCGTCTTTTGTTGCCATAGTTGTATAATCGGTATATATAAAGTGGGTGTCACGTAGTTTTTCCGTGATGGTCTCCCAAACTACTTTTCGATTTTAATTACTAATATTTTCGATTCAAAATTTTTTTTGGCAAGATGTATTTAATCGAATAACAAATCATTCGGTTACCTTTGATAGTGATTAATACCGATTTTGATGAAATTTTGTGGCCATATTTGGTAGGTCTGAGAGTTTTCATACCCTAAAAGAGTGCTTAACTGCTTATTTAATTATTTCTTGAAAAATACCATTTGATGAGTTAGCTACTTCTGTTTATTTTATGACTCGCCTCACTCACCTTACATATTGAAACAAAACAAAAATGGCGCTGTAATTAATGAAATACCGATACCAGGTCAGTGAGCTTTTAGCTGAACAGCTTTCCAAAGACTGAATTTTCCAAGACACGAAGATATTTGTCTGATATTATTGATTTAATATCTTGCTTTTGATATGACTTATTTATTTCTAGCAGGCCCGGCAAACTTTCAATGAAATAGTTTTTCAAAAAAAAGTAGCTCAAGTTCCTCCTTCCTTATTACACCTGTACCTGCCAATAAAAGTCCCGTCAAAAATTGATCCAGCCATTTCAGAGATATCCCGGAACAACTAGACAGATAGAAAAAAGTTTAAAAAAATGTTATTTTAGTGTATCTATGAATGTAGTAGAAAGCAATTATTTCAGTACTACAAAGAGACACTTCAATTTTATTCATATGTATATATACAGTTTATTGATTGATATTATATTTTGCTTTTAAATGATAAAGATCATTATAAATTAAATTTATTACATATCTTCACGGGCATGGTTTTAAGGAGATCATACATTTCTTGATGATCTAATGGTTGGAGTAAGTACTTACTCAGACTTGTGATTGAACGGTTTAAAATTAGATTCCCTATAGAAAAACTATGCGATAAATTTAAATTATCTTCGAGTGTTAAGGGAGTGATGGTAAAAAAAAATTGAAGAAAAAATTGATTTTTTTTCCCAATGAAACAATTCAATAAATAATTTATGAAATATCATTATATTACATAGTATAAAACAAAGTCACTTTCTGCTGTCTGTCCCGTTATATGCGCATATCTTTAAAAATACGCAACGGATTTTGATGCGGTTTTTTTTAAATAGTTGAGGGTATCAACGGGGTGGTTTTGATCTAAATTCATATATGAAAGAAAAAATGATAATTTTCGAGATTTAGTATTATAATTGCAAACGCTGGCTGAACCCTAAGTGATAGATCAAAATAATGTTCTACATTATTAAACACCTTTAAAAGATCTACAAAAAAGTCCGCAACGGCATATGTCTATCTCTTAGGGATAAACCATAATTTTTTTTTTAATTTACGTGAAATAACGGCTTATTTACGAAGCGATTTTAATCATAACAGTCAACAATCAATACAAAATCATAACAATCAATCATTTTAATCACATCAGTTAAGTGTCTTAAATAGATTGTGCTTTTAAATATAAATCAATATGGCCCTTTACACCTTGTAATTTAAACGAATATTTACAAAGATAGCGGGACATAGTTGCGACACGTGCCGATAAATATCCCAAAATGAACTTTTTATAAAAAAAATAATATACAAAGTTTACTCATTTATGTATTACTTTTGATGCGGAACAAAGTTCGCCGGGTCAGCTAGTATATTATAAGTAACTAGTTGACCCGGCTAACTAACCGGCTAACCGGCATCAAAAGTAATAAATAAGTAAATTTTGTATTTATAACTTTTTATTTACTACATGAATTTTACATATAAATCACCTCATTGACACCCTCTATCTATTGGAAAAAACCGCATCAAAATCCGTTTCGTAGTTTTAAAGATTTAAGCGTACATCAAGATATGGGGACAGAGAAAGCGACGTTGTTTTATACTATGTAGTGAAGTTACAGTAAATAGTTTAAAAATACTTTTAATATTTGTTCGCTAAGTGGTTAAAGCTAAGAAGACAGTTCCTTAACGAGTCTTAGAGGTATCACATTGAACAATTAGGAGTTATCTTTTTAACTTAGTTTGCGATACAATATATACATATATATCTCGGTGGTCCGTGGCCTCTGATCCAGAGGTTCGGGTTCGAATCCTGACACTGGCTCAAACCAATGACTTTTCGAAATTGTTTTCAGAAGTTAAGTGTGAAAAATATCAATGACTGAAAAAATTGTGCCCGGTATGGCAATAGGTTTGTGATGTGAAACATAACGGCGTGACGAGGCTTAACAGCCGTTGCCTACACCTTCGGGTAACAAAGGCGTGAAGTTATGTTATGTTATATATATACTTTGTTCCGTCTCAGAAGTACTACTAAATGTGTAAAAAATAATATTTCCTATTTCCTAAGAAAAAGTAGCCTTATTACGTCAACTACCTGCCAATTAAAATCCCGTCAAAAATTTAATAAATTTGAAATCAAATACCGCCTCATCCATTTCGGAGATAAGACGAATCAAACAAACAGCCAACAGTATATATTATTATGTTCATATGCACGTAGTAAAAAGCGATTCTCATTTCAACACTACAAACAGACACTCCAATTTTATTTATATGTGTGTGTATATTGGCAGACTTGATTACCTTTTGTACTTAATAAACTAATATAACTTGACCAACAGACCGGAAACTAACAAACTAGATTTGAAATGTAAACAGTATCAGAAATCGGTTGAGTCCATATCGTAGCATACACAGTATAAGGGTTCCGTATGCCATTTTATTACAACGGAAAAACAAGCTACGATGAGCACTACGTATTTTGTCAAATTTTCTCTATAAGTTATTGATGTAGATGGCTCTACCACTGTTAAAAATAATCCCTGCTTTTATTGAAAGAAATATTATTATTATTTTAACGAGCCATAATCTTCAAGTTTAGTCTTCAAGTCGGAAAAATAAAACGAAACATCACAAATGGAAAAAAACTGCTTTTATACAGTTTTTTTCTATTTATCCGCAGGACTCTAACATAATATACTGATTATTTGGGTAAGAGGGAAATAACAGTCAAAATTACCCTGGATATTATCATACCTATTACCTCCAGGCTCTATTTAATACTATCATTAGGTACAAATTATATTAATTCCATCATAATAATAAGATATATTAATTACTCATGAAATTGCTTAACGATTCGTAACGAGATTTATATTCACGTCCACAATTAAAAAACTAATCAAAAGCCAAAAACACTGACGCAGGCATTTAAAAAAAAAACTAAAAACATGTCAAAAAAATTCACTCCAAAAAGGTTGCAAAAAAAATCACACCCAAACTTTTCCGGCCAGTAAGTAATTAAAAACCCATTAAATTAGCTTAGGAAAACGCGCAAAAATATCCGCGTGGAATGAGACGTTGAAAAAAAAAATTAACCCGACGCCCGCGTACTCTAATCCTTCGGATCTTGGACGTCAATAATTGTCTGGAAAAAGCAAAAAGTTTCTTCTCTCGAGGCAAGTTATCAATTGTATCCGACCGAGTTGCAAGTAGTCGGTGGAGTTTTTCATTCGTTTATTGCACTCGAAGCAGCAAGGAAATGCTTTAATGGTTATACTCACGATCGGTTTCGATATAGAAACTTTGATCTTTGTCACTAACACATTGACACTTTGTGGCTTTTAGAGTTTATTTTAGTTCATATCGATTTAAATGAGTTTAATCTCTTGTGGTTAACTACACATTTTGTATACGTATATATATATATATATATACTACTGAAATACACGCCAAATCCCTCACGTAGTAGACATGGAGAACAGAGCGCCATAAGGCGCGATTCTTACACGCGTCACTCGCTTCTTCTACTTTCATAACTCTTAACATACACGCGTCGGTTTCTCTGCTATACCCAATGCTCGCTTCCACAAGTTAGCGTTAGTTGGGCGTTTCTGCCAAGTTGCATTTAACCAAATCATTACATAGTATAAAATAAAGTCGCTTTCCTCTGTCTGTCCCCTTATATGCTTATATCTATGAAAATACTCGACGGCTTTTGATGAGGTTTTTTTATTAGATAGAGGGCGTCAACGGGGTGATTTTATCTGTAATTTATGTATGATATAGTAGAGATAAAGTGATAAATTCAAAATTTACAAATTTATTACTTTTGATGCGGAACAATGTTCGCCTGGTCTGCTAGTATAATAATATTTTTGTGTATTATTGTGCGTGCGGGTCACCTGATGGAACGCGACCACCGTCGCCTATGGACCTCCGCAACAACAGGGGCGTCGCATCAGCGTTGCCGGCCTTTAGGATAGGAATACGCTCGAACACATATAGTGTAACAGTTTCTTGGCCGACCTTTAAGGCAGTAGGATAGCAAGGGATGGGGAAGGGGAGTGGCCCTCCGGGTATCTCTAACACCGAACGAAACGCGGCATTTCACTTCACGTCGATGTCTGAGAGGCCGTGGTATATCGCCGGTCGAGCCGGCCCATTCATGCAGCAAGCTGCGTGGCTCTACCACTGTTAAAAACACCGATGCATTCATCCTTTTTAGCTTTGTTTTATTATCAATTCATACTTATAATACATAGAAATATTTATGCTCATCATAAATATTTGAAGTTAATTAATTAATTTAAATTTTATATTTAATAAATAATAAATCACTACTCGTACTACTCAATCTTAAAGACCAGCAACCCCTGGTGTTGCAGATGTCCGTTGGCGGCGGTAGTCACTTTCATGGATGACCCACATTCTCGTCTCTTTTGCCCATAAAAAAGGTTGAACACATTTAACCAAGGGAGTCAGTATTAATATTATCTTCTTACTCTGTGGGAATCAGTTTTAATCTCGTCATATGTTTAAGACATTGCAATGTGAACGATTGCGTCTATTGTTGTCATGTTTTAGAGAGAGATGCTGGGTGCAAGAGAGTCGCCGGCAGACAGGGGCGAGTCTGAAGATGATAGGAGTGGAATTAGTTTCAACTATTGTTAACTAGTCTAAAATTAAATGGTAACTGTGCTTGACGAGTGGTAGTAATTTACTGTTCACTTATTTTTCGGTTGCCCATATTTTTTTTAGTATTTTATGTGTATTTATTTAATATTAAATCTCGGTGGTCCAGTGGTCGAGCAACACGGCTTCTGATCCAGAGGTCTGGGTTGGAATCCTAACACTGGCTCACACCAATGACTTTTCGAAATTGTTTTCGGAAGTTAAGTGTGATAGGTCCGCCACCTATTCCACTTGAGACGTAAATATAACGTCGAGACGAGGCTTAGAAGCCGCTACCTACAACAGGCGTGAAGTTATGTTATGTTATTATAAGTGTATACTTAAATACGTGTCTATGTTTTTAAGTATGTATGTAGATATATGCAAAAACAAGTGTATTTTACCAGACATGGTGCAATGCTAAAACAGCCGACTCACCTAGTACAAATATTTATAGTGAGTCCGAATGTTTTCTGGGCGTTATTTATATGTATTTTATTAAAAAAATATATACACATAAATTCATATAACTTGTTTTTATATGGTATAGGGGAGCAAACGAGCAGGCGTGTCACACCTGAACATATATAGTGTTACAGTTGCGTAGCCCTTACAATGGGAAACGGAAGGGGTCGGAATTGGGATGGGAAGGAGAGGGCGAAAGAGGTTGGCCCTCTGGATACTTCTCTCACTGAGCGAAACGTGGCAAGAGCCACTTTACGTCTATATTCTGAGAGATCATGGTATTTTACCGGTCAAGCCGGCCCATTCATGCGGCGAGCCGCGTGGCTCTACAACTGTGCAAACCTTTTGTAGTTTTCTTAGCAGAAATAAGTATTTAGTTGCTTACTTTGGGAAACTAGAGGGCTCTGTCTCTATTGTGTCCAGGTTTTAAAGTGAAACTTTTATTACATCGTCTCAAACTTTTTCGTCTGCGTGTTGCATGTCGCGTGACGGTCGGCCGCGGAGTAGGGATAAAGTGAAAGGCGCTCGTCAGAGCGCCTTTCACGTCTATTATCGTTTATTTATTATTAATTAATTACCCAAATATACACTTTATTTTTGTAAATAAATACCGTAAAAACATGTAGAAAAACACCCCCAGACGAGGGATCGAACCCGCCCCGACCTTGTGTTATCGGTAGTGCGGTTTACCGATGCACCACGAGGGCCGTATGTATAATCGTCTAATTACCGTCCTCTTTACCAATTTCGACACATTTTCTAGGATCGGGTTTGTTTGTTTGTTTGTTTTTTTTTTATAAATTGTGTTTTTTGAAAATTATATTTAAGTACGAATTACATACTAATAAAATAATGAAATATCAATAATATTTTTCGATCTTACCGACAGAATAATAAATATATACTAATATATACTATGTACGAACATATTATATTAGAAACATATACTTAATTTTTTGCAGTGATAAACTGTAATAAAAGCAAAGCAAACACACATTGACTTCGTGTTAGTTAACAACGCCATCTGCTGGAATAGAAATTTCATGAAAATCGTTGGAGCCGATTCCGAGATTCCAATTTTATATATACATATATATATATACAAGAATTGCTCGTTTAAAGATATAAGATAAGATAGTGCTCTTTATATATGTATATATTTGTCACATTTTCATAATAAATCGAAATATCATATTTACTGGAGGAAAAAATATCGTTTTGTTTTGTAAAGATCCTTTGTTGTAATGTTGTTAACGTTTAATAGGTGTCGCGTTATCCCTAGTGCCGTAGCTGGAATACTTGTCGATTCGGGCGACATCTATCGATATAATACGATATTACGGCAGAATCATCAATAGTAGCAACCTAGTAGCGCCATCTAGGAATTATTGTCGTGACCACGTAAAATAAAAAACATTTATTAAACCCTATTAACAAATACAAGATGGCAAGTAAATTAAAATAGCCCTTATCGCACAATCCCCTGAAAGCCGGTGACGTCCGGTTCGATTTCAAATTAAACTAGTTTTCTCTCTCTTTGCAAAACTGCCACTGACTTGTAACTAACGAATTAGTGGAGGAAGCAGACTGACGCCTTTCTTACTTTACTTAAGTTTCCAATTCCAAAAAGTGTGCCAGGATTCGGACACGCGACCTATGCGATTCGGAAGCCGTGTGCTCGACCACTGGACCACCGGAACTACATATATGTGACACAGTCATGTTCGTCAATTTATTAGCGATAAGATAGTGCTCTTTATATATGTATTTGTCACATTTTCATAATAAATCAAAATATCATATTTACTGGAGGAAAAAATATCGTTTTGTTTTGTAAAGATCCTTTGTTGTAATGTTGTTAACGTTTAATAGGTGTCGCGTTATCCCTAGTGCCGAAGCTGGAATACTTGTCGATTCGGGCGACATCTATCGATATAATATGATATTACGGCAGAATCATCAATAGTAGCAACCTAGTAGCGCCATCTAGGAATTCTTAATCTTCAGTCGTTAACTTCCAAAGAACTTGAAAATGATGAGATTATCGAATTAATTGATTTAAATCTTTAACTTAAAGTTAAACGAAGCCAAAGCAAACTTTTAAAAAAATTGCTGTGAAGTAACTGTTTTACACTGTTGCACTCTAAAAAAATATAAATGTTAATCATTTTATCAGAATCATCAATTTAAAAAACTTACTAACTAAATTATTGAAAAATAATTATTGAAAAAATATTTTGTTTATGTATATTTAAAAAGTAGATTTAAAAATCAATAACCCAAGACTCAATTTTAAAAGTTTCACTTTTACGGTGGTTTCATAAAACCACACAATTTTTTTTTTATATATAAATAAGTCAACATAGTTCCTACACTGGTAATATGTTACTCCAGGGTTCAGATTGAAATTATTAATCGTCTTTCATACTCGATAATCCTGATTCAAATATTAGTATCAATAGTTTTTTCGAAATCATTCCGGTACTGGTATGCGATCGTTAAAAGCTATATGGCATTAGACTCGGTCACATATTTAATTTGTAGTGAAAATTTCAGTCTGTCTACCCCATTTGACATTTATAAATTCACTTAACCCAACAAATATTTAAAATTTTTGTACCTACACGAAACTAAATGTGTTGCAATGAAAATAACTGTGATACTATTACATTCCTGTTTACATAAGCGCGGGAAAAGGTAGAACTGACAAGGGCAACACACTACTCTGTGCTTTTGTTATTTGTACAATTTTAATTGAAAGGTTGCCATCATGAAGTCTCCAACGAAATTCATGTGACTCACAAAACACAATTTAACATAGAATCACGCCAGTTATAATAATGACGGTTCAGAGCTTTCTATATTCATATTGTGTTAAAAGCTACGTTGCAATCATACCTACCGAAATACTTAAAATGGCGTATTGTTGTTTTCATTTTTTCGCGCCGTTTGCTTTCTACATTTGCCGTTAAAGAGTGTTAATCTGTCTGGATCATTGTTATAGCTCACATAGCCAATAACATAATAATAGATTTATATCGCCGAAATAATTCCTTCATCATTAAAAAATAAATCAATGAGAAGTGACATACTCTTACACTTCATTTTTTATTATTTGTTTAAAAATAATTAGGGTTCCGCACAAAAAATTAAAAACCACCACATTTGTGCATATTTCGATGAAGGAATGAACTTTTTTTTTACTATAAATGCGAGCCTATCTGCGGTCCGGGCTTAGTAAATTACATTATATTAATTTAATGTTAAAAGTAATAATACGATAATTATACATTAAGCTGAAATATAATTAACATCAACGACGAGTATTGTAAAGTGCTTAATTGCGTGAAACTGTTTAATTAGTTCCAACCGGACATTTAAATGTAATGATCAATTTGTTTAAATGATATTTCGGCTCACCCACTAATAACTCTGCATTATTCTAGTTTTAAATATAATTTTCATCCAAATATATAAAAATATATAAATAAATATAGTTTAAAAAAGCACATCACATTTTTCATAACTAAAATTGATAAAAATAATTTGCAAAGAAAGCGTGTTGTTCCAGCTCTCTCTCTCTTACTCGCATTCGAATTCTGACACTTCGCATAAGAGTAAGAGAGACAGAGCTAGTCGAAAATAAATTGTTGAATCCTGTTGAATCTAATCAGCACAATCGGATGTTTTGATCAAATTATTGCATTGTCATCGGTCTCTGACAGATGTGCACAATTTAAATAAAATTGGATCGTTTAAAGTAGGAGAAAATCGTGCTCACAGAGTTTGATTACATACATACACACATATATGCAGGTGAAGCAAATGATAGCGTATTAAAAAAGCTTGATTATTGTGTTGGAGACATTGCACGAGTCCTAAATCTCAAAAATTATCACTTCTCTAATATACATACTAACCCCCACGATAAAACCCTCTATTTATTAAAAAACTACATCAAAATAACGGATTTTTTTTAATAGAGACTGTAAAGATCTTAGTATATAAGGGGACAGACAGCGGAAAACGACTTTGTTTAATACTGTATGGAATGATTAAAAGTTAGCTATATAAATGTAAGACAATATATATTATTTATACGATTTTTAAAGAAGGCTTGGAATTTATTAGCGAGCACTAAATTGTCATATTTGTTTAACAAATAAAAACATAAAACATATACCAACCTACTGTTCTTTGCTACTAGGAAAGTATAACTTGTAATCATAATGTTATTAAAATTGTTTGCGAGGAGCTTTACCTACTCTTACGTATCCAAGTGACGTGAAGCTCCGGTACTTGATGATCAAAGATATATCTCTCTCTTTATTATTAACTAATGTTAAAAAGCGTCAGTATTTTCATTATTTTTATTTAGTTTATTATCCATTTCTGAGGCATTCTTTATCGAAAATGGCAGTGACAAATTTGTAGCCGAAATCAGGTCTCTCCTAGACTAACATGTACATTGTATGTAACTACATATTATAAATTGGCCATAACAGACGCTCACTACGACTATACTCGAACCGAACTCAATAGTTTGGGATCATATGCGGTAGGTACTCTGCCGCCTGAAGTATATAGCTCCCAATGGTACTCATCGGGAGAGTTGCCCAGTGAATCCACTACCCATTATCCAGTTGAATAGACGAAGCAGATTAACGCTTGCTTACCGCTTGCTACACCCGAAAGCTAGTTAGCACTTCCGTGCTGGAGACGCCAGAGAATCCGGCTACTAGTGGCTACCAGCTGTTTCCAGAGCTGTAAAGCACGCGCACCTTTAGGTGCACATCTTTTAAGAAGCCTCGGTACACTTAAGATGATTTTGTGATAAAAAATCAGTCTATTTATGGGATAAGAGGCAACCAAACCAGCGAGACAACTAGTGGTAAGTGACTAGCACCACCCATGCACACCGATAGGATAGGGTGTGGAGGGTTGGTAAGGGAGAATTAGAAGGTCCGACCCTCATCTATGAAGAACCGGTCCATTTACGCAGCGATCTGCGTGGCTCTACCGCTGGAATGGTCCGGCTTGTATTATATTTAGTGTTTCTTAATCCTCTCTCCCCTTAATTTAAAAATATATACAAAACCTACAGGTCCCTTAGATGGCGTTGGGCAGGCCACATGTTAAGGGAAAGCGGGGAAAAATGGACCAAGTTGGTAACGGAATCGTATCCAAGAGATGGCAAAAGAAGCAGAGGCAGACAGACAAAAAGGTGGGAAGACGATATTAAGGAAATACCATGGTCCAGTATGGCCCCGTTTAGCAAGGGATAGAAACATATGGAAATTACTAGAGGAGGCCTTTGTCGACAGATAAGTTGTTCCACACAGACGCCCAGTTGCCGATAATTCAAATAGATAAATATTAAATTACTTAAGTTTTTAGCTATAGCAACACTGTAAAAAAAAAGATCAGCAATAAAGGCTATAAGAGCCAGCGTGCCTATAAGAGAGTTATATTGTTTGGAGGCAAACGAGCAGGCGTCTCACCTGGTAACGAGCAACAATCGCCGCCTATGGACACCTGAATACAAAAAGTGTTACCGTTGCGTTTCCAGCCCTCACAACGGGATATGGAAGGGGTCGTAAGTTGGATGGGAAAGGGGTTGGGCCTCCGGATACCTCTCTTGCCGAGCGAAACGTCGATACTTTGAGAGGTCGTGGTATTTCGCTGGTCGAGCCGGCCCATTCATGCAGCGAAATACGTGGCTGTACCACAGTAAAAATATATTATTTTCTTGAGATTTATATTGAGTATACGTATCTACTATTTCAATTTCTTCTTTATTATTTCCATTCTTCCATTTCTCTTCTTCTTGTGGCCAGTCAGTTGCTTGCCAATTTCTGAATGCTCTAATTGTTTCTCTGAAAAGTATAATGGAGTCAAAACTTCACACCTATTATGTCGAGGGTTTAGAGGAACATAACCTGAATTAGAAGAGAGAACAATGACGTGACAACGCCGCCTATGGACGGATATGGAAGGGGTTGGAAGTGCGATAGGAAGGGGAGGGGAAAAGGGGTTAGGCCTACGGACACCTCTTTCACCGAGTGAAACGCAGCAAGCGACTTTACGTCGATATTCAGAGAGGTCGTGGTATTTCACCGGTCATTCATTCATGCAGCGATCTGTGCGGCTCTACCACTGTGTGAATCAGTGAGCTTGGTATCCGGAAAGCTAATCCCTTTCTTCTCCACTATTCATCACTCTCTCTTAAAGGGTGCAATACCACTCTGACCCAAACGGCTTTGCAGATGCTTATGACCAGCGCTAGTTGCTGGCCACGAGGTGACTTACCCTTTGTTTAAAAAAAAAAACTATTTATAAAAAAAACTTATTCATAGAAGTGTAATAGAATACTAAAAACGCGCAAATTTGGTTAATGAATAGTGGTAATTTTTGTTATTTGTATGAATTTTGGGTGAATTCAAGCAGAAGGAAGATGTCTCTCCGGTTCCTTAATAAAAACGTTAGTTTCTTGTTTTTGAAACTAGATGGCGATAGGAGTAGATTACTTGTAAAAAAAATACCGTTAATCTAGTTATAAATATCATTGTCATTATAAATACATCAGCACGCATTATTTTTTACTTACAAAAAGTATGCATTTAAAAAGGCTGTTTATGAAATTAATATGTAATCGGGAACTATTAAAATTCACTCACACGAGCACACCTGTGAAAAAACAATTTCAGGTAAACATTCAGCGGCACAGTCGTTAGTAAGTGCGGGTAGATAACATATAGCCTTAATTTTTTTTATTAGGGCACGATGTTGTAATTATCTAAGAGTTTGGTTGTTGCCCGCAGCTCCGACTGCATTTTTGCATATACACTTTTTTATGGGATGGGGAGTAGAGATTGCAACCCGGTATGTTTCTCAACCGGGCCGGATTCGTCCGGGTTGAGTTAGCATCCAACCTTTTTAATGGAAAAAGACAATGATTCATGGTTAATATTTGATTCGAACTGGCTTCTGAACAATTAACACAGTATACTCAGTCACCCTAAATCACATTTAAAATTCATACGGAATATATTATTTATGGACAGTAAAGTAACATTATTTGAAAATATAGTATTAAAATAAAAAATAATAATAACGCAGCATAAAATATCAAATTCACTCACAGAAAAGCAAAACATACTTATGCTGTCAAAAATATTACGACGAGCCATTGGAACTAGAATCTTCAACAGAAACGAGAAGAACCGTTTACATTGTTTTCCATCAAACAACTATAATTTCTTTAATAAAAAAAAAAATGTTAAAACCACAAAAGAATGTCGTGGCAGCTTCAAATACTATGGAATTAAGTCATATTGATAGGAACATTAATTAAAGGGTTTTACACTTGTTTTGATAGTTTAATATTCTAGAAAGAAGAATGGCGTTAGGAAACAGCATACATGGAGCGTTGGGCAGATTTCTGGGCACAAAGAATGTCAGCATTTGCATTATATATGTGCTCAGTCAATCTTGCATCATCCATTCTTTTTACATGTCCGACCCATCGGAGCATGCCCTTTCTTTAACCCTGGCACTTTTTTTACAACAAAACATAATTGTATAGGTAAAAAAGAATATCAGAGAGTAGGACGTCACGTAATAAAAACAATTTCATTCAAATACAACACAGTTGCCGGCGTTCTAAGTAGTAAATGACTAGATAGAAACTTCCAGCAGTCAGCTGACTTTTTTATCCCACTTCTGATGTCGGAAATTGAGCTCGTTTGTGTGTGGGAGTGTGTCACAACTGTAACTATTAGCAAAATTATAGATTAAATAGGTTTAGATTGGCTCACGTGATCGGCGCTAAACATTACTTGTGGAATATCATTGGTATGAGCCGGTAATCGAACCCGAGACATCTAAAATAGAAATATGTACTTATCTACTGGGCTATCGAGACAATTGATTTTTGAGATTGTCTTCGTAAGTGAGTCATTTTTCACGACACTTACATCAAGACATGTCGTGACAGTATCTCTGGAAATCGTCTCTAGAGAGGTGTCACTTCTGTCATACTTCAATAATAATATAACTAATATTGTATTTCTCATTTGACCTCAATATACAAAAGTACTCACAAGATATCTTTATCTTAAGTGGCGCTTTCTCGGAGACAAGAAATAACTTACAATAACGCACTTTTGACCGACCTTTTATTTAACAAAGACCTCTATACGGAGCCCTACTTTAATATCCTTACACAAAATGGATAGCAGATTATGTACAATAACAAAAATTCTTATTCAAAAAGTTTCTCCTTTAAATAACATAATTTCACGCCTTTTTCTAACCGAAAGTGTATACGGCGGCTGATAAGCCTTGTCTCGCCGTTATGTTGACGTTCCAAATGGAATAGGTGACGAATCTATTGCATTCCGGGCACAAAGTTTTCATTTATCGATATTTATCACATATAACTTCCGGAAATAACTTCGGAGAGTCATTGGTGTAAGCCAAGATTCGAATACGCGACTTCTGGATTCCAAATCGGGGTGCTCGCCCATCGAGACTATTAGTTTTATTCCTCTTTATATATATTTCTTATTTTATGGTTTAAGGGCTAGGGCTAGTAATTTACATCACAACATATCACCATATGTGGCGAGTAAGAAGACTACACGGATTTGTAAACTGTCCTATTTGGAGGCTGGTAGGAGAACGGAAGGTATCGGAAACCATCAGCTTTCTCGATTTGCTGATACATATAAAAGCTTTATAAGTTAACTCCTAAATACAATTTACATTATTTCAAAGAACATGAAAGTTTATTTTTATATACTCCATATGTTTTTACAATACTAGTTAACTCGGCGAAATTTTGAAATTATCAATTTGTTTACATCAGTTATACCTAAAAACCAGCCCGTTTATACCCTCTATACCCTCTATTTATTAAAAAAGACACCGTATCAAAATCCGTTGCGTAGTTTCAAAGATATGAGCATATAAGGGGACAGACAGCGGAAAGCGACTTTATTTTATACTATCTAATGATGATACGTATACGTTAAGATACACGTCACATAGAGATTGACCGAATGTTTTACCTAAGTTTTGACAACTTTAAACCGTATTGAAAAACAACTTGGCAACACCAAAAAAATAGAATAAAAGAGTGAGATAGCAGGAGATAGACACTTCGTTAAAACAATCTATCATAAAAAGCTTAATCAAAATCATGTGACTGACGCGATTATGCAAAGGTTACTGAACGTCGAGCTCAAAGTAAGACCGTTAAACGTTTAAGCTACTCAGAGCACTCCACGATATCGTATCTAATTACCGAAACCTTACTGAATTAACCCCCGTCCCCATGCCCTTGCCCCCCACGAGTTTGCTCGAATTAATTAAGTCTAAAAATCTAAAGCAACGTATTGTATAATTTTAAAGCAAGCACCTAGTTGTTCTAAGCTGTTTTAAGTATTATGCTATTTACGCAGGTATACATATTTTTTAGATGCAAATATTTCATGAGTTCCTTGCCCGATGCTCATGAGTTTCTTGCCCGAGTCTTCTCATGATAGCCCAACACTCGGAATTGCGCCGCTCGTAGCGATTGCGTTTTCTTGTTATACGGAGGCACTTTCATTTAGCTCTCGTGTTTAGTCATCATCGTCATCATCATCAGCCTTTTTGAGGTCCACTGCTGGACATAGGCCTCCCCCATAGAGCGCCACAACTGCCGGTCCGCTCAATCATGGGGAGTTTTTGCCATAATCGCCACGCTTGGCAGGCGGGTTGGCGATCGCAGTAGGCTGTATTTTTTTTAAAGAGAATGCTGCTGCCCATTCTTCTAGCGTTTCCCTTAGTCGCCTTTTACGACACCCACGGGAAGGGATGGGGTGGCGGGTATTCTAAGCCGGCGCCACACAGCTCTCGTGTTTAGTATTTCATTTTAAATAATATGTTTAATCTGTACTTGTTGAAAATAAAGCTTCTTTGACTTTGATTATAGATTTTGATTTGATATCTCGATCCAAGAGTGGTAGAGCCAAGCAGTTCGCTGCATGATTGGGCCGGCTCGACCGGTGAAATACCACCACCTCTCAGAAGATCGACGTAAAGTGGCTCATGCCGCGTTTCGTTCGGTGAGAGAGGTACCCGGAGGCCCATCCCCCTTCCCCATCCCTTCCTATCCTACCCCTTTAAAGGTTGGCAACGCAACTGTAACACTATATGTGTTTCAGGTGTCCATGGGCGGCGTTGGTCACTTAACATCAGGTGACACGCCTGCTCGTTTGCCCTTCTATGCCATAAAAAAAAAAAAAAAAAAAAATATCGATTTAGTATTTCTGAGAAACGATCTCTATGATATACTTTTGTTTGGTAAAATTAATAATTTTAGGGAAATATTTCTAAATAAATCCGCAACAAAATTACTCAGAACAGTAATATTTCACTACCTAATTTCACACCAAAATTCGAAATTCATAGGGGCAGAGCTACGCAGTTCGCTGCATAAATGGGCCAGTTCGACCAGTAAAAATATTTTATGGGATAGGAGGGCAAACGAGCAGGCGGGTCACCTGGTGGTAAGCAACCAACGCCGCCCATGGACACCAGCAACACATATAGTATTACTGTTGCGTTGCCAACCTTTAAGGGGTAGGGGATAGTAAAGGATGGGGAAGGGGGTGGGCCTCCGGGTACCTCTCTCACCGAACGAAAAACATTAGTTTTGATGCGGAACAAAGTTCGCCGGGTCAGTTAGTAATGGATAAATAAATAAACAGAAGAAATCAGATTCAGTCATTAGGCACCTTCAATTAAGCAGTAGGTTTGAAAAATGAGACGTCTCGGATTACGGACAGGCGGGCACGGTGATTTGCAGAAAAAAAACACACCCAATTAAGTAGTGTGTGGAAGAAACAGTAGTGTCCTTAACTAAAAGCGGACATTATATTTCTAAACAATATATAGGTGGGAATGAGGAAAATGATGGGAATGATGGGATATGAGGGCAAACGAGCAAGCGTGTCACCTGATGGTAAGCAACCTGCGCCGCCCATGGACACCAGCAACACATATAGTGTTACCGTTGCGTTGCCGATCTTTAAGGGAGTAGGATAGGAAAGGATGGGGTAGGAGGGTGGGACTCAGGGTACCTCTCTCACCGAACGAAATGCGGCATAAGCCACTTTACATTGATTTTCTGAAAGGTCGCGGTATTTCATATTTTTCACCATCCATACCTTGAGATTTGAATAGTGGGAAAAGAAAAAGAATTTGGAAGAACTAACCGCTACGTACTCTACAATTAATCTGTTCTTGGGGAATAAAATAATAATATCTTGGTCACAATATACACAGCGCCCTCTAGTTCCAAGTTAAGCAACTAAATGCTTGTGTTATGGATACTAGATAACGGATATCAATACATATATACTATTCTTTTTGTAAATACATACTTATAATACATAGAGGAACACCTAGACGCCACACAAACATTCATGTTTGTCACAAATATTTGTGCTCGGGTGGGAGTCGAACCCCCGCCTCATTGCTGCAGCCGGTAGTTTTACCAATGAGCCACGAGGCCCGTATATTAATATAGTTTAAAATATTCTGCAAAAGAATTTATTCAAAAAAGTTTTAACGATAATTGAAAACGATTCGTATCGAACATAAGTCAAGTGTAACTTTTTATCACAAACTGTGCAGGTAGTTGTAAATTTTCTAGTGTTTGTATTTGTAATTGGTTGACCCGGCGAACATTGTTTGGCCTCAGAAGCATTAAATTAGTAAATTTGGGCCGAATTTATCAATTGGCCGGGTAAATAAAAACGATAATATCCCTAACAGATAGACATACGCTCGAATACTGAACCGCCACCCAAATATTTAAATGCTACTTACGCGTTTGAGTAGCTGTTACATTAGACAGAATACTTGAAATTTTAACAGTAAGTTGCACTTTATTTATTGTCAGATTTGAGTGGCGGTTCAGTATTCCGGCGATAGACTGTTCTGTTGGCTCGCTGAGTTTTCGAATTTAATTTTCTAAAGTTAGTTACGTGTGATAAATAACGATGACTGTAATTTTGTGCCCGATATGGCAATGGGTTCGCCACCTATTCAATTTTGGACATAAACGTGACGGTAAATCGAGGCTTAACACCCACTGCCTTGTCACAGCCACTACCTTCACGCATGTAGCATTCGGGTAGAAAAAGGCGTGATATTATGATATGTTTGTTTACTAAATTGTGCATGGGTTACACGTAAAAAACCACCCCGTTGATACCTCTTATCCATTCAAATAAAACCGCATCACAATCCGTTGCGTAGTTTTAAAGATATAAGCATCCATAGGGATATAGGGACAGAGAAAGCGTAACATATTAGTATTATATTGCATTAGTGGTAGAGTCTTGCAGTTCGCTGCATGAATAGGCCGGCTCCATACCACGCACCTCTCGGAATATCGGCGTGAAGTTGCTCATGCCACGTTTCGTTCGGGCGAGAGGAATCCGAAAGCCCGATACCATTTCCCCTTCTATTCCCTTAATTATAGGACAGCAACGTACCACGGTGTTCATGGGTCGTGAGTAGTTACTTACCATCAGTTGACCCATTTGCTCGTTTGCCATCCTATCCCATTAATGTTGTCTTTAGTTGTCTTTGTTAAGCAACAGTCTCATTTTGGCGTCATTCATGAAATTAGTTGTGAGATACCATCTTGAGCAACTTTTAGTGTTGTATGTAAGTAGTTAATCTATAATGGTCCATATTTTTTGTCTCGGTAGTCTAATGCTTGAGCACCTCGCCTCTGAATCAAGAGTCGCTGGTTCGAATCTTGGCTCACATCAATGATTTCGAAATAATTTTCGAAAGTTATGTGTGATGAATATCGATGACTGAAAACTTTGTGCCCGGTGTATAGCAATAGGTACGTACCTATTTCCATTTGGGACGAAAACATAATGGCGAGTAGAGGCTTAACAGCCGCTGACTACACCTTCAGGTATAAAAATGCGTGAAGTTATGTTATGTATGTTATAATATTAGCATTATAGACTATTAAAAAAAAAATTAATGACCACGGATGCAGAGTCCTTCACTCGTTATACAGACAACGTTAACCAAATAGCACAGAGTAGTTTACAGATAATATACATAAAACAAAAGGTGGCCATTTTCGAAAGCATTGTTTTAACAATATCTGTACCAACAGAGATAAACAGTGAAACTGCCACTGATGTGATTATTTAATCCCCAATTCCCTAGACGAGTGGCAGCCAAGGGGCCGTTCGTCAGTACCATAAAAATAAATTACAATGTTAAATTTTGCACACTCCTGCCATCTCTTTCGCCCCCACCTAAAATCGCTGGGGATTCGACAATTTGTTCCGGTACGCCGTTGCTTTTTATTAGTCGATATATGGTGACGTTAATGGTGATATAACTACTGATTATATTAAAAGCTGATACATACAATTTATTAGCAGTAAATGATGAATAAAAATGGCGGTCGTGAGAACATCAATAATCATAATAATTGATTGTTCCACTTAATATCTCTACGTACCTAAATTTCTTGGTGAAATATAAAAAGTGATGTCTCGGTTCGGATTCGAATCCTGGCTCACACCTATGACTTTTCGAAATTAATGTCTAAAGTTATGTTTGATTTTTTTTTTATGGAATAGGAGGGCAAACGAGCAGACGTGTCACCTGATGGTAAGCAACCAACGCCGCCCATGGACACCAGCAACACATATAGTGTTACTGTTGCGTTGCCGACCTTTAAGGGATAGGGGATAGGAAAGGATGGGCAAGGGGTGGGCCTCCGGGTACCTCTCTCACCGAACGAAACGCGGCATGCGCCACTTTACGTCGGTCTTCTGAGAGGTCGTGGTATTTCACCGGTCGAGTCGGCTCATTCATGCAGCGAACTGCTTGGCTCTACCACTGTTATCGATAAATATCGATGGCTAAAAGCTTTGTGCCCGTTATAGCAATAGGTTCGCCACCTATTCCATTTGGGACGTAAACATAATGGCGAGTCGAGGCTTAACAAGCTCTGCCTACACCTTCGGGCAGAAAAAGGCGTGAAGCTATGTTATGTAATCATTTCATTTAATATAATGACTATGTCAAAGGTAAAACCCATTTCCTGGAATACGGACGCACGGATAAATGTGTACTTAACCTGAGATTGTTTCCCATTACCCATTTACTGTAAAAAATATTTTAAGTAAGCATTATTAATATTTATACCAATTAATTTCGTAAAATATATAAATAATAAAGTTCGGTTCACAAGTAAGCTAGAGTAATCAGTGAACACATTTCCAAAAGGTTACAATTAAATATATTGCTTATTAGTAACAAGAAATAAATTTATTGCATTATTTACAATTAAAGGAATCTGTTTCTGCTTTCTCCGCATCTCGGTTTATTGGTAGCGTGCCCAGAAGACTGGCCACATTGCCACACTGAATGACAATACTAATCCTCTGTGCGAAGAATAGACCTGCCCTCTGGTCGCGAGAGGCCTCGATCAGTCTCTTTGCAAGATCTTTATAGAGTGCTCGAGCATTTGGACCCCATATCCTTTCTTTATATAGTTGATATAATCTCAATTGTCTGGATGACAAACACCCTGCTCTTTGAGTCAAGAAGTCATAGGATCGAATCCGAGGTCGCACCAATATCTTCTTGTCTCGGAATTATGCGTGATAAATATCCCATGACTGACAACATTGTACCACTTATTGAATTTGGGAGGTGAAAATTTGATGACTGTTATCAGTTCACTCAGAGTTATCAGTGGTAGAGTGTTGCAGTTCGCTGGATGAATGGGCCGGCTCGACCTGTAAAATACCACGACCTCGCGGAATATCGGTGTGAAGTGGCTCATACCGCGTTTCGTTCGGTGAGAGAGGTATCCCGAGGCCCTACCTCATTTCCCGTTACTTTCCCCTCCTACTCACTTAATGTACGGCAACGCATCACGGTATTCATGGGTGAAGTTACTTACCATCAGGTGACCCACTTACTCGTTTGCCCTCCTATCCCATAAGAAAAAAGGGTCGAAGCTGTTGCCTACTAATTTGGTTAGAAAAGACGTTAAGTAATAAAAAAAATATAGCTTAATTTCAAACAAAAGCTGCTTAAATATACAATCACTAAATTCGATATTAATTAATATCAATTATCCACGCTTTATGTAAAGAAACATTCTCTACTCTCTCTCTATCTCTTTCAATATGCTAACTCATACGTACGAACTGAGTAATGGCTATAAGGAGTTGCCTACAAAGGGTCCATTATGTCAAAAACAAACCCGGGCTCGTAACCAATTCCCTCCATGTTTGCGGAGGGCTGTACTCTTATAAATATGCAAATGTTATCCAGCATTTAGCCTCCTACTGCAATAATATTTATATTGAAATTGGCGCCCGCCGACAACCGTCCTTGAACTCTGTCTTTCTCTGTCTCTAGCTGGTTCTACAATTATTATACTATCCAAACATCCCTTTTACATTTCCAAACGGCGGCGCCGAAATGATTTGAAGCGGTTATCAATATTTTACACAGTGATCACTCTTTGATATGCGTGTTATTTTTAAAATATACTTACATTCACTTCAAGTCTTTTGGGCGTTATGTGCTCTCGCAAAAATAAATTTGGTATTTTTTTATTTTCGAAACTCTTCGAATCTGTGATGAGAATAAGGAATTAATTAATTGAGAATTACAAACAGTATTATAAATATTATACAGATTTCTTGGCATTATAACTTATATTTTTTTAAATAGTGTAAAACATCATAAATTATTGAAACCTTCATGTAGGTTTTACTAAGATTTGATCGTGCCCATGTGATATCTAAAACACACTTTAACTCAAAACTATGATTATATTATCTATATTTTATAACTTGATTAAGTTAATACCTTAATATATGATACTGGCAAATTTTCAAATTCAGTGACTTCAAAGTAAAAAAAAATATATCACTATCACTATAGTATGAAATCTAAAGCAATTATTGTTAAATTACGAATTGACATACTACATAATCTGATTTTGTGAGATGTTTATAGTTTGACATTCTTTGTTTAAATAACTGCTTCGAAGATTTTATGTTTTATGCCAGTCGACAATAAAAACTTTTTTTATATAGCAAACTCGTACACCAAATTCGTTTTACAAAATGATAATAAATCCTACCAAGAATACCAGAACTCTTATAAAAATACAATGTCCGAGATGTAGTTCACTCTCCACTTCTCTTAATAAAGTAAGAGAGTCATAAAAAAACCACTACAATCATCATAACACTTCCACACTGCCACCGTTGTCCAGAGACGGTGACGTTTAAAAATTAACGTTCACATCCACTACCTCTAGTGCTGTGGTATAAAAGGTACATAATATGTACATTATACCACAGCTATCAAAACCCTTTCAAGTAATATTATAAATATATTAATAACAAAGCTAAACATTGCACTAGCAAATTCAATTCTCCAACATAGTTTTTTTCACGTCTAGTTATTTTGAGGTTTGTTTCACTATTGACCATAGAGAACTTTGTTGTCATTTAAACATAAACGAATTCGAAATTCGAATTATAGTTTTTTTTAGTTAGTTAATTTTATTAGTTTTAAAAAACTAATTCTAAATTCGAATTATATTTTTATTTTTAGAATGTGTGTATGTGCCTATATTTTTAAAAACTTTGATTTCAAATTCAGGAATGTTGTTAGCTTGTTCTTAACCGCCAAAGTGATATTGGATACTTTATTTCTGGAAACTTCTTTGGAAACAAATAATGAGTGTTTTGTGCTGTCGGGCGGGTGGTTTATAAATTTTAATAATTCAGTTATATCAATGGCTTATATTCTATTCATATTGTGGTTTGCATGAAAAATATATTGTATATTAGTTGTGTTCAATACTATAATTGTTTCTTTTAATTTCACTCCTTTTTCTACTCGAAAGTGTAGGCAGCGGCTGTTAAGTGTCGTCTCGCCTTACCGGGCACAAAGTTATCAGTCATCGATATTTTTCACACATAACTTCCGAAAAGAACTTCGAAAAATCATTGGTGTGAGCCAGTGTAAGGATTCGAATCCGCGACTTGTTGATTCAGAAGCGGGCTGCTTGACCACTTAACCACCAAAACCTTTAATCCAGTCATTTATCTATATTTATCATAACGTCATTGGCGTGAGTCCGGATGCGATCCAACAACTTCTTGATTTAGAAGCGGGGTGCTTAACTTACAGACCACGGAGATAAAAAACTCAGAAAAAAAAACACGCATCATAAAATAAGTTAATTTTCCATTGTGAAATCTAGAACAAATTACTTATAGAATTATTTGAGTGTGTACTATGTATTATACACAATATATTTATTTAGTAATTTGTTCTGGAAGGGTGTCCACTGCACCGTGTGATGGATTTTTAAAATTAAGCCCATGTTTTAATAGTCAGCAATGGTAGCGGGATGAATGTTCCATTTGAAGAGGAAAAGATTTAGTATCCCAACATTATCAGTAGGTAATTGGCTTGGGTTCTGGTGTAAAATTTGAAAACTGTGGTAGAGCCACACAGTCCACCGCAAAACGGGCTGGCTCGACCAGTGAAGAGGACCACTAAGAAAATCAACGTACAACGGCTCATACCGTGTTTTGTTCGGTGAAATTAATACATACTTTTAATGTTAGTAGTTAATACACTACCTTCAAATATTAAAAGTATACGATAGTACACATAACCATATATCTATTTCTGTTTTTGTAGGACAAAATATACAGTGGTAGAGCCAAGCAGTTCGCTGCATGAATGAGCCGGCTCGACCGGTGAAATACCACGACCTCTCAGAAGACCGACGTAAAGTGGTTCATGCCGCGTTTCGTTCGGTGAGAGAGGTACCCGGAGGCCCACCCCCCTTTCCCCATCCTTTCCTTTCCCCTATACCTTAAAGGTCGGCAACGCAACAGTAACACTATATGTGTTGCTGGTGTCCATGGGTGGCGTTGGTTGCTTACCATCAGGTGACACACCTGCCCGTTTGCCCTCCTATCCCATAAAAAAAAACGATAAACTGAACTTCACGCCTTTTTTACCCGAAGATGTAGACAGCGGCTGTTAAATCCTCGACTCGCCGTTCTGTTACGTCCCAAATGGAATAGGTGGCGAACCTATTGCCATAAACCAGACACAGAGTTATCACTCATAGATTTTATCACACACTAGTTGGCCCAGCGAGCTTTGTTACGTCACAGAAGAAATAAAAATGGCCAATGTGGGTTATCCTTAAGAGATCGATATACACCATAACAGACTTTTTTGTAGACCTTTCGAAGGTCTATATAGGTCTAGGGTTCAGCCAGCGTTTGCAATTAAAGTGTTATATCTCGAAAAGTATCACTTATTTACTACATTATACGTGAATAATACAAAAAAACTACCCCGTTAACACCCTCTATCTAATAAAGAAAACCATACCAAATTCCGTAGCGTAGTTTCAACGATCTGAGCATATAAGGGGACAGACAGCGGAAAGCGACTTTGATAACTTCCGAAAAGTAATCCGAGAAATCATTGGCCTGAGCCCGGAATCGACCCACAGCTTTTGAATCAGAAGCGTGGCGCTTTATTAGAACTAATATATTATGTGGAATAAAAAAGTAATATTCCAAGAGAGATATATTCATGTTCCCTTATCTAAGTGGTAATAGAAGACATATTGGCCACTAACAAGTTTTAATGGCTCTCCTAAGGAACTGGGTCAGAATGGCGCTTAAGAAGCAGATTACTTACACACTCGCTGTCATTTGGCCACTAGGAGAATTTTCGATAATGTATACTTAGTGTAGTAAAACTATTATAACATAACATAACTTCACGCCTTTTTCTACCCGAAGGTGTAGGCGGTGGCTGTTAAGCCTCGACTCGCCGTTATGTTTACGTCCCAAATGGAATAGGTGGCTAATCTATTGCCACACCGGGCGCAAAGGTTTCAGTCATCGATATTTATCACAAATAACAACATAATTTTGAAGAGTCATTCTTGATTCAGAAGTGAGGTGATCGACCACTGCACCACCGAGACTAAACTATTATATAAATGTCTGAAATAGAGAGAGGGTCTGTGTGAATGTATCACATAGCCTCGAGCGGTGGTGGATGACCACCGTGCTCTAGTATAGCTTCCAATTTTTTTTTATGGGATTGCAGGGCAAACGACCAGGCGCGTCACCTGATGGTAGGCAACCAACGCCGCCCATGGACACCAGCAACACATATAGTGTTACTGTTCCGTTGCCGACCTTTAAGGGATAGGGGATAGGAAAGAATAGGGAAGGAAGGTGGACCTCCGGGTACCTCTCTCACCGAACGAAACGTGGCATGAGCCACTTTACTCTTCTGACATTTCACCGGTCGAGCCGGCCCATTCATGCAGCGTACTGCTTGGCTCTACCACTGTTTGAAATGTAAAATGTAAATAATGTGAGAAATCTGTAACTATCAGAAGAAATATTATTGTAAAATGATGGCAGTGTGCACTATTTCTACACAAGTAGTTACTGTTGCATCTCAGTGACAATACTCTACTACCAATGCACGTGCAAAGAGGGCAACTTCGGTCTGCTTGGGTGACCATCCGTCGCTCAAACCTCGCCGCACAATTACCAAAAGTAGAAAACATAAGTAGTTCACGAATACTCTAAAGACGGCGCCAGTGTGCTCACGACCCGACATGTATATTTTTTGCCACCAGAGTATCAGTAATATCATCATTTGCCTTTTGAGGTCCACTGCTGGTCAGGCCTCCCCCATAGAGCGCCACAGCTGCCGGTCCGTTCATTCATGGGGGGTTTTTGCCATAATCGCCACACTTGGCAGGCGGGTTGGCGATCGCAGTAGGCTGTATTTTGTTGAGAGAGAATGCTGCTGCCCATTCTTCCAGCCTTTTCCCTTAGTCGCCTTTTACGACACCCACGGGAAGAGATGGGGTGGCGGTATTCTAAGCCAGCGCCACAGTAATATATTTTGTTAAATTATTATATATTATATATTTTGTTAAATGTCTTAAATAAGTTATAAGCTAAATCAAATTTCTAGATTTAGTAGTTGGCGTGTCCTGTGACACTTAGGTGTCCTGCCATCCTTTTGATTTGTTAAGCTTTTCTTGCCTTGTCTTGTTTTGAGGTCACATTTTATTTTCTAAAATATAGATAGACTATGTACTACAGACGTATTTCACTAGGAAAAATGACAACCTTGTTATTACTTACCATTAAATAAGTATCAAAGATCGTTACCATAGAAATGAATCAATATGATAACTTTATTTTATTGCTTGGCTGGGATTATCAATTTTTAAAATTACAACGTACAATGACGTTTAAAAAGCTTACAATATACTTTATTGAAATGTAACGACAAACGGTAAAATATATTTCTCTGTAACAAAAATAAATAATTTTGGACTTTAACAATTTTATAAGATACTAGCTGACCCGGCTAACTTTGTTCCGCATCAAAAGTAGTAAATGAGTAAATTTTGGATATCATGAGGTTCAATTTGTGCTATTTATTCAGTACTAGTTGACCCGGCGAACTTCGTTCCGCATCAAAAGAAATAAATTAGTAATATTTGGATCTTAAAAAGTTCAATTTGTGCTATTTATCGGCACGCGTTTTGGCGCGCAAACGCAACTGCTATGTACCGCTATGTTAATACTGTAATATCTTCGTAAATATTAGTTTAAATTACATGCTGTAAATGGCTATATTGATCTATATTAAAAGCACAATCTATTTAAGACACTTAATTGGATGAAAATTAATGCTGTAATGTTTAAAATTGCTTCGTAAATAAGCCATTATTTCACGCAAAAAGTAAATAAAAAGGTCATTGTGGGTTACTGCTAAGAGATAGACATATGCCCTCGCGAACTTTTTTGTAGATCTTCTGAAAGTGTTTAATAATGTAGAACATTGTTTTGATCTATCACTCAGCAGCCAGCTTTTGCAATTAAAATGCTAAATCTCGAAAATTATCATTTTTTCTTTACAACATCATATATGGATTATAGATTAAAACCACCCCGTTGACACCCTTTATATATTAAAAAACACCGCATGAAAATTCGTTGCGTAGTTTTAAAGATATAAGCATATAAGGGGACAGACAGCGGAAAGTGACTTTGTTTTATACTATGTAATGATAAATAAATGCAGAGTAAGTTTTAATGTAGTGAAGTGAAAATATATGTAAATTAAATAAAGAAAGAAGAAAAAAATCCTGTAAAGAAAAGTATCCTATGTTACTTCTAATGCCTCCAAGAGCTTTATGGGAGTAGGATGCAAAAGGATGGGGAAGGGATGTGGCCCCTGTAACCTCTCTCACTGATCGAAACGGGACATGACACTACCACTTTTCTTAGTCTACGCTATAACATTTCTTGGATATCATATAATCATTAGCAATATTACCTGAACTCACACGAAAGTATAATTCAGAGTAAGACATTGGAATACTATCGTCGCGACTAAAAGTAAAGTAAAGGAAAAAAAAAGAGTGCCAAAGATTTAATTAACAAAGTTATTCGACTTTGGCTAAAACACAAGTTCTCAAGAAATTCGATAATTTGATTCCGTTAAATTACAAATGGTCTGAGAGCGTGTGAAAGATTTCGTGATGAGAATATTAAACAATCGGTGTATACCTACTATTTGTTAACATATTACTTCACGCCTTTTTCTACCCGAAGGTGTAGGCAGTGGCTGTTAAATCCTAGACTCACCGTTCCGTTACGTCCCATCGATATTTATCATACATAACTTACGAAATTAATTTCAAAAGTCATTAGTGTGAGCCAATGTGAGGACTCAAACCCGCGATCTCTGTATTCACAAGCGGGGTGCTCGATCACTGACCACCGAGACTATTTGGACAACCAAGACTATCTGTTGTTAATAATACTAATTAAGAGTAATGAAAGTCAACGAAGCGAGTGAGGTGTGTAAGAGTCGTGCCTTATGGCGCTCCGTTCTCTTTGTCTACCCCGCAAGGGATTTAGTGTGAAGTTATGTATGTATGTTGTTAATATTACATTAGGAATGTTTGTACTGAAATTAAGTGTACATTTAAGAACATATTTTTCTAATGTGTGTTATTATTGATTTTATTTAATTAAATTTTCTCAGTCGGTTTTGGCACAAAAAGTTGTGAGTGTTTGAACGATATTGGTGGTAAAATAACTATTGCTAAAATAAATATTGCCTTAGTAATGCGTACATACATAACTTCACGGTCAAATCCCTTGCAGAGGAAGCAGAAAGAATAGAACAGAGAGAACTAACTCGCTTCTTTGACTTTCATAACTCTTGTCATATACACGCGTCGATTTTTAACGCTCATGACATCACCATCCTGCAGAACTTGTTCTATTTGGTCATGTAAAGTATGTTGCGAACGTCTTCGACTCCTACAGCCATCCACTTTTACCTTGTATATACGCTTAATCCATCATGCGTCGTCCATTCTTTCTAAATGTCCCAAAAATCAGAGCATGCCCTTTATTATTTTTACAGCGAAACTCTCTTTCACTACGTTTAATGGCTCGACCGATGAAATATCACGCTCCATAGCACGCTGAGTGACTTTCAGGGTATGGTATAACTGTCCAAAGAACGTCTGAACCTCTCCCAGTATCTCATCCCCAGACGAAATGATGGCGTCGTCATTCTTCTTCAATTTGGTCAATTGACTCTGCCCATTAGACAGATCTTTTGCGAATACTTTCGAGCCTTGGTTTCGTTTTATAGCTTTTTATTTCCGCTCAGCGTTGTATTTGGTAGAAGAGTAAGTTTCTGGCTTCGGACTTCTGATAATCCTACAATGACCCATCGAATCTTACTCAGTTCTTCTTCCAGTTCAGTGATCCTCTCGTCAGTCCTAAGCGTGCGGATGTTGTGTTTTACCAGGGCCAGAGGTCGTCCTTTATGGTAGCCGTGTCGCGACCGGAGATTTTTAGCACCCCCTACTCCGCCGTTACCGAGCCCGCTACCGTGAGCCAACGGAATAACGGAGCTGCCGTGACTGGAGGCCGTACTTTCTTTGGTCATGAATTTATGAGGATTTTTGCCTTAATCGCTATGCTTGGCAAGTGAGTTGGTGATCGCGGTAGGTCTTGGTTTTTCTAGGGAGTATGCTACTGCCTATTCTCCCAGTTTTCCCTTAGTCGCCTTTTACTACACCCATGGGACGAGATGAGGTGGTGGTATTCTAAGCCAGAACCACCCATCATTGATATATTAACAGATTTAACGCCAAGTCCATTGTGGGGTAGTCTCTCTCTGCCTATTCCCTGTTATGAATGTTATGTAATATATATGTAAAAAGAAGTTATTAACAGACACTTGTTTTTTTTTTTAATTTATATATATAAGCGTGTGTGACATTGTGATTTGAAATATAGTTGGTACAATGTCCCCGTTGTAAATAGTAGATAATGTTTCAGAAATATTTTGAAACCACTCATCCGAATTGATTTGATCGGAGAGTTCATAAATATTTCACAGTCTTTGGATGTTTCCAATTTAAATAATTGTGATATAGATATATGAGAAATATATAATATACTATACATTTAAATAAAATTGAAATGTCTGTTTGTAATAATGAAATAATTGGTGTCTGCTACATCCATATATATTTATATACAGTACCTACATACATGAGAATAACATTGCCTTTTTTTGCAATTTTGTCTCTCTGTCTGTCTGTTTCTTTCGGCTAATCTCTGATATGACTCGACTGATTACGGGAATTTTGGCAGGTAGCTGGTGTAATAAGTTGTAACTCAGGGAAATCCTTTTTTAGGATTTTTTTCCATTTATTAAAGTTCTCGGTGGCGCGGTGGCTAGCACCCCGCTTCTGATTCAAGGTGGCGCAGTGGCTAGCACTCCGCTTCTGATTCAAGAAGTAGTGGGTTCGAATCCTGGTACACACCAATGACTTTTCGAAATTTTCGGAAGTTATATCGATGACTGACAACTTTGTGCGAGGCGAGGCTTAACAGCTGCTGGCAACACCTTCGGGTAGATAAAGACGTGAAGTTATGTTGTATGTTGTTTTTATCATTTATTTATCGATTCCGAGGCGAAACAAAGTTTGATGGGTCAGCTAGTCTATAATAAATCAGTAGGAAATTGGTACGAATATAAATATGTATAATAATTTGTAGGATTCTAGGTGGTCTAGAGGTCGTGTATCCAATGACCTCACACCAATGACTTTTTGGCTAAGGTGGTAAACCGGTGATGTCCACAACACTGTCGATACTTTTACTAATACGACATAAGGTCTACCAATGATCTTAATAAAAGAATTACCTTCTGCATCACTGGTATTATTATCAAAGAGACTTTTAAAAAATGAATAAATTTCATTTCCAGAATATCCAACTGATGCCTTTTTTCTTTGGAGGTAAGCAGAGACAAATTATTTCTAATTGCTACGATCCGGACTCACATTTCTTGCTTCCTCCACTCTCATTATCGCTTTGATACATGCTTGTTAATTGTGGCCACTCTTGACCTGGCCGCTCACCAACACATCATTGATTTGATGGTCGACCTTTACCGGTTTGGTCTTTCACAGTAGTCAAGTATATTTGTTTAGTCAGTTTTCTTTTGTCCATCCTTTCTTCATGTCTAAATCATCACATCATTCATCATCATTAGCCTTTTGAGGTCCACTGCTGGACAGAGGCCTCCCGCATAGAGCGCCACAACTGCCGGTCCGCTCAATCATTGGGGGTTTTTGCCATAATCGCCACGCTTGGCAGGCGGGTTGGCGATCGCAGTAGGCTGTATTTTCTTGAGAGAGAATGCTGCTGCCCATTCTTCTAACTTTTCCCCTAATCGCCTTTTACGACACCCACGGGAAGAGATGGGGTGGCCGGTATTCTAAGCCGGCGCCACACAGCCAAAAACCATCTAATGATTTCTTTCTCTATTCTTGTAACTACATCTTCAGTTCACCACGACGTTCTCTTTTTTATGGGATAGGAGGGCAAACGAGCAGACGTGTCATGCGATGGCAAGCAAGAAACGTCGCCCATACACACCTATATACAGATACAGTTAGTATTGCAGTTGCGTTGTCGTTCCATACAATGGGATATGGAATAGGTCGGAAGTGGGATGGGAGGCAAACGCGGCAGGAGCCACTTTACGTCCATATTGTGAGATTCTCGATATTCTCGGCTATATAGAATAGAACATAATATTGTTTGTCCTTGTTGTTCAGAAACTGGCAACGCTGACTGTAGACTATCGTAGCCAATTTGCCGTTCATGATATTGTATTTTACACGAAATTACAATTTTATAGCCAACTTTAGCAGGCTAACTATCTTCTAGCTAACATTTCGCTGACACCGATTCCAGTTTGTATCATATAATCTTATATAATATTGTATATTTTTAGTCAAAGTAAGAAGATATAAGAATAAAACCTCATGCTAGTGAACTGGCAACATAATCTAAATGGTAATTGACCGATCGATCACAAGTTCGTTATGGAATATCGAAGATATTAAATATAATGTGATACTGTAGTTCTAGATAACTTCACGCATTCCGACGACGACTTGCAGCTTACTTCATATCAGATCCAAATTTAAACGCTTGGAGTTCATGGAGATTCCCAAGGAGGGTTGACATCATGCAGGCGGTCGGCCATAAAACGTGCCGGTCATCGGCGTAAAGTGGTTACTCGGGGAGAGAGGTTTCCGGAGGCTCAACCCCTTCCCCTCTCCCTTATCTATACCACTTCTGACCTCTTTTCTATCCCATGTTAAAAGCCGGAAACACAACTGTAACTTTATATGTGTTGGAAATGTGCATGGGCCGCGTTAGTTGCTTACCATCAGCTGACACGCTAACTCGTGTGCCTCCCTAAGCAAAAAAAAAAATGCGTGGCGTCCCGGCGCGTTAAAGAAGTGAAACTTTGTAATTTATATAAATTTATACTATACTAAATGTAAAAAAGAGCACAACTTACTTAAATTAGGAAGGTCAGGCCTGGTGGTGCATTGGTAAAACTACCGACCGTGGACTCGAGATTGGTGGGTTCAATCCCCATCCGAGTATGTATATTTATCTGGGTCTGGGTCGATCTGTATATTGGATGATCTGCACTATTAGATTTAGAATGACGTCACATTATTTTTCAAGTTACTCTCAACAAGCCCTTCATTAAAACTATCTATTCCGCCTTATTGGATTTGAAATGACGTCACGTTATTTTTCGAGTTACTATTAACAATCCCTTTCATTAGATACCCATATTGTAAAAATGCATTAAAAATATATATTCCTCCATATTGGACTTAGAATAATATCACATCATTTTTCTAGTTACTCTTAAAAAGCTTTTTAATTTGAGACTCATTTTGTAGAAAAGCATTAGAGGTTGTGGTATTTCACAGGTCGAACCGGACCATTCATGCAGGAAACTGCGTGGCTCCATTACTATTAGTATTATCATCTAAACATAGCGTATACAATTTTAACTCAATCGGTTAAATATATCTACTTCAAAATTGAGTTTTAAGATTCACCCAAACATACATACATTACGAAATAAAAATAACTGAGTACATTTTCTTTGTAATATTATTAATTATGAGTAGTATAGCACCACCACTCGCTATGAGTAGTAAAGCACCACCACTCGCTACTAGATGTCTATGTACAGTTTTAATCAATTTTTAAAAGTCACCTTAACGCTTTTAATGCCCCTTTGCAGCCACAAAAAGTAATATATAAACTTTTTGTGGCAGCAAAGGGGCGTTAAAAGCGTTAAACGATTGCAAGAGATATTAGAAGTTCCACTTCAAAAACCTTTAAATAATCTAATAAATAATAAACATTAGATTTTGTAGAGTATTGAACCCTGTTATCTGAAGTAAGTTTAAAAGCATCTATTTATAACCCTATTGTGACATCTGTGTCGTTTTTTTTCTTTATCAAATTGTACTTATTGATTCAATTCATTAAATCAATAATTGTAGATGTCTCAATAAAATTGTTTATATCAATAGGGGGGTGGGCAGAGACGTATTCGTCTAGTACGAGATATTGGTAGTTACCCTTCGCATACATCAAATGAAGACTTATCTAAACTATTCGACGGACGAATGATTCAGTTGACGAACACTATACAGCGACTATGCCTTTTTGATCCTAGTTACAAATAATATTATTGAGATTATACATATTATAAATATTATAATGATGATATTACTAATGATGATAATCAGATTTTATAGTACAGACTACCTATTTTTTAAGTTATAATTATTTCATTAAATTTCTAACATTCTAACTTAATAATTGTTTTCATGTTCTTAGTTTCTAACATATTAAACCATTTACCTATTTTCCACCATCCTAATTTCTTAAAGGCCGGCAACGCAACTGTAACACTATTTGTGTTGCAGGTGTCCATGGGCGGCAGCATAAAAAAAAAGATATAAAGTTGACACAGACAATATACAACAAATATTCTTAAGGAATATTAGTTTTGAAAATTTAAAATAACTCGAAGCTTAAAATTGAAATTATTTAAGTGTCTAAATCATGTTTTTAAGTAACTTCTTTAATATTTTAAAAGAGACGACGAGCGATTGTGAATTGTGAGAATTGCATCTTTTCTCTCTGCTTATCCAGCAGGCCATTTGGCATGAAGTTATTTACGTATGTATCGATTATGTATTATTCGATAATCGCATAATATTATGATAGTATCAAAACCTATTGAACTCACTTATACTATTCAATGCACATATGATTGTAAATGTAGATTGATTGGGTGCATCTCGCTTTTTATTTTTTTTATTATTGAATCAATCTCTCTCGCAGAGATCTATTTTTAGTGATATCATGCCCGTTCGTAAAGAAATTCCATACCTACACAGTTATAAATGAATGATTACTCTGAAGATATATCTCGGGATATGCCTCCAAAAAAAAATCGGATGATATTCGAAAGAAAAAGTATAAAACTTGCTTAAAATAGTTTTATGGTATGTAATTTTATAGATATGATATCATGTTATTTATTTTTTTAGTCTTTTTAAATTTGATTCTATAATCTCGGCGCTCCGCTTCTGATTCATAAGTCATGGGTTCGATTCCGGACACACATCAATGATTTCTTGGAATTATTTTCGGAAGTTGTGTGACTGACAACTTTGTGCCCGGTGTATGGCAATTGGTTCGCCACCTATTCCATTTAGGACGTAACGTAACGAGTCGGCGAGTCGAGGTTTAGCAGCCGCTGCCTATCCCTATCCCCTACCCTATCCCTGCCTATCTACCTTCGTGTAGAAAAAGGCGTGAAGTTATGTACGTATACAATTTTATAATGGGTATATTTTTTTATTTGTTTGTTGACGCTTTAATTTGTTCCATTACTTTCTGCTATTAGCTGCTATTAGATCGGCTACAATACTGTCAGTCTTCGCTATTTATCAAACATATTGAAAATCTTTTCAATTTTCACTAATATAGGAATATTTTTTCCAAAATAAATCCGAAATGTCACCAGCATACATACGTAACCATTTATCACAAAAAACTATAAGTGTACAAAAGACAATAGTTCCAAAAAGTCAAAGCTGTGAAGCCAGAATTCGACCTCACGACTTCTCGTTTCAGTACCGTGTCACTCGACCTTTTAACATATTAATTTAGTATACATTTGATTCGGACACAAATTATATAAATGAATAGCGCACAAGTACAATTTGACCGCAAATAAATTTTATGAATGCGACTTTGTTAAATCATTTTTAAACATTAGCCGTGGATAGCGGACAATGACCGGCCAAAGCTTTACAATGGTCGGCGAGTCAATGGTGCGGAACCCTCGATCAAATTGAACACACTCACACAAACAGCAGTTCAATATATTTTTAAAGTACCCTCAAGTACCTATTCGTATGGTAATGTACGACGTTAATGACGTATAAAATGTCAAAAATTTAAATTTAGAAAAGCGTTTAGTACTACACTTTTGGCGGGAATAGATTTTGATTTTTTTTCTGGTTTAATGTTACCACGGTTTTAAGTTTGTTTAAGCAATTTTAAGGTTATTTTAAGTGTTTGGTAAGCCACTAATTTAATACGTGAATGTATTAACAGTAATGATTTCTCGGAAAAAAAATGAAGTAAAGTATGTGGTAAGTAAGAAAATTCGATTCCATGTTTGACAATCAGGCTACTAATTGTACTGCACACACCTTCGGATGGTAAAGGCGTGAAGCTATAAGCAAAGGAGAATATTTCTTTCCCCAACTTATCTTAAACTAAAATTATTCATAGACAATCGACAATCTCTTTGACTAACAACAAAAAACACAAACATATGCTGTATTTATTAACATACAACATAACTTCACGCCTTTTGTTACCGGAAGGTGTAGGCAGTGGCTTTTAAGCCTCGTCTCGCCGTTATGTTTACGTCCCAAATAGAATAGGTGGCGAACCTATTGCCATACCGGGCACAATGTTTTTCAGTCATCGATATTTATCACACATAACTTCCGAAAACAATTTCGAAAAGTCATTTGTGTGAGCCAGTGTCTGGAATCGAACCCGGACCTCTGGATCAGAAGCCGTGTGCTCCACCACTGCGCCACCGAGACGTACGCTCCGCTGTATATAATGTTTTTAAAAATACGTGAATGGTTCTATATATCACTAGGCGTTGATAATTGAACATGATAATTCTACCTAAACACTCACATATTAAATGCGTGAACATAATGACAAAATATAGGCCTAGCAGATGATGAAATTCTAAGCAAGAGAAATATAAAATGGTTTGTTTGTTTTTTTTCTGTGCCATTACTTCGGAGTCTTGCTGCTTAACCAAAAGGTCGGCTGACAGGGAACGCCTTCTAGCATTAAGCCCAAAATATGTACCAAATTTTTGTGCATGAAGACTAAATAAATAAATATTTAAACAGTAAAAACGGGACCGGTCAAAAAGCACGACATCCCAGAAAATCGACATTAAGTAGAATAAGGATACTTCCTTGCCTATCCCATCCTAAAAGACCGTGAACGCAGTTATGACCCTTTAAATATAGTATATTATCATGAGCAACACCAGTCGCTTACAACCAGATGACGCGCTTGCTAGCCTTCACTTCTGATAAAAGACCATGAATAACCATGAAAACTGATGATTCAATTTCTGTGACCCGGCGAACTTTGTTCCGCATCAAAAGTAATGAATAAGTAAATTTTGGATTTATTACTTTTTCTTTAATACATTATACATGAATTATACATATAATCCACCCCGTTGGTACCCTCTATCCATTAAAAAGAACCGCATCAAAATCCGTTGCTTGTTTTTAAAGATTTAAGCATACATAGGATATAGAGACAGAAGAAGTGACTTCTATTATATAAAATACTCGAGTCTAGATGTGCGTAATTGAACTCCTCCGAAACGGCTTGACCGATTCTCATGAAATTTTATGTGCGTGTCGGGTAGGTCTGAGAATAGGACAACATCTATTTTTCATCCCCCTAAATCACAAGGGTAGCCCACCCCTCAATTTTTTTTTAAATTTTTCGACATATTTCGGTTTCTTATTTTTTTTTATAAAACGGGATACAAAAATACATGCTACCCTAAAATTTTAACCCCCTACGATCAACCCCTATTTTTTAAATTTTATTTTTCGGCAAGACAACGTTTGCTGGGACAGCTAGTTGTTTTATATTACTGATGAAGCAATTTACAAGATTTGCAATCTAAACAAAATATAGGTTACTTTCGTTTTAGTTCTTTTCAACACGTTCTTATAAATTAAATTAAGTTATATATAAGAATATTTGTTGTAAGTTTGTACATAATGTTATCCCGGCTACAGTGAGATTCGAGCGACAGACGTGTAAATGTTATGATTTATTCAAAACCATATCTCGTTTCGTGATTTATTTTGAACACTCCTTTTGAAATGAATGTGTCTGCGACGCGTTTAGTTTTCACAATGACATTGGGCTTAACGAAATATTTATTTTGAGATACATAGGTGTATATAAATAAAACATAACATAACTTCACGCCTTTTGTTACCCGAAGGTGTAGGCAGCGGCTGTAAAGGCCTCGTGTCGCCTTTATGTTTACGTCCGAAATGGAATAGGTGGCGAACCTATTGCCATACCAGGCATAAAGTTTTTCAGTCATCGATATTTTCACACATACCTTCCGAAAACAATTTCAAAAAGTCATTGGTGTGAGCCAGTGTCTGGAATCGAACCCGGACCTCTGGTTCAGAAGCCGTGTGCTCGACCACTGCGCCACCGAGACTGTTTATAAATAACTTTACGCCAAATCCCTTGCGTGGTAGGTAGAGAACAGAGCGCCTGTAATGCACTATTCTTATACGCCTCACTTGCTTTTTTGACTTCCTTAATATACATCACTTCTATCCAGGATTCGTTCATTTGGTCATGGAAAGTGGGTTGTCGGCGTCCTCGATTCCGATATCCATCTGTTTTTGCATTGTATATCTGTTTAGTCAATCTTGCGTGGTCCACTCTTTCCATATGTTTGAACCATCAGCGCCTGCCCTTTCTTACTTTTACACCAAAACTCTCTTTCAATTCAACCTCCTTCCTTACAACCTTATTTTCGACGCGGTCAACAAAAGTCACTCCGCAAATTTTGAGACATTTACCTATGTGTGTTTTGGTCATCTTCAAGCAAATCTAGAACTATACTTACTTCATACATAAGCTCAGGCCTGTATCCCATCGGAGTACGCAGAGACTTTGGTCTTCCCCAAGCTACGATCCTGACACACATCTTTCGCCTTATCCACAGTCATACATCTCATCATGCATTCACGTCGGTTTCGGGTGCGATGTAAACTTACTTATGAATCTAAATAATTTTCTACTGGTTTTCATATCTTAACGCGCTTCATATATAGTGAGAGTGTAGGCAACAGTTATTATACCTTAACACGTCATTCATTTACATGGTCTCAATGGATGATGGAATCACAGATCCATTACATTATTATAAATTGAGTCTTTGCAATCATAATTTAGATTGATAAATCGCTAGGCCTTTGGGTATTAAAAGTGAAATTATATTTCAGTTTAAGTAGTCTTTCGTTTTGTAACTTCAGTCCTTATTATACCCGAAGGTATAGGCAACGTCCGTTACTGAATAGGTAGCAGAACTTCTTGAGTTACATGCCTAGTGTTGTCTGTCATGGATATTTATCAGATATAACTTCTGGAAGGAATACCGAGAAGTCTTTGGTATGAGCCAGGATTCGATACAACGACTTCTTGACTCAAAAGCGGGGTGCTTGACCTGCAGACCACAGATACGATACGACCGATAATTTCATATCTTTAAAATCATAATTATTAGACAGTATAAAACAATGTCGCTTTCCGCTGTCTGTCCCATGATATGCTTAGATTTTTGAAACTACGCAACGTATTTTGATGAGGTTTTTTTTTCAATAGATCAACACAGGGCGGTTTGTATGTTTAATCCATGAATAATATATTAAAGCAAAAGTGATAATTTTCGAGTTTTGGAACTTTAATTGCAAACACCAAAATAATGTACCTACTACAATAATAAACACCTTCAGAGGATCTACTAAAAAATGTCTATCTCTTCAATCACGGGGTTATTACGAGACAGATAAACAGAAATAGAAACAAAGATCGCTGGATCAACTAGTATTTTATACGTAAAAGGTTTATTGGCATGCAAATATTAAGCCAATCCTGTCTAAATATTGCGACATACTATTATCTTCCTAATCCACAATTATTATTTATTTTAGCAAAATAAAATGACAATAAAACTATTGACCCGTAAAACTCACGGAAAAGTATTTTCTCTGACCTCGAAATGAACAAAGGGTCTCGGTCAATCTTGAATCAGAATTGCTGGTGGTTCTGTGAACAACAAACAAACAAAAAAAAAAGAAAAAAAATGTTGCCACAAACATTTCGTGCAATAGATATTCATCAACAATTCATCCAGTTGCGAGGAGAAATTGTCAAGGAGGTAGGTAATCTTTTTTTTTTTGGCGGGAGATTCAGTGGATGTTTGCTTTTGCCACAAATCAAGGTGAACTGTAACAAACACGATGGTAAGTAAACGCCTCGGCCTTTGTCCTGTCACAGTAACTCTTTGTATTATTCCCTGTGAATAGGATTTTTGTGTCACTACAGAGGGATTTATACTGAAGCTTAAAACAAACATTTTTGAGCGAAACGCCACTTGAAGAATCCTTTGTTGGCTTAACGACGAAATATTAAATAGCCGGTTTTGTATATTTGTTTGAATTAGAATTTAGAGATTCGGTTAAATCTGTAGCTAAATATTTTATTAAATAAACAGCACCACAATATATTAATGGATCTAGGATTCTAGGATTGTGTGTTTCAGTTTAACATTAATTTCTGGCCTATTGTCAGAAACATAAGCATCGTAAACTTTTTTATTTGTCCATTTCGGACAGGCTAAAGCTTATAAGCTATACTGCCATTTTCACAACTTGTATTAAAAACGTTTAACAGATAAAATAAATTATATCTTTAAATATATTTCACACCAAAACTTTAACATTATATTAGAGAGCGTGGATGGTTGGTATCAGAATTAATGGACCAATTTCATGGTGATGGACATGATTACAAGTGGTATGGCGACAAGAACTATGACCATATTAAATATACAAAAATCATTTGTCATCATGGATGACATGGACGTAAGGATGACATGTTGTGCCGACCCCACTTAGACTGAGCAGGAGAATGGTGATGATTTATATTAAAAGTTAAGAAAAAGTCGAAGAAAAATTACCAGTTGGCGTAGCTGAATCTGTAAAGATTTTCTGTAAAGAATCAGAAAATATGATGATATTTCCTGATTCTTTACAGAAAATCTGTTCAAACATGTTATTTTCCAATGATAGAGAAATCATTATAAAATATATGATATTAAAAGTTTCAACTATTCTTTTGGATTATTAGTTTGCTTATTAAATTTAATAATAAAATATAAATCAAATAGAACAAACTTTTAGAGTGATAGATCCTCACAGTTCGCTGTATGAAGGCTTAAGCGCTAAAGTACCATTATAATGCATTTCATTCAGTGAGGGAGGTATTCGAAGTCATACCCCCCTTCCAATCCCAGCCCGCAGTGGGAAATGTAGGCAACTCAACTGTGCCACTATAATTGTTGCAGTTGTTCATGGGGGGCGTTGGTTGCTTACCATCAGGTTACCCGCTTGCTCGTTTACCCCGGATTTTATAAAGTTAATAAATTTTATTCTACTTGATATCATATGTAGTACACAAATACACGTTTTTATTATAATAAGAAGCCTTAAAGCCACTTTCTTTTTATAGCCCATTTCCTCATTCAGTAGAATATGCATATTTTTAAAACATTCACCCCCTGAAACGTAATTAAGAAAATAATACCTCCAACCGATCTATTAAATTCTTAATTAAAATGATGTCGTTGTAACATCTCTTTTGATCTTGAAAGAGAATAAAGACTCCATAAGTTAATTGCTTTGGCATCAATAAAAAAGAAAAGATGAATTATTTGAAAGTTCAGGAATTGTTCGGATGAATGGGGGAGAACCCTCGGTCGATGGAGACTCGGGTAGGACATATCTTTGGTGGGAATCGTTGAGGTTTACAACAGACACCAGCCGTAAACCATCTTCAAGTTTAAATAGGGTTTTACTTATTGATTTTATGTAAATAATAAATAATTTTTGGAGTTAAAATGTAAAACTGATTTCGTAAAGACAATACCCATAAAAGAATTACTTTTTGGCTTTATTTATGGGATAAGATGGCAAACGAGCTAGAGTGTCATCTTATGCTAAGTAATAGTAACAGTGGTAGAGCCAAGTAGATCGCTGCATGAATGGGCCGACCCGACCGGTGAAATATCACGACCTCTCAGAAGATGGACGTCAAGTAGCTCATGACGCGTTTCATTCGGTGAGAGAAAGGTATCCAGAGGCCCAACCCCATCTATTCTCCCCTTCCCATTACATTTGCGTTCCCTTCCCTGTCCCATTTTAAAGTCCGCTAACGCAACAGTACCACTATTTGTGTTGCAGGTGTCCAGAGGTGTCGATAGTTTTTTTTATGGGATCGGAGGGCAAACGAGCAGGCGTGTCACCTGATGGTAAGCAACCAACGCCGCCCATGGACACCAGCAACACGGATAGTGTCACTGTTGCGTTGCCGACCGACTGGGATAGGGGATAGGGAAGGATGGGGAAGGGGGGTGGGCTTCCGGGTAACTCTCTCACCGAAATGCGACATGAGCCGCTTTACATTGATTTTCTGAAAGATATATTTCACCGGTCTAGCCGGTCCATTCATGGAGCTTATTACTTATTGCGTGGCTCTGCCATTAGTATAAACCCAGTACGGACCAGACGAATAAGCTCAATACAATATACTAAAGCCCCATACCATTTATAATAAAACTTACCGGCGCAAGAGTTTATCGACAAACAAATGTTTATTCTATCGATTTTCTCACCAAAACTTCATACAATGCACAGCTAGTATAACATCGATATAGAGTCGTTTTAATTCGACAGAGTTCTAAATTGTTCATATAAATTTTGCCGGGGAACTTTGTCCAATTAATAATAATAATAATGAATGCGCCCGGTGTTTGTAGTAGGGTAGCCCCAGTGAGTGTACAAAAAAGTTTTTTTTTTCCTATTATTTCGACCAAAGTTGCAACGGGAGCGTGTGTTATACGGTTATTTAGGAGCCTTGTGGAACTAATTTTTGTTATATGTACGATTTAAATTAGTTTTTTGTTTACGTTAACCAATTATGTTAAAAGTATGTTAAAAGTTAATTACTTTTATGATATAACTAGTTGACCCGGCGAACTTTGTTTCGCATAAAAAGCCAACAGTAAAAAAAAGATTATTCTAAAATAAAAGTAGCTTAAGTTACTCCTTATTACATCAGCTACCCGCTAATAAAAGTGCGGTCACAATCGCCAGAGCAATTTTAGAGATTATCCGGAACAAACAGACAGACATACATACAAATATGTATTGTTAAAAATGTTATTTTGGTGTATGTACCGTATACTGCTTTCAAATACATTCATCAGAATGTAGTAGTAGACAGCTATTTCTATATTACAAACATACACTTCAACTTTAATTATATGTATAGAATTGATTCATGTTTTAAATGCAATGTATATAAATTTGTTCTCGTAATGTAAAAAATACTCAATATATGTTATCTAGAATTAAAATTAAGCTACCTAACACATTAATATAGGCCATAAACCTTTGAAAGTGAGTAGAGTAGAGTCACGCAGTTCGATGCAGAAATGGGCCAGCTAGACCAGTAAAATAATATCTATATAATATCTTGGACACAAATCACACAACGCCCTCTAGTGACAAATTAAACAACTAAATGCTTTTGCTATGGATATTGATAACGGATAATAAATACATATATACTTTTCTTTTGTACTTATAATACATAGAAAGACACCCAGACGCCATACAAACATTCATGCTTGTCACAAATATTTGTAATCGGGTGGGAATCGAACCCGCCAACCTCGATTCTGCAGTTGGTAGCTTTACCAATTCACCACTCTCAAAATATCGATGTAAAGTAGCACATATTGCATTATATTTGGTACAAAAGATCTTTGCAGGTCTCCCTCCCTTCCGATCCTACTCCATTGAAGGCTGGCAACCCAACTAGTTGCTTACCATCAGGTGACCCGTTTGTTCGTTTGCTATATTTTATAAAGATTTTATCTGAATTGAAATTTAATAAGAAAATACTAGTGTTATTGGAGAAAATCTCTGACTTTTGAGGTATGTTTTGACGTTTTTTTTTTATAAACTACAAAACTTTTACTTGAAGTATTATTATTAAATTAACTTAATAGCTTGGGGCAAAAACTAGTTATCAAATAATACTGTTACATAGTCACATCTTTGTACAGCAGTTGGTTTAATTTTATATGAACAAAGTAAAACTTTTTTGAGCTACTATTTTCTGCCCACAGCATCGCCTGCGCATTCCAATGCCCCTCATAGAAATATGTGCGATTGTCAAGATACAGTTTTCAGGATTTATTATTAATATAATAATAATATGTTCATACTTATTGATTGCGGTTATTATTTTAACATAACATAACTCGCGCTTTTTTCCACCCGAAGGTGTAGACAGCGGTTGTTAAATCTCGTCTCGCCGTTATGTTTACGTCCCAAATGGAATACTTGGCGAACCTATTGCCATACCGGGCACATAGTATTCAGTCATCGATATTAATATTTATCACTCATTACTTTCGAGAAAGAATTTCGATAAGTCATTGGTTGGCCCGGATTCTAACCAGCGTCTTCTTGATTTAGAAGCGGGTGTTCAACAACTGGATTTTTTTAATTGTTATTATTTTAACATATATTATATTAACAGTGGTAGAGCCAAGCAGTTCGTTGCATGAATGGGTCGGCTCGATCGGTGAAATATCACAACCTCTCAGAAGATCGACTTAAAATGGGTAATGCCGCGTTTCGTTTGGTGAGAGAGGTACCCGGAGGCCCACCTCCATTTCCCGTCCCTTCCCATCCCCCTCCATTAAAGGTCGACAACGCAACTGTAACACTGTATGAGTTGTAGGTTTCCATGGGCGGCGCTGGTCGTTCATCATGAGGTGATACGCCTGTTCGTTTGCCCTCATATCCCATAAAAAATCTAATTATTTATAGTAGTTAAATTGTAATTTAAACAAATGTTGTATAAACTTAATTTATTTATTCTTGAAGTGTCTAGTTTTACTGAACAGTGGTTATTTCTAAAGATCGCTTTACAAGTACTTTAGGGGTAAACTTTTAATTGTTCAAAGTAAGATGCTGCACAGATGTTCAACTGAGCGAGTGACGTTATTCAAATTAATGCATAGTTTAACTCTAATTTAGCGAACATTTTAACAATTATTAATTCAACAATCTAACAATATTCTAATAGTAGAGTCACGCGGAAATACTACTACCTCTCAGAGTCGCGACGTATAGTGGCTCATGCTGAGCTTTTTACGGTGAGAGTGGTATCCGGAGGCTCAAAAACTTCCCCCTCCTTATCCCTACCTACCCTTAAAGGTCGTTAATGTAACGCTATCTATAATAATACTAGCAGACCGCGCGAACTTCGTACCGCCATATTTTATACATTTTTTTTTCAATTCAAGTTCATGATACATACATACATATCTTCATGACAGATTCCTTGCGGGGTAGGTAAAGGGTACAAAGCGTCATAAGGCACGATTATTACACACCTTACTTGCTTAGCTTTTGATATTAGCGACTAACAACCTAGATATGATGAAAATAATGGCAGTTAAAATATTAAGCAGTTGAATTAATGCATGAATGGGCTCAACCGGTGAAATACCACCACCTCCCAGAAGATCGACGTAAAGTGGCTCATGCCGCGTTTCGTTCGGTGACAGAGGTACCCGGAGGTCCACCTCCCTTCCCCATCCTTCTCCCTTAAAGGTCGGCAACGCAACGGTAACACTATAAGTGATGCCGGTGTCCATGGGCGGCGCAGGTTACTTACCTTCAGGTGACACGCTTGCTCCTTTGCCCTCCTATCCCTTAAAAAGAAATTATTATCAACTTAAATCAATAGCAATACCAGGGACTTTGTCAGAAGTTTTTTGTCAATCTTTAGTTTTTTTTAATACGACTTGAACCTTTTTTTTTTAATTTGTCATTGTCGTCGATTTAAAAAAAAACCTGGTCACCACATGTTCTTACCAGTATGGCTAACTCACAGTGAGTGTTTTTTTTAATATTTTAAATGATGTCGATTTGGCACCTCGGTATTACTCTTATCAAAATAAATTCACTAAATTTTAAAAGAGATCACGATATTAAAAATCTAAATATATATAGATGGGCAACTATGTGGTATGCAGATGTGTAACAAACTCGCTAAGTCTTTATATTTTAGCAAAAGACGCCAAGATTGAGGTGCGTAGGGATATCTCGCGCTTCGTCCATTTATATGAAGTTGCAATATTGTAAAGAATTATAGATAATATTATAATATGTACGTGAAGAACTAACTGAAAACTAACTCTAGCTTTGACCCATTACTTTGGTTACTTAAGTATGAAAATATTTTTAAATCTTTTAATCCTCGCGTTCCATATCTATATCTATACTTATATTATAAAGCGGAAGAGTTTGTTTGTTTGTTTGTTTGTTTGTTTGAACGCGCTAATCTCAGAAACCACCAGTCCGATTTTAAAAATTCTTTCAGTGATATATAGTCCATTTATCGAGGAAGGCTTTAGGCTATATTATATTTTCAAAATAATTAGGGATCCTTACTATAAGTCCAATAATGTAACCTAAGGTGTAAGAAAATGACTCGAAAATAATCCTTACATCGTGAACGCTGCAAAAACTATTGATTCTAGAACAAAACAATGTATTACACTTTTACAGAACATAAATTTGTCTATAAAAAAGTCCGCGACGCCATATGTCTAACTATTGTAGTTATCTCACAATAAGTGTTTTTTTAGTTTTTTAAAATAATTAAATTGATGTCGTTATAAAAATGCTTTATTTTGTACCTTGATATTAATTCTCCTTAAAATAAATTACTTCAATAAAAAGATAGATTCAATATCTTTCTAGAACTTTTTGAATAATTTAATTCGGACATTTAGTTCAAAAGATATCGCAAAATACAAAATGTAAGTATTCATTTCATAGGGAAATATTTAGTTACACTACAGATGATGTATCCGACTCGGACAGCTCGGACTGCGACAGCTAGCAGGTAGATTTTTTTACGTTTGTTTCTTGCTAAAAGGTATCGGTGGTCCAGTTGTCGAGAACCCCACTTCTGAATAAAGTAGTCGCGGATTCGAATTCTGGCTCACAACAATGACTTTTTGAAATTGTTTTCGGAAGTTATGTGTATTTAGATATCGATGACTATAAACTTTGTGCCTGGTATGGCAATAAGTTCGCCACCATTTGGGATGGAAACATAGTGGCGAAACGAGGTTTAACAGCCGCTGCCTACACCTTCGAGTAGAAAAGGCGTGAAGTTATGTTGTGTTGTTGTTTCTCTCTTTGTCATAATATCGCTCAATACTTTAATTATAATTTAAAATTTGTAGTATTTAATCGTATTTTGTGGTATTTTTATTTATAAAAGTTACTAGCATTTACCCGCGGCTTCGCTCGCATTAAATCCATTAAATAGGTATCAAAGATCATTACTATAGAAGTTAATCAATATAATAACTCTGTTTTATTGCTTAGCTGGAATTATTAAAATTACTACATACAATGACGTTTAAAAAACTAACAACATTTTTTTAAGGTAAAATATATTTCTCTGTAAGAAAAATAAATAATTTTGGACTGTAACAATTTTATAAGAGTATGTAGGATATTGTTGTAGACTATTTTATAAGTTTTTCCTTAAGGTTCAAATATATGTAAATTACCTCAAAGAATATGTGTACAAAGTTTCATGATGATCGATCGAGTAGTTATCGCGTGAAAGCATAACACACAAACAAACTTACATTCACATTTATATATTACTAGCCGACCCGGCAAACGTTGTCTTGCCAAAAACTTAAATTTAAAAAATAGGGGTTGATCGTAGAGGGTTGAAAACTCTCAGACTTACCCTATATGCATACAAAATTTCATGAGAATCGGTCAAGCCGTTTTGAAGGAGTATGGGAACGAAAATTGTGACACGAGAATTTTATATATAAGAAGTAGGATAGGATAGGAATTAGGATACATTTTTATTGTATACTAGCTTTTACCCGCGGCTTCGCTCGCATTGAAGCCAATAAATAAGTATCAAAATCATTACCATAGAATTGAATCAATATAATAACTCTATTTTCTTACTTAGCTGGGATTATCAATTTTCAAAATTACAACATTATGTATGACGTTTAAATATCTCACAATATGCTTTATTAAAATGCAACAACAAACGGTAAAATATATTTCTCGGTAACAAAAATAAATAATTTTGGACTTTAACAATTTTATATGATATAAATGCAGAGTATTAATGTAGGATATTTTTGTAGACTATATTATAAGTTTCTCCTTAGGGTGCCTAGGGGTGTAATATATGTTAATTAAAGAGAGAAATAAGAAAAAAGAAAGTATCCTATATTACTTCTAATACCCCCAAGAATATGTGTACAAAGATTCATGATGATCTGTTGAGTAGTTATCCCGTGAAAGCGTAACAAACAAACTTACATGCACATTTATATATTAGTAGGGTAGGGTAGGGATAGGGATAGGGATAGGGATAAGTAAAGTTAAGTATAAGTATCAACCCTGAATACTGTAATACCGTCCCTCGCGAGGCATAACAGCCGCTGCCTACACCTTCGAATAGAAAAAGGTGTGAAGTTACGTTATGTTATCTAATTTACGAATATTGTAAAACTTCATTACTGAAGTAGCTAAATTTGACGATTTTTTGACAAACAATTGTTTTATATTTCGTAAAAATTTTTTTTTTTAATATAAAGTACCCTATGTTACTTCTAATACCTTCAAGAGTATATGTACAAAGTTTCATGATGATCGGTTCAGTAGTTTTTGCGTGAAAGCGTAACAAACAAACTTACATTCGCATTTATAATATTAGTATAGAAGGGGCAAACGAGCAGGCTTATGATAGTTACAAACGCCGCCCATGGCCACCTCACCAGTCACCACATGCAGTGTTACAGTTGCGTTGCCGGCCCCTACAATGGGATATGGGTGGGGTCGGGAGTGGGTTTCAGAAGGGGAGGGGGAAAGGGATTGGGCCTCCGAATACCTCTCTCAGCGAGTGAAACGCGGCTAAGGCCACTTTTCAGCGATAATCTGAGAGGTCGTGGTATTCCACGGGTCGAGCCGGCCCATTCATGCAGCGAACTGCGTGACTTAACCACTGACAAGGTGTGACTGATGTGACTGATTTATAATACATTCTAGATATATGTAATAAACTTTACATTTTTAAGATCGTGATATCTTTTAAAATGAAGTAAATTTATTTCGATAAGCTTAATCGCAAAACCGACATCATTTGACTTATAAAAAAAAACACTCACTGTGATTTAGCTACCCCGGTTTGAACATATGGTGTCCCGTTTTTTTCGTTGAAGTCAACAATAGTGACCAAATAAAGAAAGTTGTTTATGTAGTATTAAAAAACACTAAAGGTTGACAAAAAACTTGGGACAAGTTCATTGCTATATTCATTGTTCATATTTGGCATTGCTAATAAAGCTTTCTTTGAAGTTGTAATTATTATCAATGTCTTGGTTGTCAGTGCGCTAATACATACTAGCTAAGCGAGTGAGGCGTGTAATAATCGTGCCTTATGGCACTTTGTTCTCTCTGCCTACCCCGTAAGGAATTTGGCGAGAATTTATGTATGTATGTATCAGGAACTACTGGTTTGGATTGAAAAAAATATTAGTCTTAGAGAGTCCATTTATTGAGGAAAGTTTAAGTTATTAATTAGAGTGGGACAATAAATTTTAGTTATAAATGTATATACATAATATGGCGGTGCATATTCGCGCGGTCTGCTAAATGATGATGATTTCCGAGTCTAATAAGACACGTAAATTAGATTTTTATATATTTTTGGATTATTTGTTTACCTAAACGTGTGGCGTTATTTCCCATTCATTATATTTATGTAATATGCAACGCGAAACCCTAAAAGTTGTAATTTTTTTTATGGGATAGGAGGGCAAACTAGCAGGCATGTCGCCTGATGGTAAGCAATGAACGCCGCCCATGAACACCAGCAACACATATAATGTTACTGTTGCGTTGCCGACCTTTAAGGGATAGGGGAAAGGAAAGGATGGGGAAAGGGGGGTGGGCCTCCGGGTACCTCTCTCACCGAACGACACGCGGCATGAGCCACTTTACGTCGATCTTCTGAGAGGTCGTGGTATTTCACCGGTCGAGCCGTCCCATACATGCAGCGAACTGCTTGGTTCTACCACTGTCTGTTTAAGAGTACCTAATTCCTTTAATGTGATCTAAATAACTAAAACGAACGTACTATTTAAAAATATTTTATCTATGTAACCAAAGTCCTGGGTCAAAGTTAGCGTTAGTTCACAGTTACTTCTCTAAGCAGATATGATAATATTATTTTTAATTCTTTACAATATTGCAACTTCATATAAATGGACGAAGCGCAAGATATACCCACGCACCTCGACTTTTGTATTTTGCTAAAATATAAAGACTTTACGGTCTTCAGCATACCACATAGAGTTGCCCATCTATTTACATTTTTAATATCGTGATCTCTTTTAAAATGTAGTGAATTTATTTTGATAAGAGTAATACCAAGGTGCCAAATCGACACCATTTAAATTATAAAAAACACATGCTGGTTAAAACATGTGGTGACCCGGTCTTTTTTTTGTAGAAAGACAATGACCAAATGAAAAAAAAGGTTTAAGTAGTATTAAAAAAAACTAAAAGTTGACAAAAACCTTCGGACTAAGTCCCTGACATTCTATTAATATTACTTATAAAGTGTTGATTGAAATTGATAATATTATCACCATAATATATCTTGGTTGTTAGTCGCTAATATCAACAGGTAAGCGAGTGAGGTGTGTAATAATCGTGCCTTATGGCCCTTTGTTCTCTCCACCTACCCCGCAAGGGATCTGGCCTGAAGTTATGTATGTATGTATCAAGAACTTGAATTGAAATAAATATTAGTGTTAGATAGTCCATTTATGAGGAAAGCTTTGAGGTATTAATATGATTGCGGCAATAATCTTTTTAGTGGAAATGTATAAAATATGGCGGTACGAAGTTCGCGCGGTCTGCTAGTTACATAAATATAATGAACGGAAAATAACGCGACACATTTAGGTAAACAAATTATCTGTCTGCTTGTGATTACGGCCAGTGCAACCAGGCCGAAACATCAAGCCAATAATAAAAGTAAGTATTTGTTTACCTACACTTGTCGTGTTATTTCCCGTTTATTATACCTACTCTTAAATAGATCAAATTCTAATCTAATGTGTCTAAATAGACACGGGTCACAGATGTTACATGTTCACATCACCTATTAATTATTACAAAATAAATATACATATACCCCAAAAGACGATTAAATACTACAAACTCATTAGGACAAAAAGAAAAAAAAGTATAAGAAAATTAAAAAAGAAATTACCTGCCAGCTATGAGCGGCGCTCATGACCGAGTCGGGCTGGACTCCCGATCATATATATGTGCGCGGAATATTTGCCTGAGAAACGTATACTTACATTTTGTATTTTGCGATATCTTTTGAATTAAATGTCCGAATTGAATCATTCAAAAAATTCTAGAAAGGTATTGAATCTATCTTTATATTGAAGTAATTTATTTTGAGTAGAATTAATACCAAAGTACAAAATAAAGAACTTTTAAAATGACCTCATTTTAATTATTTTTAATAATTCAAAAAACACTTATTGTGCGATAACTACAATAGTTAGACATATGGCGTAGTGGACTTTTCTGTCGACCATTATATGTTCTGTGAAAGTGTAGTACATTATTTTGTTCTATAATCTATAGTTTTTGCAGCGTTCGCGATTTAAGAGTTTTTTTCGGGTCTTTTTCTTACACCTTGGGTTCCATTATTGAACTTATAGTAAGGATCCCTAATTTATTTGAAAACATAATATAGCCTAAAGCCTTCCTCGATAAATGGACTATACAACAGTGAAAGAATTTTTGAAATCGGACCGGTGGTTTCTGAGATTAGCGCGTTCAAACAAACAAACAAACAAACTCTTCCGCTTTATAATATAAGTATAGATCTGTGTTGCAGATGTCCATAGGCAGCGTTTGCCCGCTTTTCCCATACTAAAAAAGGTAGTTTATTTTTCAAATGGACTGCAGATCTGCAGCACTACAACTGTTTGTGTTTTTTGTCATTTAATAATAATAATATCTTGGGCTATTGTGCCCAAGATATTATTATACACAGCGCCCTCTATTTCCAAACTAAGCAACTAAATGCTTTTGTTATGGATACTAGATAACGGATGTGAATACATATATACTTTTCTTTTGTAAATACATACTTATAACACAGAGAAACACCCAGACGCCTGACAAACATTCCCGCTTGTCACAATTATATGTACTAGGTTGGGAATCGAACCCGCCAGCCTCGATTCTGCAGTCGGCAGCTTTATATTATTCATTTAGCGTCACGATTCCCGTCGTATACCTATCGTCTCAGAAATTGTAAATATTTTTGATATCTCGGTGGCCTTGTGACTTGTGGCCAGCTTCCCATTAATGTCAGAATCTCGGGTTGGAAAAAGCTCGAAAAGAACAAATTATAGGGAAGTTTTGTTTCACAGTAATATCAAGTAAATAAAATATTTGAATTAAAATCATATCATGTAATTGTTTTAAACTATTATCCGTATTTCCATATCACGAAAGACAGCCTTAACTTTGAACGGAATGCGAGCACGACCTTCCTGTGTATCACGTGCCTCTATTAAATATTTTCAACAAGAACACCAAGAAAAAACTTTTATAAACAAAAGCTTAGCGAGTGCACTGGCACCCTATGGTGTAATAATTGCAGGTTTAGTGCTCGCGTTCATTAGGATATGCAGGCGATATTTTTTTTAACGCGATTATGACGTCGCAGGGTTGGCGATAGCCGCCGAGGGTTGAGAGGGTGAGGAGGGCTGCGTCACGTGCGAGGTCCGCACTCCGCAGCCCCACGCATGCGAGACCGCGGGACGCCGCCGGGCGCAGGCGCGCCCCTCGTACTCCCCCGAACCCCGACAGTCAGTTCAACGTCGACCGCCGTGCGTCTCAACCGCTTGAATCAGATAGTGCCGCGCCACGCGAGTGATTACCAAGTGATGTCGACTTGTGACTAGTGCAATGCATGTACAACGTTGTCTTCTGATCGCTGCGGCGTCCTTCGCTTTAGCCGCAGCCGCTTGGCAGGAGAATGTCAGGCCCAAAGTCTTTGCACAACTAGGTGAGTTGTGAACACATTGAAATATCGGTGTTGGTGTTCCCTCGATATTAACAATAGCTCTAATGGCCATCTGATTCCATCACTATAGAGACCAAAATATATGTCACCAATATTATAGTATAGTATGTTATGTTTACATTGGCCTGTTTGACGACAGCGCGCCAACAAACGTTCCATTCAAAAGTTCTCGTGTTTGTGTCAAAACTGTCATAAGCGTGTGTCTCCTGCGAAAATGCTAAAACATATTATATATATTCTGTTAATAGTCTGTTATTAACTGTTATTATTAGTTTCATTGTTAACGAAACTTTTTAGTTATAAAAGTGTTTAGATGAATATTGAATTGTAAGTCCATTTCGTGTCTTATTGAAACGATATCACATAAATACATCTGATATGATAATAGCGATTAGTTAGACACAAGAAAATATTAAAGAAAAAGTGTTTCAATAAGTAGTTTGTTGTGTCTTGTGTATCAGTATCGATTTATTAAGCCAAAATAATTGAAGCAATATGAACAGTACATGAATCTGTAATATCTATTGTTAGACTATTAAATAACAAAACCGCTGTAATAATGAAACTTAACATACGATAGTTTCATGAAGTTGTTATTGTTTTTTTTTTTACTAAAATAACGTGCAGTTAACACGATATAGGATTATAGGCTTTTGCGATTTCACAACCATAAAAAAAGTTCCAGAAGTGGAACAAAATTGTATACAATGTTGTGAAAGTTGGACGAGTCCAAGTGGAATATGGAGGAATACTTTGGAGTTGTGCACGTCGGTGCCAATAACGGGTCCTAGTCACGCGACTGCTGGTCCTGCAGGAATAATGCATTGTTTTATTGTTCAGTTGTATAGTCTGCATTGCGGGGGACAGCCACGTGGCACTCATTAGTGCAACACAAAGCGAGTCTCGGGTTTGTTCCCAGTTTTGCAATGTCACGCTCGAATTACTAATCCTTGCCGTGTTTAACATAGCGGACAAAATTTTGTCTGTGATATTCTATGCTAGCTGTTGTCTATGACTTTGCTCGTAGTCTCCACCCTCTTCTAATGGATTTTGGCAATTGTTACTATCCCTTGATGTGTTGTGTCATATTATATTAGTATGTATAGGCTGATTATCAACAACGTAACTTCACGCAAATCCTTTGCGAAGTAGTCTGGTAGAGATTACAGAGCGCTATAAGGCTTGATTCTAACACGCCTCACACCATTTTCTCGTTTTTATAACTCTTGTCATTCACTCAATTAGATTTTTAGATGTTTATGTAAATGTCGCTTTGTAGGTTACAAAAGCTTAATTCACATCATATGATTTCAATCACATATTTGCCATAAACCACGCTGGCAAAATGTTGCAAGTCGTTTAGAAAAAAAAAAATGAAGCCGACAGACAGACAGATCTCATGGTGATTAGTCATTTTTACTTTACCATTTCCTAAGAATAATACAGATGATTTGAAAAAATAATTCACAATACGTTCGACTTATTCTCATAAGACACAGTATAGTCGATACACTACAAAATGTCATAATATCATCACTGTCATATTTACGTCACGAACACATCGTCCATGTATCCCGTCAACGTCATCCGGCTATTGTTTCAAATGCAATTCATTAACGGACTTTACTTATATAGCTTTTAGAAATTTGTTATCACCAAGAAGGGTACTTACTTAAGTGGATGCTGCAATACGATCTATATATAAATACATATATATCATTGAGATATAACAGAATAAACATCGTCGAAACTGTGGTGGGGTTGAGTTAATTAGAACTCCTTTGTCAGTGTGTTTGTTGTGGGTACAATAGTACCCAAGTAGTGTGAGTGTTGTAGTGTTGACACCTCTTTGGTAATATGATACTTCCATCGAAATTAGAAGGGGTCAATCTGACCACAGTCTGCGGTTTAATAAATCGATCTTTGGCAAATACGACCATGGAATGTTGCCTCCCTCTCCCTCTATGGAGGCTTTTTATGTGACACCCTTATCATATTTCGTATATTTATTAACGTAATATAAATACAAGTATCTTCTCAGTAAGATGATACTTTTATTTTTAATGTATACGATATATTTTCAAACTTGTCTCGAATAATGACCATAAAGAGAAATGGCTACAATTCAGAAATATTGGTGTTTCTTTTTACAATTTATTGATAGTTATGTTTAAGTCAATCGACTGACTCCTTATTGACTTTTTTGAAAAATTAAATGTTTTTCTCAATAGGTACGGTAAATGCATATTATTATGCATTCGAAAAGAGGTTTTATTTTTGACTCAAACTTTATTAAAATCTTTTCATTATCTACAAGGATAATAAGTATGTTCACTGACTTCTTTAAACCACGTTATATATGCTTCAGTTTTTCTGCCTTCCTTACATGGGACTTGTCATGAAGTCGTGTTAAATAACATGCTTAATCTATATATTATAGTATTATAATATTGCAATTTATATGCCCTATGGCTTATTAAGCGTGACGTAATTAATTTGCAATAAGCAATAATCATGTATTGCTATAATGTCTGACAATGACCCAGGCTATCCTATGAACCTGGGTTATCAGTTAACTCATCCAAGTCCTTTGCAAATCAACTTGCAACACAAGTAATATCTTTATTTATAACTTCACGCTTGCAATAGACAAAGGTATAGGCTACGGTAATTATGCTTCGACACGCCTAATTCTTTTTGTTGCCATACAATCTGTAACGGACATTGAACACAATTTTTTCAGTCCTGTATATTTACATCACGTAACTACCGAAAAAAGGAGCCTTAAATAGCCACTGCCTATACCTTCAAGTTTTGAGTTTGTGAAGATACAAGTATTAAATCATACAATTACGTTATGTAACTATAATATATATCTATTTCAATATTAATACCACTTAAGTTATCAAGACCGGTTTCTCGAGAGTGCTCTGTGTGAAACATGAAGGGTATAGGCAGGATGCTATCTCTCTGAGTCATGCACAACCGATGAGTCAGTATCAAGTTTAAACGTTACTCAGGTCAGGAAGGCTCTTTCTTCCTTTCGTTATATAACGAACTCAAACGACTGACAGATTAAATTTCAAATGGCTTCGTTTAGAAAAAGGAACAAAAAGAAATCAAAGCAACAAAAGATAATTAATTTTTAAATACATTATAATATTACAAAGTAGCATCAAAGACAGCAGATATTTAATGAAAACAAAAAACAATCGAAAATTAAACCAGTATTTATAGAATATCGTCGGTGTTAAGTGGTCGAGCACCTCGCATCTGAATAAAGAAGTCGCGGTTTCGAATCCTGACTCACACCAATGACTTTACGAAATTCTTTTTGGAAGTTATGTGTGATAAATATCAATAACTCAACTTTGTGCCTGGTATGGTGATAGGTTTGCTTCCTATTCCGTTTGGGACGTAAACATAACGGCGAGACGAGGCTTGACAGCCGCTGCCTACACCTACGGGTAGAAAAGGGCGTGAAGTGTTAGAATATAGAATAACGTAATAAAAAAAATATTTAACTTATCTTCTTTAATGCAAGTATAAACTACTCTTATTGCCATATAATTTTACAAAAGACGAGAACTGCTGACTCTATCTGATGATGATAATTTTCTTCGCAGTCGTCTTTTTTCAATGAAACCAAGCTTGGTCTATGCATTTATTTAAGAGTAATTAATCTCTAAAAGACTAGACGAACGGAATTCAGTAGTTGGAATCTATAAATAACAAACAGACAAACATATGAACAGTTAACGTTAAAACGACTCCAGTCAAATCATGATTGCCTGGCTTTCGAGTACCCCGCTTCTGAATCAAATAGTCGTGGAATCGAATCAAATCTTTTCGGAAGTTATGTGTGATAAATATCGATTACTGATAACATTATGCCCGGTGTATAGCGATAGGTTCCGCTACCAATTCCATTTGGGACGTAAAAATTCAGTTTATAGACGCGTAACAACCGCTGTCGTCATCTTTGTGAATCTAAAGGCGTAAAGTTACAAAAAATAATTTTTAATACACATAATTTTTTTTGGAGCTTTGGGGTATATACTCGAAATCTCCTTATGATTTATTAGTATTATAATTTAAGCGTAGATTTACATAGATACCACGTGGGTTTCTTTAAAAACTAGATTTATGGGTTTAACAGAAACAGGTGATTTTGTTAAAATATTGTATTGTGGGTTGTGGGGACACCCTCTTTCATAATTTGGAATTGCCTTCCTAAGTGGCAACCATAAAAATAACCGCTCACTTACAACAAAAAAAAAGAAATAAATAAATTAGTTAACAGGATAATGCTTTTAAATCCCAGAAATATTCTGTGCGTGTCGTGCTGTATCTTAGAGGTATTTATTGGGTCATTCGTCAGGGTGGCATTACATTGGGGGGCATTTTATGCGGTTGGGGTGCATATTACTGCTATGACTATGTCTTGTTTATGATTCAAATCTAATATAGCTTACAATTTATTAAGATTCCGTGAGCTCTCAATGTGCCACACTCAGAATGCTATTATTTTCTTTTTTATGGGTTATGAGTTGGAGTTCTGTTTTTATTAACCGACCGCATCTGTTAGTTTTGATTTATCTACTTATTACTAATACTTTGCATATTTTGGGACAGCTAATACAGTATGAGTGTTTATGAGAAAGCTTGTAAGTAAAGTTAGTAAAGAGGATAAGAGATATGATATATGCCATGCCATAAGATATGATAAACACGAATGTGGAAGAAAACAAGAGAAACGAAACGACTAAGAAGACATACATGGATTTTGTGAATGATGATAATGATTGGAAAGGTCTCACAGATGTGGAAGAAGAGAATGATTGGAAAATCTGCCAAAGGATAACGGATCCCAATCGATGGGGACAAGTCAGGATGATCACGATTGATCATTTGGAAACAGTGTATTACATAACTGTCAGTTGATAGCAAATAAAATGTCGTAATCTTCTCCGGTTGAGAACATAGCAGTTTAAATAGTTAAAACTGTCAATATCAATAAATAAATAGTTTTTTAACTAGTACCATCACTGTTGACAATCAGAAGGGACAAAAGTTCAAACATGCACTCCAAATACAATTGGTAGGAATGTCTTTGGAACGAAGAAAAAAAAAACAAAAGTGTGATTAATGATAAACGAATACGGTAAGTAATACACTGCAGCATCTCATGTGCTTAGATCAATATTTGCAAAGGGAAATGCGGTTTATTATTAAGGGGTTAAAGTACGGTTTTGATTGTGATCAGTTTTGAATGGCTGAGGACAAGTAGCACGCACGTGCGTACCGCATCGCAACGTACACAGACGAAGTGGGGGGGAGTGCTGTGACCGCTGTGGCGCCGCCTGGCGGGAGAGGGACAACTTTATGGCGACGCGATGTACAAACTATTGTCTTCACAGTGTGGGGTTACCAATGCCTTTTGTTTCTGTTTTTTTTTTAATTTCAAAGATGCTGATTTTTTTTTGTTAGCGAGTACCGTTTGTCGCATAGTTAGTTCAATTACTTGATTGTTTTTTATTTGTTTTCATTTTCATTATCCACTTATTTTATTTAGTTTCTTTATATATGTATTTTTTTTTCATTTTTATTATCAACTTACTTTATTTATGATATTTCAGTCTTCATCAATTTGTAATCTGAATAGCTTAGTAATGTCATTGATTTTTTTTATCTCTAGATGATCCAGTTGATTTAAGAATTTTGCTGTATGCTATCACTAAAGTAGGTATGTGAGTTTTTGGAATGTATGTATAAATATTTCAAAAAAAAAAATGAATAATGGAGGTATACTTTGGTAAGCTTAATAGATAAATAAATAAAATTTAAATCAAATCATACATAAAATATAATCCCTGCCTAACTCTGTACAAAGCGTATTCAAGTTGTTCAGAACTTGAATTGGTGATAAATGAATGTTCATATATGTGTATTACTTTTTAACGGTCTATTGGAATTCATCAGAACTTTTTCCATTGAATTTTACTGAAAAAATATTCACCACGCTCAATTACTTTAATTTAATTAACTGTGGTAGAGCTGTGGTAACTGTGCTGTGGTAACTCAACAGTGGTAGAGCCAAGCAGTTCGCTGCATGAATGGGCCGGCTCGACCGGTGAAATACCACGACCTCTCAGAAGACCGACGTAAATTGGCTCATGCCGCGTTTCGTTCGGTGAGAGAGGTACCCGGAGGCCCACCCCCCTTCCCCGTCCTTTCCTATCCCCTATCCCTTAAAGGTCGGCAACGCAATAGTAACACTATCGCCCGAATACTGAACCGCCACTCAAATCTGACAATCAATAAAGTGCTACTTGCTGCTCAAATTTCATGTATTCTATCTAATGCGACAGCTACTTAAATGCTTAAGTAGCGCTTATATATTTGAGTGGCGGTTCAGTATTCGGGCTTGAATGTGTTGCTGGTGTCCATGGGCGGCGTTGGTTGCTTACCATCAGGTGACACGCCTGCTCGTTTGCCCTCCTAACCCATAAAAAAAACTGACTTTCTAAGTCTAACTGACTTAGAAAGTCAGACTGACAGAGAAATGAAAAGGCAAAAATAGTTATGAAAGTCAAAGAAGCGAGTCAGGTATGTAAGAATGCTCATCATTCCTTCTAGTACTCTGTTCTATTTGCCTACCCTGTAAGGGAGTTAGCGTGTGTGTATGTATGTAATTCGGTTAGGAGTTAAATTTTGGTTAAACAGTAGTTGGTTATGCTGAGTCTTTTGCTTGAGATACGCAGCCAAAAATATATATTGTATCATACTATAATCTAAAATCAAACATTGATCTAATTGATTTCCCATACTTTCTTTAAAAAATAGGGATTCATGAGAATATCCAAAATTATTTTCATTTATTCATATTATCTTAGCGAGTAAGAAAAGTGCCGGCAGTAGATCATATCCCACCGGCAGCTGTTCTATTCATATTCGCGTCAAAAATGGATAAAAGACGGAATCAAAGAAAGATGGCGGATTGAATGCTGTTTTTTTTTTTATATCAACCCCTTGCTGACGAGGGCTACGCAAACATTGGTTTAGTAATAAAAATATTTGTCGGAATCCTCGACGGGATGAGGAAACTGTACGGACGAACGATAAACTCTTTTTTTTTATTATCTGACGCAAGAGTGTATGTAACCATTGTCATGCAGTCTTTTAAGCCCGGGATTAAAATGAAGCTAATCATGGGCAAAATGAACGCTCACAAGTACAGACCTACAAAGGGGACGCTCAATCAGCTACGTTGTTATTCTCTAATGTATACATTTTATAATTTTTTTTTTGGACAAACATAATTAAAAACTTTATTGAGTGCACCCTCATTTTATATATTTTTTTAATTTTTTAAATCACGCTCGTAGTTTTGAACGACTTGTAAAATTATGATTAAATATTTATATATATTAGGTTTATTAAAATTCGAAAAGTCAGCATAAATTAATGTGTATATATTGTTAACAAATATATATATGAAAATATTTGTTAGTACTCCATAACAACGAACGAGTAATCACGGCTTTAATAGTCGTAGTTGTAAGCAGAGGCAATTGTGCATCTACACGTCAACTTTTCAGATTTATATCTTCATTTACGGGTGATATTTTATAAATAGCAATAAGAACTTAACATAACTTCACGCCTTTTCCTATCCGAAAATGTAGGCAGTGGCTGATAAACCGAACCTGGTGGCGAATCTATTGCCATACCGTGTACAATGTTATTAGATGTCGATATTTATCACACATAACTTTCGAAATTAATTTCGGATAGTCATTGGTATGAGCCTGGATTTGACCTCTTGATTCAGCAGGGGGGTGCTCGAACAGGACCACCGAGACTTTGTAGCAATAAGTACATATCTAGCAATTATTACATTTAGCATATTAAAGATATATTTCCAATTAATAATTCCCACTCACTTCTTACTACAAACTAACTAACTAATCTTATTTATTTAAATTATTAAAAACATGTAGGTATATTATTTTCAAAACTTATAGCTGTAATAATTCTTAGCACATAGTTCGCATTTAAAACGGGATGCACTTAGAAAAGCTCTTTTCATTTTGAAAAGACGCCCATGAATGGGTGTGGAGTCAATGGCTCGTAAGATATGAGTAGCTGATGTGAGGGAGGGCTTATGTGAAATTTGTTTTCACCACCATTTTGAAATGCTCCCTTTTAGCTTAGTAAGCTAAGTATATGTTTTCGACATAAATACATCCCTATGAATCAGTGGCTAAAAAATCCTACTTTTGACTCGAAAGATCATAGTTGCAATCACACGCAATTGGATTTTTTAAATGTTATTTGTAATAAATATTGTTGGCTCGTACCTATCCATTCTATGAGATTCTATAATTTGATTAACATGTATGTAGGCACAATACCACTGCCTAGACCCTAGCAAATTGAGCTAGCTATTGAGCAAATTAATATACATAAATCTAATATTTTCGGAAAATTGGCACTATTTTTGCGAAAGATTTGCTAAGAGTAATTTAAGTTACAATTCCGGTCTAACGTGGCCAGCTCTAGTACGTATTAGTAAGCATAGTCATAAAATCATTATTCAATTACGAAAACGACAACGACGCAACTTCACACCAAGTGTTGAGGGGTGTAGGCAGACAAATCCGAACGCTAATACATGACTCGATCCTTATTCACTCACTCACTATGGCTACTTGACATTAGTTTCCTGTTTTATTCTATTGTATTACTGCTGACGCCTTCACGCATTAGTGGTATGAAGTGTTAAGTAGCAATTAATTTAGGCAACAAGCACAATGCTGAACATCAAGAACACTTTTCACAGTCATTGAAAAGATTTAACATAAGTGATAGAACCGCACAGTTTGCTTCATATCTTGGGTCGGCTTTATGAATGAAACAACTTGACTTTTCAGAGGATCAAAGGTAAAGTGGCTCATGTCGTAATTTGTTTGGTGAGACATGTATTCGCAGGCCTAAACCTCCTTATCCTCCTTATCTCATATTAAAAGCTTGTTGCCGAAGTAGCAGTTCTTTTTCTTAAAAAAGTACTTGCTTTTTAACCAGATTTAGATTACTTCAGCATCCAAATAAAAATCAGCATAATTAAATATACATATAAGTTAAAATTTCACCCTCAAGGGTCGGTCCACTGTCGTAGCCCGTCAGCTTTCTCCTGACGGTAATGAACCAGGTGGTCGATCACAATACCCTCTATCAACAATAAAATATACCGGCTAAGGGTGAATGGCACCCCGTTACATTAATAAAATGGCCGATTATGTTTAAACATACATACATACAGTCCGTTTCAAAGCTTTTCTGATTTGATTTTAAGCAGTTGTTTTGATGTATGGCAAATAAATGGGGCTATATTATGTTTTTCTATATCTTCAAAGATATAATAACATAACAATATAACATAACTTCACGCCTTTTTCTACCCGAAGGTGTAGGCAGTGGCTATTAAGCCTCCTCTCGCCGTTATGTTTACGTCCCAAATGGAATAGGTGGCGGACCAATTGCCATTCAGGGCAAAAAAGTTTTTCAGTCATCGATATTTATCACACATAACTTCCGAAAACAATTTCGAAAAGTCATTGGTGTGAGCCAGTGTCAGGATTCGAAACTCGACTTCTGGATCAGAAGCCGTGTGTTCGACCACTGGACCACCGAGACATTTACAACACTACTACTAGGTATAGAATACTTATTAACCATTTTCACATCAATTTAGATTTTTAACAAGCCTTGCCAAAGCCAATGAAAAAGATACGAATGTAAGTTTTAAAATTACGGTTCTATGCAACAGCCGTTGGAAGTATGCAATTGAATATATTATATTGAATCCCACGCATCCCTATATAAAGTTGAAGTATGTAATTATTTCTAAATAGGTCATGCCTACACAAAGATATAGATAATATTTGTTATTAAAAGAAAGTCTATAGGAAATAATCAAGTACAAACTATCTCCTCGGTGGTCTGGAGGATGAATACCGCGTTTCTGAATCAAACAATCGTCAAATCGAATCCTAGTTCGCACGAATGGATTTTAAAGGAATTCTTTTTAAACGTACCTACATAACTTCACGCGAAATCCCTTGCGAGTTAGGCAGAGAGAACGGAGCGCCATAAGGCATGATCCTTACACACCTCAATCGCTTTGTTGACTTTTATAAATCTTTTCATGCACGCGCGTATTTTTGAGGCTCCTAACATACCTCCTCCAGAACACGTTCTATTTGGTCACGGAATGAGTGTCTTGGCCGTCCTCGACTCCTACATCCATCCGCTTTTGCATTGTATATCTGTTTAGTCAATCTTGCATCATCCATTCTTTCTACATGTCCGAATTCTTTTTAAGTGTGATAAATATCAATGAATGACAACAACACCTTCCAGTAAAAAAAAAACAGTGGTAGAGCCATGCAATTCGCTGCCTCATTGGGCCGGCTCGACTGCTGATATACCACAACCTCTCAGAATATCGATGGCTCATGCCGCCTTTCGCTCGGTGAGAAAGGTATATAGAGGCTCAACCTCTTCCCCTTCCCATCAATTTTCAACCCCTTTTTAATCCTATTTTAAAGGCCGGTAACGCAACTGTAACACTATATTTGTTGCAGGTGACACGCTTGCCTTCGTATCTTTAAAAAAAAAACTCGTATTTTTTTTTAGCAGTGAGCCAAAAATTTATGACAAATCATTCAAATCAACTTGAAGACTGCCAAATACATAAAAGCGACTTCATAATGGCAGTTCTTTACAACGTTAAGACCAATAAAGATATCTTTGAAACAGTTTTGCAAACGTATCAGCACGGGTTAGTCGTTACCAACGGGAAACATTACGAGGAATGAACGGGTTCTGTATATTTAGAGTACTAAATATAACAAGGAGAGTGTGCTGAACCCTTCTCACTCTTGAACTTGGTGGGGGGTTCAATGAACTGACCGAATGAATGATAACTGTGCTGTCTCTCTTTCTCTGAGTCCTTTTTTAAAGTTCCTTCTCAGGGTAGATATATATCCTGTATTTGAAATTTAGATCTACTTCAGTTCAGAGTTAATTTTTTATAAATTGATATTTGTATTTAGTTGATTCTCGTGGTGTATCTATACAATATTATAAAGAGGAAAGATTTGTATTTTTGTATGTAACGAATAAACTCAAAAAGTACTGGACCGATATTAATAATTCTTTTTTCTTTAGAAAGCTACATTATCACTGAGTAACATAGGCTATGTGTAATTATCGTCGTTATCGACATTTTGTTTGTACGCGAGTAACACCGTGAGGCGGGAAGCTACATACAATATAGCGGTACGCAGATCGCGCGGTCTGCTAGTTAGTAATAATATCATCTGTTAGAGGTAGGTGTATTCGATCCCTAGCCGAGTAAAATTATTTATGAAATAAACATAGATGTTTGCATAGCGTCTGGGTGATTTTTCTATTTATTAATGATATGTATCATCAAAGAGAAAGTTTAAACTGATTGTCATGCGTTCATAAGTATATGTGGAGTACGACTGTGAGAAAAGCTGATCGTTTTCTGATGAAATTTGACATTTATAAAGTTATAATAATCTTACGGTTTTAATGAGTATTATATACGGTTTTATTATTCCCTCGAACGAATACCCGGGAAATAATTAAAGGTTTATTAACGTTGTTTAAATGTCTAAATATTTTTCCCTTTTCAACGGAAGCCCTACCTGTAAGCTCTTTAAGGTATTCCACGAAAGAGATTTCATTTATAATAAGGTTTTATTTGAAACAGAGTTCAAATTGAAAACAAAATTTTGGTTTCTTAATAAGACTTTAAGGAAACCATCCAATGCCATCGCTGGTTAGTATATATATGTCCTTAAATTTCATAAAGCAATTCGCAGATCATAATGTAGGTATAACTCACAGCTAGTAAATAGGTTTTTTATGGGATCGGAGACAATGGCAAACAAGTAAGCGTTTTACCTATTGGCAAGACAGTAATGTCGCCCGTATTCACTTGCATCATAGATAGTATTATAGTAGTGTTGCTGGCCTTAAAAATTGAGATAAGAAATGGCTCGGAAATGGAATGTGGAGGGGACTGGGAAAACGGTTAGGCCTTCGGACACCTCTCTCACTGAGCTAAACGCAGCATGAGCCCCTTGATGCCTCTATTCCTAGAGGTATTTCACCGGCCGAGCCGGGCCATTTGTGCAGCGAATACTGGTACCACATCTATCTGATTAAATTTGCTTTAATCAAATTGTAAGTATTGTTTAGTGGCTAATACGCAAACCACGTTCGCCATATTGAAAAAAATAAATTCTTTATTCTAAACTGATTTTTTAAATATTAAACATACATAAACATAGCCTCACGCCTTTGTTACCCAAAGGTGTAGGCAGCGGCTGTTAAGTCTCGTCTCGCCGTTATGTTTACGTCCCAAATGGAATAGGTGCCGAACCTATTGCCTACCTAACCTATACCGGGCACACAGTTTTCAGTCATCGATATTTTTCACACATAACTTCCGAAAACAATTTCTAAAAGTCATTGGTGTGAGCCAGTGTAAGGATTCGAACCTGGACCTCTGGATCAGAAGCCGTGTGCTCGACCACTGGACCACCGAGACTATTGATTTTTTAATTTAGAATAATACAACTGTTTTTTTTCTTTTATATAACCTCATTGTGCCTATTGTAGGCAAGTTAAATCTTACAAAAAGCTAAGCTTTTATGCGCATGCGTACAGAAAAATCTAAGGAACTTAGATAAAAGTACTCAAGTGTCTTGTTGAAAATAATAAAATAATATACATACAAAATAGATGTTTTTATTGTATTTATATATATTTATAAATACAGTATAGTGTGTGTGGTCCTGTTTAACATCAAGCCACGATTGTCGTGGGTGTTGATAGTCTGATATTCTGTTCCGAGAGATACAAGATGGCGTCTTATTGTCCAATTATTATTAATTTGTTTATTTATGGCTAGAATAATGGAAGACAAATTATGCTTGGAAAATAATGAACAATTTGCGATTCATAGAGATATTTTGTGAAATATATTCGTCATTTCGATATCAGTTGAAAATGGCGTCATCTTCCACAAAAATAGAAGATTCTCTGATCTTTGTACTGATTAAATTTAGGACCCATTTAGACCAGTTACTGATTAACATTAATTTATTAACTACTGCGCAAAGTTTTTAACCTTTAGTAATAGTATTCAAAAATGTATAGGCAATTCTTCGGGTTTTCACAGTTAGATTTTTCTAAAGCTATCAGATTGAATGCGAATAAAAACTTATAGTCATTGGAAGAAGGTGAGCGTGAGAAGCTGTGGGCAAAAGCTAGTTCTTTTTTATCAAATTGGGAGGCACCAGGCGTGACATCTGATGGAAGCAACTAACGCCGCCTATGTAATTACAGCTGTGTTATCGGCTTTTAAAATCTGATAGGGATGGAGTTGGAAGTGGGATGGGAAGGCGAGAGGGGAGGACGTTATGCTTCTATACCTCTACCACCGATCAAAACGCGGCATGGGCCACTTTACATTAATATTTTGAGAGATCTTAGTATTTCACCAGTCGAGCCGGCCCATTAATTTTTCGAAGTGCGTGACTCTACCACTGTTATATGTCAATTAATTAAGCTGTATATCGTTCTGGAAGTTATTTTCATATTTCTAAACCCAACCGAATAACTCTTGGTCCAAAAATAACTACCGATTAAGAAAATGTCGAGAAAGGAAGCTTTGTCCAGTTCAGGAAGCACTTAAAAACATTTCTGAGGACGATTGTGGTTGTGGTTTAAAAAAAAATGTCATACTCCTAATTTGGATAGGCTAAAGCTTAGAAGCTATACTGCCTTTTCTGTAGTATATCGATTGTCTTTTCTATGGTTAGAATAGAATACTGTCTGACCAATCTAACTCACCTTATGATACATGTTTTATATAATAAGGTGTAGAGGGGTAATTATAATATACGTCTGGGGGTGCTGATGACTAGCCTTAAAGGACTAACGTAAATAATAAAGAGATTTTTTTTGCTGGTAAAAACAGCGATAGTCTTACAGTTCGCTGCATGAATGGGTCAGCTCGACCGGTCAAATACCACGACCTATCGGAATATCGGCGTGAAGTAGCTTGTGCCGCGTTACGTTCGGTGACAGAGGTATACGAGTGCCCGATCCCCCCTTCCTTTTTCCTCCTACTCCCTTAAAGACGGCAACACACCACGGTGTTCATGGGCGGTGAGAAGTTACTTACCATCATATGACCCACTTGCTCGATGCTTGCTTGCACTTGCTTGATGGTTTAGTAATGTTGCAAGAATAAATTAAGCAAGCATGAATGAAAGTGAACTGACTAAAAGGCTATATGAAGCGAAGTGTGAGTGGTAAAGTCGGGCCTGGAAGACCAAAAAAGAGCGAGGGAAAATATGTAAAATGTCTGTGATAAGCCATTTACAGGCATTAGAATAGAGTAGTTTATCCTCACTAAGGTAAAAAAAATACCTAACATTAAATAAAGCTTCTCTATTTCACAAATATTGACCTTTCATATTCTAGTTTTATCATTCTTAGATTATTTAAGTCTTTCGTAAATGAACATCCTGTGTTGAGTTGCTAAGACGTGTAAGGTGTTAATAAAAAAATCGATATTTAATTTTCTCGTTGCACGCTAAATCGATACGAAAAGAATATAATTGGTGTTATTCGATCCCATTTCGAAACGGTCGTGTTTACGGACGATGATGCATCTACGTTTGTTTGCATCGTATGATGAAATTGTTTCATAAATAAATAAAAAGTTTTTTTTTATGGGATAGGAGGGCAAACGAGCAGGCGTGTCACCTGATGGTAAGCAACCAACGCCGCCCATGGACACCAGCAACACATATAGTGTTACTGTTGCGTTGCCGACCTTTAAGGGATAGGAGATAGGAAAGGACGGGGAAGGAGGGTGGGCCTCCGGGTACCTGTCTCACCGAACGAAACGCGGCATGAGCCACTTTACGTCGGTCTTCTGAGAGGTCGTGGTATTTCACCGGTCGAGCCGGCCCATTCATGCAGCGAACTGCTTGGCTCTACCACTGTTAAAGTAATAAAAACAAGTAATAAAAACTCAGTTATGGAAAGTTTGAAATTTTCCTTTTTTTAATTTCTCATATTTTTTTGGAAATATTCTGAGGTTCTGATTTCAAATTTAAAAGGCAAATCAAATTTAAATGAAATGTTGTTTTTTTTTTAAATTAAATATGTGTTTAAATGCAAACATGTTGCAAGGTTTTATTATGTTCTGACGTTCCAATTTTAAACGTTATTGTAAAATGCGATCATTTGTTTCCAAACATTTGCCGATTCAGTTGTACCATAGAGTTTGTAGAGATATACTGGGATATCCATATCGAGTATAATGTCAAATGGCGCTTTACCACACCCTATGGTTTCCGTAAAAATCTCTTTTAAAACTCTACTTAAATATAAATAGATAGTTACTTACGTATGTTCTCACCTTTTTAAAATATAAAGTTAAAATTGTTATGGAAGTGAATTAAGCAAATATGCATTAAAACTTGACTTTGGTAAAAATAACTTGGTAAGTTTGTAAGTGGCTTTACACGTTACATTGCCTCATGAGCACTAATCAAGCATCAAATCGACGATCACAGAGCCGTAAGTGGAGCATAGTAAAGCATTGTAAAGAACTGATGAGAATACATACTTGGATGTATGGACGTAAACCCTTTGCCTAGATGAGTGTGACAGATACACAACAATCGTTTATCAACGAAACAAATGAGTATGAAAACAGCTAAAGTATTGTTATTTACTCTTAAAATTTGTTTAAAACATGTTTTAATTGAATGACTTCTAAATTGTATTTATGTACAAAAAAATCAGTTCATTTAAAGGCAAAATTGTTTCCAGGAGTATATTGGACGATACTCATTGTTTGGCTAATGATTATGACTAAATACAGATAGACCCACGATAGTGCTATAATTATTCTAAAAGGTGAAGAAAAAATCCTTTTTCTGAATCCAGAGGTCGCGGGTTTGAATCTCGGCTCACACAAATGATTTTTTTTTAAATTTATGTGTGATTATATATCGATGACTAAAAACTTTCTGCCCGGTGTATGGCAATAGGTTAGTCACCTATTCCATTTGGAACGTAAACATAACGGCGAGTCGAGGCTTAACAGCCGCTGCCTCCACCTTCGGGTAGAAAAATGCGTGAACTTATGTTTTTTTATGTGAAGAAAAAGCGATTGTATTTTTACTATATTTTGAAGCTTTTAATATCCGAAGTTTTAGGCAGCATTTAATGGATTCGCCGAATGAAATATGTATTTGGAATATTTATGAAGAATTTTGAGCATACAAAAGACACAATTTAACGGTGTATCACTACATAGTATAAAATAAATTCGCTTTCCGCTGTCTGTCCTCTTATATGCTTATATCTTTGAAACTACTCATTGGACTTTGATACGGTTTTTTTAATAGATAAAGAGTGCCAACGGTGGTTTTGATCTATAATTCATGTGTCGTGTAGTAAAAAAAGCTGATAATTTTCAAGATTTAGAACTTTAATCGCAAACGCTGCCTGTCCCTAAGTGCTAAATCAAAACAATGTCCTACATTGATAAACACCTTCAAAAGATATACAAAAAAGTCCGCGATGGCATATATCTATCTCTTAGGGATAAACCACAATGACCATTTCTATTTCTTACCTTTTTACGTAAAATAATGGCTTATTTACGAAGCGATTTTAAACGTAAAAGCATTAATTTTCATCCAGTTAAGTGCCATATATAGATTGTGATTTTAATATAGATCAATATGGCCCTTTACAGTATGTAATTTAAACGAATATTACGAAGATATTACAGTATTAACATAGCGGGACATAGCAGTTGTGACGCGTGCCTATAAATATCCCAAATTGAACTTTTTAATATCCAAATTTTACTCATTTATTAATTTTGATGCGGAACAAAGTTCGCCGGGTCAGCTAGTATACATATATATTACATAACATAACATAACTTCACGCCTTTTGTTACCCGAAGGTGTAGGCAGCGGCTGTTAAGCCTCGTCTCGCCGTTATGTTTACGTCCCAAATGAAATAGGTGGCGAACCTATACGGGCACGAAGTTTTCAGTCATCGCTATTTATCACACATAACTTCCGAAAACAATTTCGAAAAGTCATTGGTGTGAGCCAGTGTCAAGAATCGAGCCCGGACCTCTGGATCTGAAGCCGTGTGCTCGACCACTGGGCTATCAATATATCTATATATATAGCTATATATATACATATATATTACTTTCTAGAATCTTCCATATGTGTCATATAAAAGTCAATTATGTTATTATCGTAATTAAGTAATTACATAATATGATAAAAAAAAATAACAACTACACGCCAACTACTATTTTACTGAAATTAGAAATTACGTGGACCATTAAAACAGAAACTTTCGTACTTTCAGGATAATTAGAAAACTTGCTACAGCATTAGGTAGTAGTACCTAATGTTTGAAAACATTACCTTTATACGATTCATAATTTCCTTAATAAATTCATAGCAATTAATTTAACAACAAAAATAACACCCACACGTAATGAAATTTTGCACTTTTAACAACGAAATGAAAGCCTTAACAGTGAAATGTTAAGATTGATATTGGTTCGGATATATGAGGGAACCCGATTCCCACATGAATGATTGTAGCGAAGTGGGGTCAAAAGTGAAGTTAGTAAAAAAACGGACGGCGCAGATGTTAGGCACATGGCGGTCGCGCGCACTACGACAAAATGGACGTTTAATAAAATGAAAAAAAAAAGTAGACGCACTCATTTTCGTTTTTTGTCCGATACTTTTTCCTGATCCTTTCAAATAGGTCACAATTGAGTACTATCACAAGTAATAGAGAGAAAAAGTGTTCAAAAAATTATCTAGAAAATATATGATTTTTGTAGTAGCTTTACCCCTTTTTCTAACAAAAGTTGTAGGCAGCGACTGTTATGTTGCCGAATTTTTATATTTAATTTGGAGGAACCAATCAGTTATCGATATTTATGACAAATAACTTACGATAAATAATTGGTTTGAACCCGGATTTGATCCCAAAACTTCGTGATGACTACTTGATGACTTGATACGTGAATTTCATTAAAGCCGATATCTACTACAAATATATATTATGTATTTATAGCATGCAAAATAACTAATAATATTCCAAATATTACAATCTTGATATAAGTCACAAATATATTCTATAAGCTGATTACCATACGCGCCACGGGTAAACAATCCCTAAAACTATTCCCGACCACTAAATAGAATTATATTATAGCGATGTTTATACCTCCAACATGGCAGGGTAGTAAACGTTCCAGAGCGAACAATTTCTTTCCGTAAGCATCCCGAGGGACATAACAGCGCCTAAGCAATTACTTATGACATGTGTCGTAAAGTCAAAATGTCAGATACATATAATGACATGACAGCGGGGGCACACAATCACTTTAATAAAGGCGGTATCAACGTCTCTGTTTTTTGGTAGTCAGCAAAAAGTTGACACTAATATATCCGTATATATTAGTAGGTAGGTAGGTGTCATATCTTTAGGATTATTTTTTTCTATTTTCGACCGGTGAAATACCACGAAAAATTAGAGAGTCTTCGTAAAGTGACTCATGCCGTATTTCGTTCGTTGCGAGAGGTACCCGGAGGCCCACCTCCCTGCCCCATACTTTCCCATCCTACTCCCTTAAAGGTCGGCAACGCAACTGTAATACTATATGTATTGCAGGCGTCCAGGGGCGGCGCTGGTCACTTACCATCAGGGGACACGCATGCTCGTTTGCCCTCCTATCCCATAAAAAAAAATTGACCGGTGAAATACCACGAAATATCAGAAAGGTTTTTTTTTTTACAGTACAGTACAGGTGCCATAAAGTGAGTCATGCCGCGTTTCGTTCGTCGAGAGAGGTATCCGGAGGACCAAACCCTTCCCCAGTCCTCTCCCCATCCCACTTCCGACCACTTTCTTATGCCATTTTAAAGGCCGTCAGCGTTTGTAACGTTATCTGTGTTCAGATGTCTATGGGCGGCGTTTTTTTCTTGCCATTGGGTGACACATTGCTCGTTTGCCCCCAAATTACCAATAAGAAAGTACTGGACGTAGTTAAACGTTGATGTTTTGTACAACTAAGAAAGTGGCTGATTGATTCTAAAGAATTTTCCAATGCGGTTTTGTGGTTAACTAGATATCTAGAAATTGCTCACGGATCTCTAACTTGTTTTGAACTTGTTTAAGAACACGTAGTGACAGCCGACATCTTTGTGATATCTCGTAAGTACAGGGAAAGTTACATACATACATACATAGATAACTTCACGCCAAATTCCTTGCAGGGTAGGTAGAGAGAACAGAGCACCATAAGGCACGATTCTTGCACACCTCAGTCGCTTCGTTGACTTTCATAACTATTTTCATGCACGCGCGTCGATTTTTGAGGCTCCTAACAGCACCTTCCTCCAGAAAATGCTCTATTTAAGTTCACAGGGAAAGTTCATCCACTAATAAAGGTATCATAAATATGGCCTTCTCGGTGGCCTGATGGTTCGGCAACCCGGTTCTGAATCATAATAATAATAATAATAATCATAATAATCATAATAATATAAGCACCACCATAGTAGATAAATAATTACTCTCCGCACCTTCGGTTTAATAACAGTGGCAGAGCCACGCAGTTCGCTGCATGAATGGGCCAGCTCGACCGGAGAAATACCACGACCTTTCAGAATATCGACGTAAAGAGTAGCATTTGCCGCGGTTCGCTCGGTGAGAGAGGTATCCGGAGGCCCAATTCCTTTCGCCGTTCCCTTTCCTATCCCACTTTCAACGGCTGGCAACGCAACTGTAACACAGATAGTATTACAGTTGCGTTGCAAATCTTAAAGATGGGATGTCAAAGAGATCAGAAGTGGGATATTGATGAGATAGGGAGTAGGAGATGGCCTCTAAGTACCTCGTTTATCGAACGTAACACGTAATGAGCCATTTTACTTCGATATTTTGAGAACTCCCGGTATTTAACCTGGTTAGCTGAATTGCTCCACGTTTAGAATGCTCTCTGTAGAATGTAGATGAAAACCTTTTTTTTAAGAAACTCTTTGTTTTATATGTGTATATAATGTATATAAATTGCTTGCATAAAACTTACATCTGGTCTCAAACAGATGTGACGCTTTAATCAACAAGCATTTGCAGATGTATCTTTAATTATGTCCTCATATAAGTGTCCTCTTTTGTTCACGGATATGACGACAGTGGTCGGACGGAGTTGCTCTAACTGGCTTAGTTTGTTTTTATAATCAAACTTCCAAAAACTTCCGTTATGATGTACTGATAAAATTTTGACCTGTGTATGGCAATAGATGCGCCACCTAATTATTATTTGGGACGCGTAACATAACGATTCCGCGAGCTGAGGCTTAACAGCCGCTGCCTGCACCTTTGAGTAGAAGAAGGCGTGAAGTCGTGAATGTTCTCTCTCAGTGGTCAGAGTCAACATTAAAATATGTACATACGTACATGTAAAATACATAATACCCGTTTTCCAATTTCTCACCGACAACACAGGCTTTAGTTTCTTATTTTTGGACTAGATGGCGTTGTCTGTTATGTGGTCGTGTAAAAAAACCATGTGGTTATTGTATTATTAATGATACTTATCAGCGACTTAGAGATAGATAATTTAAGTTGTTAACGTTCAGTAAGGTGTTGTTATGAAACTGTTTTCATACAAAGTATAGGTAACTAGCTATGTTCGTATTTTACTGTAATTGTAAAAACATAACCTGAAAACTTAAAAGTTTCGTCCAGAAGTTGTTGTAAACAAGTTTTTGGGTAACTCCGCCGAAAGGTTTCCGAACGGAATCGGTAATTAGGTAGAAGTTCACTTGTAACTTTTGTTTGCGCTCCCACATGGGAAATTGTATTTATAAGTTCGATCGAATACCAATAAATTAAATTCGGATAGTTTTTTTTTCTCTCTCAATCGAATCATCACTGTCATCTATTTCGATGCATAAAACTACAGAAGTATAGAAACACAGGAGTCCGAATGTAATGTTGAACAAATGGTCTTTAATTAAAGGAAAGAATTTTCGCCATCCCCCGAGATGAACTTTTGTCACTCAAGTTTTGTCGCCGTTGACAACTCTGTTTAATATTAAACGTAACTTAATATAATTAGATTTATACAATCCATTTTATAGATTATCCAAAACAAACAGAGAGATAGACAGACAGACAAAAAAAATAACCGTATATACATATTAATGTAGTATAACGCAGTTATTTCATTATTACAAACAGACATTTCAATTTTATTTATATGTATAGTTCATTTAAACTAACGTTACATTCCTGAGCTAAACTACATTAAACTTGAATGTCATTTTAATAAGGGTTTTGGCGAGAGTTTGCCAAACTATTTATGGTCTCAGTTTAATTGCTTGAGAGAACTTAATTGCTGACATCCGGACAATTATATAGGACTGGTCTCTATGGTCTCTAGACCCTCAGATATATACGATTATTAGAGGAGCATTGCGACTGCATTTGGTCATCAACAGAACAGTGATCGATTAGTCATTACAGTTAATAAAATCGACCTAGGTATTGACATTACAATATCAAACAATCCATGTCGTCTGGATATCTTTTTCATACTGGATAGATCATTTATTTTGACTTTTGATTGCGATATCCTTAGTTTAATTAATGATAAAGTTAATCATTAATTAATGATAGAGTTTCTAAAGTTGTGATGAATCGCTAACTGATTTATATATGCTTTTTTTTGTGGATAAATATTTTATGATCACCTGATAATACACAACTTCTCTCACCAATCAATACGAGACATGTGCCACTATACGTTGATATTCGTATGGCTCTAGATTGGTTTTTTGAGTGTAAATCAAACAGGATATTTCCGGTTTCGATTCCTGGACTACAACAATGAAATTTCGAAAGAAGTTTTCGTGGAACAATTTATTTGTTCTGAATATGTTCAAACACTGCTTACACCTTCAATTTTTCGATGAATTAATGGATGGAAGCATCTAAATATAAATACATAGATAGTTGGCGCCAAGTCTCTTGTGAAGTAGGTAGATTGAATGAAGCGTGAAGGCATTATTACATACATACATACATACATAACTTCACGCCAAATCCCTTGCGGGGTAGGCAGAGAGAACAGAGCGCCATAGGGCACGATTCTTACACACCTCACTCGCTTCGTTGACTTTCATAACTCTTTTCATGCACGCGCGTCGGTTTTTGAGGCTCTTAACATCACCTTCCTCCAGAACACGTTCTATTTGGTCTTGGAATGTGTGTCTTGGCCGTCCTCGACTCCTACATCCGTCCGCTTTTGCATTGTATATCTGCTTAGTCAGTCTTGCGTCAACCATTCTTTCTACATGTCCGAACCATCGGAGCATGCCCTTTCTTACTTTTACACCGACACTCTCTTTCAAACCAACTTCCTTCCTTACAACCTTGTTTTCTACGCGGTCAGCGAGAGTCACTCCGCAGATTTTGCGTAGAGCCCTCATTTCTACCGCGTTTATTCTACTTTCATGCACACTCTGCCATACCCAGCTCTCGCTTCCATAAGTTAGTGTTGGGATCAGGACTGCATTGTGGATTGCTAACTGGGCCTTTCTGCTAATATTTTTTGCGCCCAGGAATCTGCCCAACACTCCGTTTACGCTATTTCCTATCGCCACTCGTCTTTCTACATCCGCGGTGTACCTTCCATCTCTGCTAAAAGCGCATCCAAGATATACAATTTCATTCACCTGTTCCAGCACTACATCATCAACCATTATCCTTGCATCTGTTCTGGATTCCTCCCTTTCAAACACCATAACTTTCGTTTTCGTCGCATTCAACTGCAAGCCTTTAATCATGCAATCATCTTTCATAGTAGTGACTAGTGTTTGCAGGTCCGACGGCGATTCGGCTAGAAGCACGGCGTCATCTGCGTAAAGCAGGCAGCTCACAACTAAGTCACCCATTCGCATCCCTACATCCATCGATCTCATTCTCTGGAGACAACTGTCCAGGTACAGGATGAACAGTCGAGCGGACAGCACGCAACCCTGTCTGACGCCGATATTGACGTCAAACCAGGGGGACAAGCCGCCGTCAACACGCACACACGCTGTGCAGCCTTCATAAGTGGACTGCACAGCGCGCAGCAGTGCTCCGCTCACCCCGTAGCCCGGGAGTATATCCCACAGATCCTTTCGTAACACTCTGTCAAACGCTTTTTCCAGATCCACAAAACCGCAGAAAACCTTCCGGTTAACAGCCAGTTGTTTCTCCACGATGTTGCGGAGAGAAAAAATCTGATCCAAGGCATTATTATTAACCATTATTCTTGCACACCTTACTAGTAAGACAATAAGACACGACTCCTACACACCTCACTCGCTTCTTCGACTACGCTCTCTCGGAATTTTTGCGATTTAAAATGACATATGATGGAACTGTCTTTTTAAATATGCAAGATAGAACTGCATTACTGTGTTTCATTAACAGAAAATAATACATTTGTCGAAGCATTTAATTTCCCTCATTATAATACCGACCGCATAATAGCTTTAAATGCAGCTGCCTACCGATTGTTAGAACTAAATAGTACTACGCTGCTAACGTATGGCTCGTTATAGTGCATTATTAAATGAAGCAGAGATTCCCAAAGTTGTCATTATCGACCTAATGGGGGACTTGATATCCGTTTGTTAGGGGTCCAAATTAATAATTCTGGCCGAGATGTACGCCGTCAGCGCGCCGTCGGTGCCGTCCTACTTCACCTCGAGGCCTTGGTGCTCCATGAATGCACTATCACCTGTAGGTTGACTCAGATGTTCACCAGGCACGGATGCTTCGGTGAAAGCATTTTATATCTATAGAAATTAATTAAGAATTATTTTTATAGAAATTTGTTTACATAAGGAAGCAAGAGCTGAGTATGGCAGAGAGTACACGAAAGTAGGATAAACACGGTTGAAATGAAGGCACTGCGCAAAATCTGCGGAGTGACTCTCGCTGACGGCTTCAAAAACAAGGTTGTAAAGAAGGAACTTGGATTGAAAGAGAGTGTCGGTGTAAAAGTAATAAAGGACATGCTCCGATGGTTCGGACATGTAGAAAGAATGAATGATGAGGAAGGCGAGGTTAGGAGCCTCAAAAATCGACGCGCGTGCCTGAAAAGTGTTATGAAAGTCAACGAAGCGAGTAAGGTGTGTAAGAATCATGCCTTATGGCGTTCCGTTCTCTCTCCCTACCCGCAAGGGTTTTGCCTGAAGTTGTTTACGTTCTGTTTGTTTAAATATGAAAGTTGTAAAAAATATGTAGATTTTTTTATAAGTAATGAATTTTTAGAGAGTTTCGGGAAAAATTGATGTGATCAGCCGGCTGATGTTAGGAGTAATATAGACTGTTATTATTATTCTTATAGAATTCGTCGGAGACGTAGTCGCTAGCACAGCTAGTCACATATAAAATTCATGATTATTACATACAGATAACCACTTACAAGATACATTTCTATGTCTCCTCACATCCTATTCAATACGTGAGAGTTTTATATTTCTGCACACTCTCTTTGATCAATAATTTTTACTCGGTGCTGATGTTATACTGATTCCATATTTTTTATCTCCACACCCTTGACACCCGGAGGTGTATTTAGAGTTTTTTCATGTTGTGATGTAAATTATCATTTATATGCTGGTATTTGAACCTGATACTTTTTAAATTTGACAACAACATTTTTACGTAGATATGACTCTTTAGTAGGATACGAATTTGGATAAATTTCTTTCTCTATTGAATGACTATTACTTTCGTTTAAAATGGGGTCATGTGAGCTTAAAAATGTTTAGAAACTATTAATTCTGGATCGTGAACACCGCATCGTATGGGCTTGAAAATCAGTAAATTTTAGCAAAGTTGATGTTTCGCTCATGAATTTCTTCAATAAATGGGCTAGTCGACAAACATTATTATACTGCCAAAATTACTGTTAAAACGTTTTTATCATTCCAAAACAAAACAAAATGGCACCTACTTTTAATTAATTTTAATTGTACCAAAAACGTTTCCAACATACAAGAATCTCCCCACCACATTCGACAAATTAAAACTCCACGTTATCCATGAGGGGGAAAACCCCCCACAAAATACAAATAGGCATACATACATATTAAATATATACAATCGTGTACGTATCATAGCATACCAATATCTACGAAAGATGGACGCACAAAGGCCTTAGAAACGATTTGGTTTTTCGGCGAAAAGTGCTGTGTCAGGGTAGCAAAAAAAAACTCACAATGGCGGGAGCTTAACAATACATCCCTCCCCAGCCTGAACTGATCAGTGTGGTATCGGAAATAACAAATGGTTTGATGGAAAATTCCACAGCCTGGTCATCTAAGTCTGTGTATCAGACTTCAGAATGTAACTATGTCTCGTCTTCTGTGACAATATTTTGATGTAATATGATTGAAGTAGTACGTGTGGTACTTGTTTAAATGATAGACGAGGGATATTGTTTGTTAGTTTAGAGAATACGTCTTTGTTAAGATTTTCTTGCAAAATGTTTCAATGTAATCTATTTAAATTGTATTGTCTTGGATAAATTGGTCTACGTCCAGGATTCTTAAGTCTTGGGTTTCATCTGACAAATATCGATGGCTGAGAAGATTATACCAAATTTGTAGCAATAGCTAATGCCTGAATCTGAATCAAAAAGTTTCCCATTCGAATCCTGGCTAACACCAATTATTCCGTGTGAAGTGATAAATATAGATGACTTACAAATCGGCGTCTACCTGAGAAGTAGAGCAATAGGTTTCGCCATATATTTCACAACGAAATAAAAGATACGTAGTGAATCTCTGTATATTAAGGTAACATTGAATGTATACTAAGGCCTGTCCAGTCAACTGTACGCGGTCGACATCCAACTATCGGCCACTTTTACCCTCCCTATCGGCCCGCGAAAGGGTATTCGGAAAATTTAATTTCCGCCGACAGATCGAACAATTTTGCCCCAATGTGGTGTTCGCGCACCGTAATTGGGTCAACCCCGGACGGACAATACACTTTGACAATGTTATTATTAGTAAGTAGAATTTCGGTCAATATATTATAATAAGGCGTTACCAACATGACCGACCGAACATCGTAAATTGAAATGAATTTTATATAATTTTCCAATTTTAACAATGGTAGAGCCTTGCAGTTCGCTGTATGCGATGCCGTGACCTCTCGTCAAATGAGGCTCGTGCCGCGTTTCCTTCGTTGAGAAAGGTATCCGGAGGTCCGATCCCCTTTTCCCTACTTTTCCACTTCTACTCTTTAAAGGACGTCAACGTATCACAGTGTTCATAGGCAGTGAGAAATTGCTTACCATCAGATGACCCACTTGCTCGTTTGCCTTTCTAAACCATAATAAAAATTAATTCATATTCTGATAAATATATGGGTTATTATGGGCATATTGCCTGGTGGTAAGTGACTAACGCCCCCCATAGATATCTCCATCTTTGAGAGATTATACCTTTAATATGACATAAATTCTCTAGATATAGTGGCCAGGAGGAACTGTTGATCTACCGGATTCCTCTCTTATCAAAAGAAATGTGACATGAACATTTCTGTGAAGTCGTGGTATTAAACCAGTCGAGCCAGTCCATTCATGTAGTGAAATGCGTAAATCTACAGCTGTTAAATTAATTATAAAATATCTGTGATCGTTAATAATAGCGGTTGTTTTGTTGATATCTATACAAAGAAATAAATTTTATTGTATATGTGCATACATTTTAGAGAACGCATTGTTATCTGTAACATTTTGAATCTTGGCAAGTAGTACAATAGGTTGTTTAATCTCATGCTATGGTTTCTGCCAGACAAGCTTTTTGCAAACCGAGTTATTAGTCTAGTCTGGAATAAAACGAATTTTGGAACGGAACATTTCTGTACACAAATTTTTGCTTGGGGGTGATCAAATCCCTGGAACCTCTGCACTTCATCATGACATGAAGCCTAACAAAAGGGAAAATTTTAAGCGTCTATATAAAGTGAGAAATCAGAAGTAATTTATCTCTTATCAAAGAAAATAGAAAGGATAGGTGTACACACACGGTCACAAAGACCTTTAAGGTATTGGTGCCCGGTATGGCAATTTGTGGCAACCTATTAAATTTGTGGCGTAAGAATAACGGCGAGTCGAGGTTTATCAGCCACTGCCTACACCTTCGGGTTGAAAAAGGCGTGAAGTTATGTTATGTTATGATATGTTACGGTGTTTATAAATAGGAGTTAGTACATTTGTATCATTACTTTTATAGTCCGAGAGCCAGTAACAGATTTATATGACCAAGTTCCTCTCAAGTGATAATTAGTAAAACGCATCAGAAAATCGAACTATAAAGCCTCGTGAATGTCAGCTGAGGCTCGGTGGGGGGGATGAGCAGTTGTAACCTCCCACGCTTGAAGAAAAAATAAATAAATTCACTCATTTCCTCTCGGCTAAAAGTTAATCAAGTTATAGCTAACCCAATACTTCAACAAAAAGAAAAAGTCCGCTGGCTATAACATAGTGCATTGTACGTCAGCTGATGGCTAAATCATGGAAAAAAAAATCTTCACTTTCAGTGATATCTTCTCGGCTAAAAATTTACCAGATGATAGCTTATATGTAACTATTGATAAATATATACGTCAGCTGGCTGTATATCGGTGGAAAAATCGTCAGCTGATACTTTGAAGGTCGTTACGTAGAAGTTAGCCAGAAGCATTTACTGACTATTTAAAGTCATCAGCTGACCAGGTTTCCCTCGAGCTACTGCTAGCTGATTTTTTTTATTTATCACAGTATTATATTTACAATCAGCTCACAAATTTTCGTGTGGGAGGAAATGACGCCTCCTTAATTATTCGGCATAGCACTCCAACATGAGTGTTGAGGTGAAACAAATATTCCATATCAATATTTTTTAAACTTATACGTATATAATCATTTCAATAATCAATTTGCTTAGTATAAATTAACTAGTTACTTGATAAAAAATATTTATTATAAAAAAATTATGACTAATTACAATACGAATGGCAATGTTATTTAATCATTTTCGGCTTCGCTTTGGCTTGAGTCACAACCATCTCTCTCTGATTCATTGTCCGAGTCGCTGTCAGAGCTGTCTGCTGTTATATTTTCATCGTCAACATCTGTAAAACAAAAAAAAAATAGAATGCGTATTTTAGCATAATGTCATTAATATGATAATAAAATGTTACCTTTTTTGGTCTTGAAAGTTATTTCATCAATCGATGTTGGTAACTGACTTCCAAAGAACCAGGTAAAATCATATTTACTGTCAATTTCTTCCCAACCATAGTCTTCCGGATCATCAGAAGTTGGAACCTTCAAGTGTGCATTTGACCAAATTTGAGCAATGTAGCATGCTCTCAAAAATTGCTGATATAGCTCTGACTCGCAAGGCGGTAGAGAAGAGCCATCAATACCTTTCTTTGGTTATTTGAATGTCTCCGTATCCAAGAATTTACATGTTTTTTTCAAACAACGCTACTCTTGCCTCGTTGAACTTTTTCAGACGATTAAATCCATACATATGGCAAACAAACTCTTGAATTTTCTTAAAAATATTGTCTCTATCCTCTAATGACTTTGACATTTGGATGAAACACTCGATGAAATCATTCGATTTAGCCATTATTGAAAACGGTAGTTTTTTTCCTTTTCGAAAAAAGGCCGGGTTAAAATCACACCCTGTGAATGCGTGAAATGCCGGAAGTGCTGCGCTCAAATTAGATCCCAAAGATTCATATAATTGAGTAACATTAATAAATCTTTGGGCTTTTCCAACTCCAACTTCCATGCAAATGTTGATATTTTCTGATAGCCATGTTAGCTAACATAATTATTAACACGTCAGTGTCGGAACAACGAATCGTCACGTTTGCATTAATATCAATGTTGCAGACATGAAAAATCATTTTTGTGTCTGCTTCTTCGTGAGCTGGGCACGAAAATTCGTTTGAATCTTTAAAAATAAAAAGAATAAGTAAGGAGGCGTTATTTCGTCCCACATGAAAATTTGTGAGCTGATTGTAAATATAATACTGTGATAAATAAAAAAAAAATGCTAGCAGTAAGCGGAGGGAAACCTGGTCAGCTGATGCCTTTAAATAGTCAGTAAATGCTTCTGGCTAACTTCTACGTAACGACCTTCAAAGTATCAGCTGACGATTTTTCCACCGAGATACAGTCAGCTGACGTATATATTTATCAATAGTTACATATAAGCTATCATCTTGTAAATTTCTAGCCGAGAAGATATCACTGAAAGTGAAGATTTTTTTCCCATGATCTAGCCATCAGCTGACGTACAATGCACTATGTTATAGCCAGCTGACTTTTTCTTTTTGTTGAGGTATTGGGTTAGCTATAACTTGATTAACTTTTAGCCGAGAGGAAATGAGTGAATTTATTTATTTTTTCTTCAAGCGTGGGAGGTTACAACTACTCATCCCACCCACTGTGACGCAGCTGACGGTCATAGGGCTTTATGATACTGTTGTCTGATGCGTATCGCCAATTATCTATCGAGAAGAAATAATTAACCAAATTTGCATCTGGCTCTTGGACTATAATATTCATCACACATCACACTTTTCTTCTTACGAGACTTGCTAACTTACCAGTAACTTCTGCGCAGACCTAGGAGATTGTTTCTACCTGATTCTGTGGATGCAAATACTCTGCTTAACTGCAATATATTTTTATGGTGTAGGGAGGCAAAGGAGCAGCCGTATCACCTGACGGCAAGCAACAAACGTCGCCCATGGACACCTGAACACTGATCGTTTTACAGTTGCGTAGTCAGCCCTTACAATGGGATGTGGAAGGGGGTGAGATGAGAAGGGGACAGAGTAACGGATTGGGCCTCCGGATATCTCTGTCGCGGCTTATACCACTTTATTATTCTGACAAGTCGTGGTATTTCACCGGTGGAGCCGGACCATACGTGGGCCACTGTGATAATATTTTACCGAGTGTTGTGACCAAAACCTAGAATATCACGCCCTTATTTTCCTCTATCGATTCTTGGCAAAGATATATTGGTATAACGTGACTTCGAAGGTTTTCCGATTCACGTTTAAGGTTTATGGGGTTATTGTGACCATTATAGCTTCGTGGTCTTCATGCTTAATGCTTCTGCTTTATGCTTATATGACTTTTTATAACTTGCTTATCATATAATATACGAGTACCTTGAACGAACGGACTTGCTAATTTTCCTAATTTTGATGGAAAGGGGTGGCATTTATATGATGCCGTTTTCGCCTGACAATTACTGCTTTTATTAAAAGTTTGTTAATGTTTGTCTTTAAATATGTCATTACATAGTTTAAAGCAAAGTCACTTTCCGCTGTCTGTCCCCTTATATTCTTAGATCTTTGAAACTACAAAACGGAATTTAATGCGGCTTTCATTAATAGATAGAGGGTGTCAATAGCGTGGTTTTTGTGTATTGATCATGTATAATGTAGTAGAAAAGTGATACTTTTTGAAATTGAAATTTTTTATTGCAAACGCTGGCTGACCTCTAAGTGAGAGATCAATTTAATGTACTTACTACAATATTATAGACCTTCAAAAGGTCTACAATCAAAAATGACCGCGATGGCATATGTCTATCTCTTAGGGATAAACCACAATGAGCATTTTTATTTCTTTTCTGAGGCGAAACAAAGTTCGCTGGGTCAACTAGTATAATCTAAAACATGAACAGTCAACAATAAACTTTTATACTACTTTTGATTAATAATAATGAACAAATAGTATCACAAAAAATTGGAAAAAAAACAGGTGCCCAGCTGTAAGATATTGTAAAGTTGAAAATTATATTAAAACCGCATCTGAAACTTAACTATATCGTAGAAAAGGTTAAAAATTTATACACAAAATAAAACACACAAATCTTGAGACCAAATGTTTGTTTATAGGTATTTTTAAATCTCTTCAAATAAATCTTTAAGCTAGTAAACAGACGAAACAAGACAATTAATCACCAATACATCTCACTTTTTGCAAGTAATGGATCGAGAAAGATTAGGGGATGGTGCCAGTGGCAGTAGCTAGGGGTAGCTAGGCGGGGTAGGAAACTAATCAGCACTTCAATTTACACAAATCGTTTCTACCAATCAAACGTGTGAACTAAGAGCGTCTTCGTTAATTCAACCAATATATTATCGTGGTAGGTTAATAAACGCTGCCATTTTTTATTGGGGTCCCTTGTCGAGGAAATGTGGCACCATATGTACTACTATACTTGGTCTATCACCTTTGATATTTGGCTTATGTGTAGGTTTTTCCCTGTATATTGAGGGTCATCTGATCATTATCATCATCATTGCCGGCCCTTAAAGTAGGATAAGGACGTGGTCAGCAGTGGGATGATAAGTCGGAGCGGCAAAGGGATTGGACCTCCGGATTCCTCTATCACCGAGTGAAACGCGGCAAAAGTCACAATATGTCGATATTGTGTGAGGTTGTGGTATTTCACACGGTCGAGCCGGCCCATTCGTGCATCAAACTGAGCGACTCTACCACTGCCAAAATTTAGATCATAGATGTTTGGAATAATACATTTTATATAGGACTAAAAGTCTGGTGTTGATCTCTGTCTGTGAAATATGATCAAGAGTACAAGAATGTATAGCTTTATAACAAATATAAGTATTTATTAATATCTGTCATGTCTCGGTGATCCAATAGATGAGATCCCCGCTTCTGATTCAAAAGTCGTGAGTTCGATTCCGGGATCAATGATTTCTCGGAATTATTTTCGAAAGTTATGTGTGATAAATGTCGATGAGTGACAACTTTGTGCCCCTTGCATGGCGATAGCTTCGCCACCTATTCCATTTAGGACGGCAAGTCGAGTCGTAACAACCGCTGTCTAGGCCTTCGAGTAGAAAAAGGCGTGAAATTATGTTGTTAAAACTACCAAATCAGATGGTAAATCGTATTTCATTCAGTCACTTACTCATATAAATACACAAAGTTTCGTATTTAAAACCAAAAACCAAGACCCTTTGAGATCTGATAACTGTGTGTTTAGTAAATTACATTACAAGGGTGATGTGAACGTCTATTTTGTATGAAACGTTGGTCAACCGCAGACCAGGTTTAGAGACCCTCGTTTCAAATGTCATGCAGGTCAAACCGACTGATCATATTTTTCATAATGTTTGCAAGTAATTTATTATTTACTTTATTTTTTAGTGTTAAAGTAACAAGTTCAGTTTTAGAGCATACTCCGACGCTCCGATGGTTCTGACATTATTTTTATGAGATAACAAATGAGCAAACGAGCGAGTGGGTCACCTGATGGTAAGTAACTTCTCATTGCCCATGAACGTTGTGGTGCGTTGACGTCCTTTAAGGGAGTAGGAAGGGAAAGGAACGGGGAAAGGGTATCGGGCCTCCGGATACCTCAGGCCGGATTCATGCAGCGAACTGCGTGGCTCGACTACTCTAGAAAGAATGAATGTCAAGATTTACTAAGCATTTTGCAAGTTACAAGATATACAGTTCGAAAGCGGAAGGACATAGGACCTAAGGACAGCCATACTGATTTACATATTTTTTTCTTAGATTTTCGCGAATCACATTCTTAAACATTAAAACAACTTTTTATGGATTATATCGTGTTTATTTAGAACTTATTTTCTATATTTTTGTTCATCACTCGTTAAAATTATCTCTGTAAAGAGTTCTCTGTATGATATGTTTTGTTAAGTTCTAAATAAACGCGATATAATCCATAAAAAGTTATTTTAATTTTAAAAGGACAGCCAGTCGAAGAAGCGAGTGAAATGTGTAAGAATACTAAGAATGCCTTTCTCACACACTTTAGCGTTGTAAATCTGCTTAGTCAATCTTGCGTCGTTCATTCTTTCTACATGTCCGAACCGTTGGAGTTTAACTTACTTTAACTCCAATGTCTTGTTAATAATACAGATTAACTCGAGATATTAACTTATTCTAAATATATTTTATCCATTTTGAACTCCCTATTTAATAGACTATGACTTTGTCCGTAAATAAAATTACGTAGAGAGAGCTATCACGATCAATTCACAGTTTTATAAAGTTAAATTTTGTTAAATCCGAGTTAACAGCCAATAAATCTCAAACAGATTAAAGGATTGAAACGGTAACAACCGGTCTTGAGTGGTTGGATTGGAGAAAATTTTAACTTGTTATTGTATACAGAATTATTAGTATTAATAGACTTCGATATTATGGGTCGATCTCTCAAAATATCATCGTAAAGTGGCTCATGCTAAGTGAGTGCCCTTCTTCATCCCATACCATCCCAAAATCGCATCTGTTTTGGTAGCATATAGCTTGTTTGTTCCATATCCTATAAAACAAATATTGTCACTGCATACACTCTCGGATATATAAGGAGTGAAATTATATTTTTGTCAATGAATTCAATAATTCAAAACCTGCTAAAGTCAAAACCATTGAAAATTTACAGAATAGTATTATCAACGATATTTTTTCAGTAGCGTTGATAATACTATTCTGTAAATTTTCAATGGTTTTGAAAAGAGTATTGGCACATGAGTTTCTTGCCCGATTCTTCTCATGAAAGCCCCTACACTCGGAATCGGGCCGCTCGTGGCGATTGCTTCCGTGTTTTTTTGTTCCACGGAGGCACTTGCTTCAAGCGCTCGTGGCTTAGCTTTTTAAATATTATTTTAATTTTAAACATTTTTGTACATTGACTATGTTTAAGTGTCTGTGAGGACCTATGAAAATAAAACCACGTTGACTTTGACTTTGACTTTAAGTAAAGTAAGTAAGTCACTCTTAAAATGTATCGTGTATGAACAAATTTAGCGTAAATATAAGTTTGGTTTTTATTTGAAATTCACATTTACGAATGGCCAAATAAAACTCTATCTGTTTTTGTTGAGTAAAATAGCGGAACAGTTAGAAATAATTCTGGTTCTATAGCAATAAGCCCTTACAATGCGAAAAGTTAGTCGTGTATTTGTGAATCTGGCAAACATTGGCGGATGGGAAGCTGAACGGGATCGTGCAGCCACGCCCGGCTGGGCACTGCACTGTTCTCTGATGAGGACACACGGAGACGAGCTTCGTTGGCAAACGCACTTATTGCCATTAATTTTTTTTGTAATTATTATGATTTGTTTGTAACTAGTATTATTTTTGTAATTAATAATATTTTTTTGTAATTAGTATTATTTATTTGTAATTAGTATGATTAATTTGTAATTAGTTTTTTTTTGTAATTGGTAATATTTGTTTTTTAATTATTATTATTTGTTTGTGATTAGTATTTTTTTACTGCATTAGGTAACATTTCTGTATCATTTTAATTTTAATATTTGTAATTACGTGTACCTATGTCAGTAAGAGTAATTCATTATCAGTCATAATTTCAACTGTTCAGCGATTTTCGAGATAAAGCCGGATGTCAGACAGACAGTAAAGTCTTAGTAATAGGGGTCCTGTTTTTACCATTTCGGATAAGGAACCCTAAAGAGGGAGTTGTGTATTCGGTTCGTTGATTTTTTTGTCATCATTCACTATGGTAACTGTGGTGGTTTCGGGCATGTCCGGTCCAACTTATCCTTTGATGGATATCTATGGACAAAAAAGATTAAATCTTTTTAATTAAATATACATACATCCACGTATAATATTATTAGACCGTCTTTATTTTTATATTATATAACAATCAATAGAATGCTTCTGGTTCAGGAAGTCTCGAGTTCATATCCTGGCTCATATCAAGAATACTGATTTCGGAAATAATATAAGACATAACTTCAGGAACTATATTCAAATATAAATCGGTCTTTATTTGGACTCCAATTTCAGACCTATGTCGTGGGTTCGAATCCGGGCTTACAAGAAGTTCTCGTACTCGAAGTTCTTTTCGGAAGTGATGTGTGATAAATATCGATGACTGAAAACATTGTGTCGTGTGTATGGCAATAGGTTCTCCACCATTTGTTACGCAAACATAACGGCAAGTTGAGGCTTAACAGCCGCTGTCTACATCTTTGTGTAGAAAAAGGCGTAAAGTTAAATTATGTTAATCTCCGGTTATATAAAACAAAAGAAATTGTACAAATACCAAAATTCTATAAATACAATTACAAATGTTAAGTTATTCACCGAGTCATTCGCGTACCGTATCTCCTTTCCTGATTGATTCAATATTTGTTATAATAATATTTGTTTATAACAACCTCCATATTCGCTTCGTAAAAAGTTATGCTCCACGAGAAAACACAGTGATAGGATAGGTAAAAAAAAAAAAACGACGACATTTTGTTTGTTTTAGAGGTCGATATAAGCCGGCAGTTGGCAACACAATATTACACAGTGTATCATCACAATCCTTTTGTATAAACGTTTTTTTTTTTGGCAAATACACTCGGCATACTGAGATTTTTGCTTTTTTTTAGAAAAAAAAATGTAGCTATGCTCGCGCAATATCAGATAATCGGATCAGAAGATTATGTATAGCGAAACGAAGGTATTTTGATGTAAGCAGTTTGATCTTCTTACCTAAATATTTACCTATATATTTACAAGATTAATTTGTATCAGTTATTCCGTCCATGTACAGACGTATTCTATAAAATATGAAAAGTTAATCTATTTCATTATTTTAAATATCTTTGGCAATTTGATGGTAGATATAAAAGAGGTTTTTTTTGACAATTACTTTTTATGTTAACAGACCTATCATGGCTCACACAATGAAGTTTCTAAAAAGCTTCGAGTTCTTTTCAGTTTGTTTCAGCTGTTGACGCATTTGAAGCCTTCAGTTTCGATAATAAATGGTTACGATCGCTGATACTGTTACGAAAATGGAAAGAAAAGTGTAGAAATAAAAAGAGTTAGGCGGGAAAAGTTTAATTTCCGCTGCGTTACAATCGTCCGCTCGTGGATATTTTGGGAAATATAATTAGGTTCACCAAAAACAAAAGACCTGAAACTTTTTGATTGAGTTCGATGAAATGAAGATTTATAGTTGTTCTATAAAGTTTTAGGATATTTATTTATGGTATCTTGATTTAAAGTCAAAGTCCAAGAAGCTTTATTTTCATAGGTCACTTAAAAATAGTCAACACGTACAAAGATTTAACTAATTATTTAAAATGAATTATTCAAACACGAGCTCTTGAGGAAAGTGCCTCTGTAGAAAAAGAAAATATGGACGCAGTTGCCACGACTGGGCCGATTCCGAGTGTAGGGGCTATCATGAGAAGAACCGGGCAAGAAACTCGTGTGCCAAATACTCTTGTCAAACCAAGTAAACAATAATATTAATATCGCTACTGAAAACATAGCAGTAGGCTGGGGCATAAAAGGTGCAGCAGCCAGTATACCATGACAGTTAAGACCCAACCAATTTGATTTAGGGTCTTTTGTTTTACATGGTGATGCGGGTGGAGTTCTTCAGACAAAGAAGTGAACAAATATGTGAGAATGAGGGATGGGGAAGCCGGGAGGGTCACGTCCGGTGATGGAGGCTGAGTTCATGCTTCAATGGCCCCGCCGTCGTCTCCTCTGGAACATCCACCAAACGTATTAAAACTGTTGTTAAGTGATTTTCATTACCAACATAGAATTTCTTCAAGCGTATAAAAAGTTGACTAAAAAAATTAATGCCTGTCTCTAATAAATTTAACTATTGCACATTTTTAAGACTTGAAAGTGATTAAAAAAAGGTAGGTAGATAAACTGCTTACTTAAAAATACTTTACTTTTAATCGAAGTCATTCTTATGGAAACAAATGGAGTAGAGTTACATACGTACATCTATAACTTCAAATCAAGTCCCTTGCGGATAGGCACAGAGAACAAAGCGTCATGAGGCACGGTTCTTAAACGCCTCATTTGCTTCTTGGACTTTCATGCATCTTGTCAAACACGCTTGCATTTTTAATGCTCTTGACATCACCCTACTCTAGGACTTGTTCTATTTGCTCATAGATAGTGTGTCTTTGACTCCTCCATCCAGTCGCTTTTGCACTGTATATCTGCTTAGTCAATCTTGCATCTCCATTCTTTCTATATGACCGAACCTTCAGAGCACATGCCCTTTATTACTTTTACATCATCATTCATCATTTCATCATTAGCCTTTTAAGGTCCACTACTGAGAGCACCACAACTGCCGGTCCTGTGCAATCATGGGGGTTTTGCCATAATCGCCCCGCTTGGCAGGCGGGTTGGCGATTGCAGTAGGCTGTATTTTGTTTAGAGAGAATGCTGCTGCCTATTCTTCCAGCTTTTCCCTTAGTCGCCATTTACGACATGCACGGGAAGAGATGGGGTGGCGGTATTCTAAGCCGGCGCCACACAGAAAACTTTTACACCACACTACAATTTAATCCAATCTTTCAATCAAACTTCCTTCCTTACAACCTTGTTTTCGACGCGCAGCGAGAGTCACTCCGCAGATTTTGCGCTGTGTCCTCATTTATACCGCGCTTGGTATGGCACTCTGCCATACCCAACTCACGTGTCCATAAGTTAGCGTTGGGACTATAGCCCAATGTATCTTAATTTAAGAATTTTAATACGTAATTCTTATGCAATTTTCTTTCATTAACCACTTTGTTCAATGCCCAAAAGAGATTTTATTAAATCCTTCTCCTATGAGGAGGGTTTTTTTATGTTATTATTAGTATAATATTAGATTCTGTCAGCCATTTTTTATGACTCAGGGGTTTAAACAGACAGATAAAAAAACACATTGTATTTCAAAATATGCATCGATGACGGTTTTCTAAAAAAAAACGTGGCTCGATGATAAAATTTGAATAATATCCATCCTTAAGGGGCGGAAACTGACTCGTCATATCCGGAGATTTCATATCCACAATGTGTGAATACTGATTAAGATAGGCACCAAGGTGTAAAGGAGATAGTAAGAGAATTGGGACTCTGTCATTTATCGCTATGGACTGCTGGAGAAGTTAAGATATGTTCAGAAAGAGATATACAGAATACGTGACATTATAGACTTTTGTAATAAGACAAGATATGGTAGAGAAATACGCACAGAGTTGATTATGGGAATATCGATAGTAATATAATAATATCTTGGACACAAATCACACAGCGCCCTCCAGTACCAAACTAAGCAACTAAATGCTTGTGCTATGGATACTAGATAACGGATACTAATACATACGAGTATATGCTTTTCTTTTGTAAATACATACTTATAATACATAGAAAAACACCCAGACGCCGCACAAATATTCATGTTTGTCACAAATATATGTGCTCGGGTGGGAATCGAACCCCCGACCTCAGTGCTGCAGCCGGTAGTTTTACCAATGCGCCACGAGGCCCGTCAACGGAGTGGTATTCGACTTCCACTTTTGTTTTAGATGTCTCGAGTTTGAAGCTTGGCTTACACCAATGACTTTCTGAGTGTTACTAGTGATGATTATCAATACGTTACAAAGACATACCCTACGTGTGTGATCGTACTTCGCAACAATTTCAATGGGACAAAAATAAATTTGTAATTTCATCATGTGGCAATTGGATTAGTAGATGATCGGTTCTGTTGGTACGATATTATTTATTTATCACTACACATAATGTAATTGTTTTTATTACTATTTGAATGACGTTAAGTGGCTCATGTCGCGTGTTGTTCAGTGTGTTCAGGCGTGTTTCCTTGATTTTCTACCACAGTCTCCTTCCCTATTCCAAGTCCTTTAATGCAACAGTAACATTATAAATGTTACAGTGTCTGCAGAAGTTTTGGCGGGACTGTGGAAGAGACATGTCCGTTATTTGCATTATTTTCTCAGATTTGTGTTTCAATGTTTAATAAGTGTTCGTATATGAGTGCAAATGTGGGAAATGGTGTAAATATCGTGTTTAGTGTGCTCTTCTACATTGTCGTCAAAACTCCCTTGGAACATGATGCTTAAAGTGCCACGACTTTATGGATGATTAGGTTAGGTTAGGTTAAGCTGTAGGCTTAGGCTAGGTTAGGTTAAGATTAGTTTAGGTTAAGAAATAAGAAGTTAATTGTAATAAAAATACTCGACTTAAAGGTCCTAGCAACTAGGTCGTTAAATTATATAAAAAAAAACAGTGTCTGCATAGATTAGTTTGAAACAAACAACTCTGCAACGCACTGATCAGTCCATAGATTTATCATAGACTGTAGTAGATGGCACATGTCAGTAAAAATGTACTACTAATCATCACTGACAGCGCGACCGCGAGTAAGCGATTCTCAGGATGTTTATAATTCAACACATGCACATTAATTATATAAAAGTTGACACTTGGAAGCACTTTTTACGCACACATTGACAAGTCACTCACACATCAACAACCCATTTTTGGTCTCGTTGTTTGGGTGACTATTGCTGGTCTATTATTCTTATATCTATGCATCAGCCAGTGCGTTACAGAGTTGTCTTGTTAATATGGTCTCGATAATAATGATTTTATATCTACGTAACCCTAAATCGGCAATATTTTAAGCGCTTATTTATACAATGTTTGTTCCAAATATAACGTGCGTGACGTTAGAATATTAAGGTTGCATGTTAGTAATATTACAGTGATTACGATGTTCTATATAAACATCTATACATTAGTATCTTTACGTTTATTTTGTATAGAATTTCTGTCATTAACATGTGGAGTGCGTGCGTATGACAACGTGTTACAGTTATTAATTAAAATAATGTTGTACAGAAACTATTAAATATATATTTTCGCGATATTCTTTCAAGCTTGTTATCGTTTTTGTTGCTACGTGAGGCAAAAGGAACACCCCGTAGAGTGACAAGTTTTTATGCACTTTTACATTTTTATAGGTCTACAAATATAGCTTCACGCAGATAACTATCAAACGTGTGGGCAAGTGTGTTAGTCATTCACATTTATTAATACATGACTACCTAAAAGTAATGGGGTGTTAGCCAGGATTCGTAGACGGGACTTTCTAAACTAGTTCATATGATTGGACTGAGAAGTACAAGTGATGAAATATGAAGTCGTTTTCGTTCTTGGTTAAATATCTTATTTTTTGTTTGCTTTCCGATTGCTGATAATCTCTAGTACATTTAAAAAAAAGTGCAGCGTTTATGTAGAAAAAGCAAGTATTAAAAAAGAAATACTTTAATTATATTATTTACAATATATACAATTAAAAAACTAGCTAAAATCTAATTTCTCCGCATTTCGGTCTACTGGCAGCGTGCCCAGAAGACTGGCCGCATTGCCACGCTGAATGGCAATGCTAATAGGTACTCTGTGGGAAGAACAGACCAGCCCTCTGATCGCGCGAGAGGCGTAAATAACTATTAAATGCCACGAAATAAATTTTCTGATATTTGACAATATGGCTCACCATTTATAGCCAGAAACCAAATATTTAATTCAAGCAAAAAGCCACTTAAACCCGCTGTCAACACCTTCTTTAACTGACGGCGTAAACATACGTCAAGTTAATTCGATCCATCGCGATATCCAATGAGATTTAACACCGAATACAAAAAAAACTTCAAGTCTATTCCAACATGCAGTACTGGTGTCAATATAAGTAATACTCGTAGATCTTACGATAATGCGAAAGCTTATTTATTCAAAGTCCATTCAAAAGAGAGATTCAAATCCTCGCTCCTACGGTGCCAAACAGAAAAAGTCACGAATCGCTAATAAAAGAAAAAAAAACTATAGAGAAAAATGTAGTCGTTGAGAGACGTCACCAGCTGTGAACCGCGCGGTGCATCCGAGCTGCCATTTTAATATATATATATATATTATAGTCGCCAATAACGAAAGAAGATGAATATATATATTTCAAATATTTGAGTAAACATTGCTCATATTTTATTTGTGATATTATATATATATTTTTTGATTATATTAATATTATAATAGTCTCGGAAAATAAATAGACCCCTTTCCCACAAAACATAGTCATTTTATAAATCAGTAGACAATTCGCTGTAATAATAAAAAAAAGTCTCGGTGGCCTAGTGATCGAGGACACCGCTTCTGAGTCCAGAGGTCGTGGGTTCGAATCCTGGCTCACACCAACAACTTATCAAAATTCTTTTCGAAAGTTATGTGTGATAGATATAGATGACTGAAAACTTTGTGCCCGGTATGGCAATAGGTTCGCCACCTATTCCATCTGGGCGTAAACATAACGGCGATTCGAGGCTTAACAGCCACTGCCTACATCTTCGGGTAGAAAAGGCGTGAAGTTATGTTATAAAGATCTTAGTATTAAAAAATATTGATGACATAATTTTAATTCTTTGATTTATTTTAGTGCACTAATATGTACTAAAATAAATGATAATTCACAAGACATAAAAATGCATCAAATAATAAAAATATGATTATTTTTATAACACCTATCTCAAAAGCAGTTACGATATTAATTGGGAACAGTGACACCATTGACTAGCGACCTCTGTTATCAACGAAGCGATAACTTTATTTAACATATTAGAATTGAAATTACTCAAGTAAACAGTTTGTTTATTTATTAATTATTATTATTATTACTCTCATATTAAAGTAACATACATACATAACTATACGCCAAATCCCCGGTGGGGTAGGCAGAGAGAACAGAGAGCCAATACTATCAAATGACCGGCCTCGTGGCGCATTGGTAAAACTACCGGCTGCAACAATGAGGTCGGGGGCTCGATTCTCACCCGAGCACAAATATTTATGACAAACATGACAAACATATTTGTGTGGCGCCTGGGTGTTTTACTATGTATTATAAGTATGTATTTGCAAAAGAAAAGTATATATGTATTAATATCGGATATCTAGTATCCATAACACAAGCATTTAGTTGCTTAGCTTGGAACTAGAGGGCGCTGTGTCCAAGATATCAATAAATATCCTATTTTGAAAATAGATTTCGAGGGGATTTGAATTAACACTGTCTACGCTGAAAGATATTAAAAAGTGTGAAGATACACGTATATAATATCTTGTATTACAATAGAAGAATCCGATCGTCCGACTTCATAGCTTGGCAATTTTTTTTTTACCTCGTCCAAGCTATCCAGAACGACAGCTGAACGAGAATTACGTGACTCTTTGTAAGGGAATGCTTTATAAATCTCGCTTCGATGCATTCGGAGTAATTGAAATGATCAGTGAAGTAATAAATCGAAGACCCTCCTTTTTGTGCTGCTGTGGACATCTGTCTAATAATCATACTTGCAGGTTTATAGGTAATCCTCTGCCAATAGAATCAACCCGATATAGGTAAACTTTAACTTTACATACATATATAAGTCCACGCCATGTCTTTTGCAGGGTAGAGAGAGAGATCAGGGCGCCATAAGGCACGATTCTTACATGCCTCACTTCCTTCTATGACTTTCATAACTCTTGTAATAGCTACGCTAGTCGATTTTAAAGCTCCCGATATCACTTTCTTCCAAGACTCGTTCTGTTTGGTCAATCAAGGTATGTCGTGACCGCCCTCGTCTCTTAAACCTATCACTTTTTGCATTGTATATCTGTTTAGTCAATCTTGCATCATCATCCTATCTACATGTCCGAACCATCGGAGCATTACCTTTCTTTAATTACCGACACTCTCTTTCAATACAACCTCCTTCCTAACGACCTTGTTTAAATTCTATAATAACAAATAAAACTTCCGAATTCGAATTTCAAATATTCAAATTTCGAAGTAGCTGTGGGAGTTTTTTTTAAGCAGAAATGATTTGGCTTGGAATTCGTACTTCACGTCAAATGCGTCTCTGGGTATGCAGTTATAGTAATGCACTGTAGCATTGTTAAACCATGTACGCTCGTTGGTTTTTAAGACTTAACTTTCCGTTATGACATCTTCAGTGTGAACATGGAAAGTGTGGCGTGGGTATTCCACATGGTTACATCCTTCCGATTTTGCACATTATATCTGCTTAGTTTAGTCTTGCGTATTCTATTCTGTCGTCTCTTACTTTAATATCCACGCTTTGAAACAAAATTTCTATTTTACTACTGGTGTTCCTTTTTTTACTGGTACTCCTATCATAATTAAAAATAATGCTTTATACGTAGTTCGAGTCCATGTAAGGCTATTTGATTTGTCTATAAGTTTTTCATTATAAAAACTATCGATATTATGACGAAGATAAAACGAAAATCAATTTTCTCCCGTCAACAAAGTGTATCAAAGTTGGAGAAAAAAAAATCGATTAAAAAGTACGAATTGATATCGTTAAAGATAAAATTGTGCGCGATACGAAGACGTCTTTCGCTATCGACAATTTGACAGTGACTGATCGCCGGCTGGCCTCGACACCCCATCCCATCCACCCTGACCACCCCACAGCAACGTACCACCACTCACTTCATTCTCGACCCCACACCCCCATTTGAACATTCACTTTGTTAAAAGTAGTTACTATAAAAATAAATTCTCCATTTTGTGAATAAACTAGTTTTTCTTTTACTGATATTTGTAATTTATTCTAATTCTATAGAAGGCTTCAAATTTACAAAATTCTTTAGACGTCAGAATTTAAAATAATTTCACTTTTTTGCCTTGGACAATGGCTTTGTCCAAAAAATTTTCCTTTACAATTGGTTCACGGAGGTCTCTCGGTCACGTGTACACTCCTCACGACAAAGACTAATTGGAAAGTAAGCCTTCCTGTTGTATTTTGTACATTTTTTTTTTCTAAAATTGTTTTTCCTTATTTTATCACATTTTTGGGTTATTTCACAAGATTTACAGTAAAAGTTTGTTTACTTCACAACATCTTTTCTCTCCGTCGCGTCGTCGTTTCAATCCATGTTACGAAAGGGTTTTGTGAAATTTTAGGGAGCACGCTTTTGTATGAAGTTAGTAACACTTCTTTGGTTTGCGTTTACTGTTTTTTAGTTTATTTACAACTTCACGACGGTGTTGTAAGCAGGCTATGTAATGTAGGAAGCTGTCTATCAAATGGCGTAAACCGTAGATTGGATACAATTTTGTTTGTCGTTAATGCGTTTCATTATAATTTCCAAAAACGGTTGCAAAAAGTCATTGTTGTGACCCCAGATTTGAACAGAGATTAAGATGAAGCCACAGACAGTGTAAATAATAATAATCCAAGTTCCTTTTAAATCTAAATTTACCAGTAAATAAAAACGAAATTTGAAAATAATTTCTTTGAAAATAGACAGCTGATCAACTTTTTAAATATTCATTATATTTTGGACCATGTTTTTTGCAATATTTATATTAGGCACGACGAATATCCAAACCATTGCCGTGCAGCTGACAGCTCAGTAGAATAATGTCAAAAAAGGAAATTAGATGTGTAAGGACTGTGTGTTTGAGGCAACAGTCAGTTCTTGCCGCCATTCAGTACGAAACTTAGCTTGATATTTATTCTAGTAGTCGGTGGTTGGGTCTTAACTCTGATGGTCGAGTATTTTAGCTACTGCACCTTTTATGCACGAGCCTAATGTTATATTTTCAGTAGCAATGTTAATATTATTGTAATTTATTTAAATGCTAGCTTTAGCTAACCCTCCAAAATTTGTTCCGCATCAAAAGTATTTTTAAAGATTTTACAAGTTAAGTGCTACATTTCTAAAATTATCACTTTTTTACTAAATTATACATAAATTACGCATACAAACCACCCCGTTGACACCCTCTATCTATTCAACAGAACCGCATCAAAATCCGTTCCGTAGAATTAAAGATCTAAGCATATAAGGGGACAGACAGTGGAAAGCGACTTTGTTTTATACTATGCAATAGTATGTAATGATGGTTTGAAAAGAGTATTTGACACGTTAGTTTCTTGCCTGATCCTTCTCATGATAGCCCCTATACTAGGAATGGGGACGTTCGTGGCAATTGCTTCCGTGTTTTCTTGTTCGACGAAGGCACTTTCCTCAAGTAATCATGTTTAGGTATTTCATTTTAATTAATAAGTTAAATTTTTGTACTTGTAAGTACAAAAATTTATAAGTGTACTACTAACTATTTATTGCGAGGTAGGCAGAGAGAACGGAGCGCCATAAGGCACGATTCTTACGCACCTCATACGCATCGTTGGATTTCATAATTCCTTTCATGCACGCATGTATATCAGCTTAGTCAATCTTGCATCGTCCACTCTTTCTACATGTCCGAGCAATCGGAGCATGCTCTTTCTTTCTTTTACACCGACACTCTCTTTCAATCCGACTTCCTTTCATATAACCTTGTTTTCGACGCGGTCAACGAGGGGTCACTCCGCAGATTATGCGCAATGCCCTCATTTCGACCGCGTTTATCCTACTTTCATGCATACTCTGTCATACCCAGCTCTCGCTTCCATAAGTTAGCGTTGGGATCAGGACTGCATTGTGGATTGCTAGCTGGGCTTTCCTGCTAATAAATTTTGCGCCCAGGAATCTGCCCAACGCTCCATTTACGCTATTTACTAACGCCACTCTTCTTTCTACATTCACGGTGTACCTTTCATCCCTGCTGAAAGCACATCCAAGATATACAATTTCATTCACCTAACTCATTCATATTTCTTGTCATGCTACCTCTAATCTGTGAAGATCTATGAAAATAAAGCTTCGTTGACTTTGACTGCCAAATAGAGAAAAATTAAAACGAAACTGATGGACTAAACGAGATGTGGGATGATCGGGATATAGTCTATGTTTCTTTCAGTACTTTAATCTCGCCTTAAAGCAATTGAATTAGTTGGTCCAATGGAATAGTTGGCCTTATCTGTGGTCATACAATTTGTCAGTCATAACAATTTGCCAGGCCTTCTATTACCATGGGTTTTTTTTTACAGTGAACTAAGGAAATTCATCTAATAAAATTCAGATCTTTCGAATCCTAAGTCTAGACGATCTATCATAGTTCAGGATTTGAGTTCCAATTACGGTGTTCTAAGAAAAGAAAGCAGTGTCCATGCATACAACATTGGGTATATTGGCGGTTATAAAGATTCAGAAAAGTAATTAATGTGTAGCCGAATTCGAACTCGGGATCTATGTACCACGAGTCGGAGAACTAAGACCATTTGGGAACAGTATAATATGAGGCGAATTTCGCCAGGTGAAGTCTATGTTTTTGGTGAGTCCAAAAATAAACACTTCCGCATTAATTTGGACTTACCCGAAAACGTTATTAGGAATCCTTGTGGCTGTATATTAATGAAAGAACCTTTTGTTTCAGGTACATGCAAATAATTAACCTCATAACAGTGCCTTCATTACGGTGTGAGCGTTTGTTAACTTTATTATTCAGATTTAATTGGGTAACTTGATGAGGATGTAAGAGATAGGGATTACAGAAAGAAAAAAACAACTTTAGCCCGTGAATTATTTCTACAGTTTTTTTTAACTATGAACCGGTTCATTTGTTCATTTGCTTCATTCAAAAATCATGAATTTTGATGTCTTACATCTTTGGAGAGAAAAAATGTCATATCAATAAATTGAAATTAAATATTTTGTAGATTTTTAAATCACAATTTCGACCTTTTTGTTTATGGAATAGGAGGGCAAAGTAGCAAGTGGATTACCTGATGGAAAGCAACTACTCACCACCGATGAATACCGTGGTGCGCTGCCGTCCTTTAAGTGAGTAGGAGGGGAAAGGAAGGGAAAACGGGGAGCGGGCCTCCGGTTACCTGACTCACCAAACGAAACGCGGAACGAGCCACTTCACGCCGATATTCCCTGAGTTGGTATTTCACCAGTCGAGCCACCCCATTCATGCAGCGAACTGCGTGGCTGTTTCATGTTCATAACTACACAACTATTGTATACTGTTACATATTAAAATTAGACTCAACTTGTTAGTATGAAAAAATTGCCTAAGGAATAACATACGGGCTCTTGACGCATAATGTCGGGTCTATCTTAACGACGAACCTCTATAGTTGTTATACCAGGTGCTTGACTTTCGTAGGATATTGTGTATATATATTTTAGGGACCCTTGACACACTTATAAAATTTGCTTGCGACGAAAAAAAGATAACGTCGAGTGGAACGAGTATTGTTCAAAAGCTATCTGTGTACTGAAATATATATATTTTTAGGTGAACTATAACTTAATACAAAGGCTTGATACATTCGTATGATTATGTATTATTTTATATTATGAATACATTTTTTTATTTGATGCAGCTAGGAGTATGATAAAACTGAATGTCAAACGAAATAAGAGAAGAGGGAGATTTAAGGAAACACGGATGGATTGTGTGAAAGACAGTCTGATTAAGAAGGGTATTAGTGTGGAAGATGGGAACGGTAGGGGAATAGGGGAAAGAAAAATCTGTTGCGCCGACCACAAGTAATAGGAACAGGGCAGGCAATAGAAAGAAGACATTTCGTTAGAGCAAATGATGTAAAGTCTTAGTCTGAATATTGGCACTAATAATATTACGAAAAAATTGCCATAGATTTTTTCATGTTAGGAGGCGGCACAGAGATTGCGGGTCACCTGATGGAAAGCGACTACCGCCGCCCATGCACATCTGTAAGCCCAGGGTCATCGCATCAGCGTTGCCGGCCTTTAAAATGAGAATAGGGTCAAGAAAGGCTTTAAGGTTCCTAAGTCCGTTCGGAAATATCTTTGCCGGTGACTATTTCCACAAAAGAGATAGACATTTATATTTATCCCACATATATTTCTATTGGACCGAGTATCGTATCTGCTGCTTCGTAGAAATAAATTATATAAAAAAAAGGAATTAACTTATACAAGTAATTCTGATATAGTACGTAACTTAATGTTATTACAAGAAAAAAAGATATAAAATTGGAACGGCACAAATAATTTGAAAATTTAAGTTTAACAAAAGTTTGGAACAAAAGCAATTAATAGTAAATTGCACATTAGTTAAACAGCACCCCTAAAACGTCACTTTGATACATGACTCGATGGCGTGCAACGATCGCGTTGCCCAGAAAAGAATACTATTTTTAGCATTACAAATAATTGCGAGCCTCAAATTTAAATTCGACTAAAATTTTAAAGACTTTAAAAATGTATTTTAAAGTGATGTCGTTGACCCCGAACGAAGTTTATCTTCAGGAAACGTGGTTAGCTATTTTTTTTCTTTTTTTTCTACTGCAGTGAAATAATAATATGGCATCAACTGAAAGGAACTATTCGTGTGAAGTTTGGCGTAGTATATAAATCTAGTCGCGTGAAGTTGGTTGCATATAAGTGTTAGTATTGATTAATGTAATACTAGACTCGCATTATGCTAATTCTCTTTTGAGATTCACAGCCAAAGGACTAAAGCCCGAATACTGAACCGCCACTCAAATGTAGAAGCGCTACTTATGCGTTTAAGTAGCTGTCACATTAGACAGAATACGTGAAATTTGAGCAGTAAGTAGCACTTTATTGATTGTTAGATTTGAGTGGCGGTTCAGTATTCGGGCGTATGTGCTGTAAGGTCCTTACACACCACTCGCTTCTGATCTTAATTATTCTATCGTTTCTTGACTTTTTGATGGGACACGGCATGACTCCTTTTATCGAACACAGGGTGAAACAATTTTTTTTTGGAATCTATATTACCAAGTTTCTTTGAAAAGTTCCGTAGCCTTAATAACTCGATGGGTTTTAGCTTGAGAACGTTACGCTTTTAAGCTGTTGTAAGAATGGGCTAGAGATGATTTTCGGTTGAAACAAAGAGTAGGGTAATTTTTTTAGTCATATAATAGCATGATTATAATCACCACTATCATCATCAATCAGCATAGAATATATATAATTCAGAACAAATTGCACCCACTTTGACGTATTAAAAAAATCATCGCACATTTTTATTGAAAAAAAAAAAACAACATCAACAAAACTGCACATGACAGTGACATAATGGGGTGTTATTTACAGATGTTGCACATTTCAGAACGTAACACTTGCATACATTTAAGCTTGGCATGTGAAATGTGTTCGTACATTTAGTTACATTAGTTTTATGTTACGTATTGTTTTATAATAAAACTTAATGAAGTTTAACATTGCTATTGTTTGTTATCATTTCCGTGATTCTGTAAGATGACAAGTGACATTACGATATTATGACGTGTTACGTCATATAGTAATGTCACCTTTTATCATAAGTGTTCTAACGGCTAGTATACCTGTACCTTGTGGCATAAGCTTATTCTTGGACTTAGCACGTCAGGTGTTTTCAGGAGCCTTACAATTAAAAAAACTAAATACAAATAACAATTAAATAAAAACAAAAACCAAATAAAAACAATTAAAAACTTTTCCTCGAGTATTTCTTTTGATTTTATTTAAGATCTACAATACAATAAACATATCAAAACATTTTAGCCTTATATAGCCTTATATAAGGTGGTTTTGATATGTTTTAAAAGACAGTAAGTAGTACTTACATAACTTCACGTCAAATACCGGTCAATGCGGGGTAGGCAGCGGGAATGTGTTCCGCGCTATGAGGCACGATTCTTACACCCCTCACTCACTTTTTCGACTTTCATAACTCTTGTCATTCATCTGCTTAGTCAATTCTGCACCATCCATTCTTTATACATCTATACCATAGGGAGTTTCATAGTTATAATTAATTAATGGTATCCACAAATGAAATTAAACTCATGACGACTGCCGAATTAAGCCAAGCAGCTCTTCTGACTGACCTGATTTCCCATAATCAGGATCGCAGAATCTATACCCAAAATTAGTAGTATACAAAACAATAGTTTATGAATATTGTCAATATCTGAACATTATATTCTGGAAACAGTATTGTTTAAACTATTGTTTCGTCTGGTCTAATAAGTCCTTTTACATTATTGTCTGCTGTCACGTTATTAATTAACTTGCTCGTTCGCAGGTATATTGTGCCCAATTGTTGTTCAATGGGTTCAGTTTGGTGAGGCTGAACAATTTAATTTCAATCATAGCTAATGGCCGTATTATCAGTTCTTGTAAAATCCATTGATGAAAAATTGATTTTTACAGATACACTCTTTTCAATCGTAAATCGTAATTTAAGTGAAAAAATAAACGACAGTGTTTTATGAGAACAGCCATGAAAATCAAGTCTTTCTGCCTACTCTAAATATAAATGAGTTTTATTTACTTGTGTTCAAATAAGTACCTACTTAAATTTTCAATTATCTTTCCATCTAAATCTAAACTTTTTAGATAAATAAAGACAAAAACAGATTTTTTGCTGGAATTTAAAAAAAGAACTGTCTATGGCAGAATGGTTATTAATTACGCTGTTAGTTTTAGAAGAAATGGGCGCCTATATCCGAGAAATTCAAATTAAGAATCTCTTTTTAAAATTAAATTCGGCGCTGTCGTTCTATTTTAAAATAAACTTATTGGACTGATGTTTTGCGATATCTAAATTAGGAACAGTTCTCATTAGGAAAAGTATCGGATATCGGTGATAAAAATCTATCCGATACTTGTAATGGAATTCCAATTTTCGAATAATTTCGACTCGATGTCTCTCGAGTTTAAAATAAGACCTACTTAAACCAGATTCCAATTCCGACAACATTAAGGATTAATTTATTGTTTTCTTTTTCTACTAAAGTTCGATTTTTGAATTCAATAAAGATCTCATTTGTGTAAATGAAGAGACTATTATCATTTAATCATAATAACTGATATTTATAAAGTTTTTTTTTTAAAATTTAAGTAAAAGTATTTAATGAACTAACCATAGAGAAAAATGTGAACGGTCCTACAAAATTAAACAAGTTTAATTATTACAAGCCAACCAATACGAATATGTACAAACGAACCTTTATCTCTGCAAGAGAAATAGTAGCTTCTGGCCAACTAATTTCACAACATTCATAACTAACTTTTGTAGACATGAATATTGTATATCTTCAGTATTCTTCAGATAGCATTAGAAGTTATTATGTTTGTTAGTTTTTTAATACTATCTGTTCATTCACATCTATGTTTTGAATCGTTCTATTTTATTTTTTTGGTTTTATCTGTTCTATAAAAAAGTAATAAAACTAGTAATACTGGCCGCTATACGAAAAGGCTAGTACTGCTATTTTTTTTTTTTGCAATATTTTAGCTATCGATTTTGAATTTAGAACGTTTATGAACGTTCTTATAAAAAATTATAATCATGTTAAACAATATTGTACAAAATTTTCATACAATAAGCATGTGACGTAGGGTTGAATGACCGGTATCGGATGGCGTAAGCGTGACGCCCAAAGCGCCCCTATCTGACATAATTAGGGTTGCCACAATAGCGATTTATTTTTTTTATTAAACTCTTTTATTTTTCTTTTAAGGAACACACTTATTATAATTTATTCCACATTATGATAATTATGAAAGGCATACTTTGCTTAGTAGAGATGTTGTTTTATTTTGATTTATAAATAGATATATAAACAAATGTCTGAATTTAAACAACTAATATCGGTCTCCGTGGTCCAGTGGTCTCGAGCAGCCCGCTTCTGAATCAACAGGTCGCGAGTTTGAATCCTGACTCACACCAATGACCTTTCGAAGTTAATTTCAAAAGTTATGTGTAATAAATATTGATGACTGAAATCTTTGTGCCCAGTATGGAAATAGGGTTGTTGGGTATTGTAGTTATATTATCATAGAGAGGTGATACTGATTCATTTTATAATTTCAACTAGCCAATCTCTCAAATTGCAAAAGAAATGTAGCCAAGTATAATATTTGTAGAGAATATATCAGTAATATATTTTACAATTGATAATTGTTACAAAATAAATTACTCTCTCTCAGCTCTAAGTTAATATATCTAAGCGCCTGTATTAAATGGAATACAAATACTGCTTCACTCATAATTGCTATAACAATATCGTCAGGCGCTTTCACAGTGATTATTTAAACATAACATAACATAACTTTACGCCTTTGTTACCCGACGGTGTAGGCAGCGGCTGTTAAGCCGTTGCCGTCTCGCCGTTATGTTTACGTCCCAAATGGAATAGGTGGCGAACCTATCGCCATACCGGGCACAAAGTTTTCGGTCATCGATATTTATCACAAATAACTTCCGATAACAATTTCGAAAAGTCATTGGTGTAAGGTGTCAGCCAGAGTCAGGGTGATTATTTAGATAGGTAATTGCTAGAATAATGTATGTTGCATGATGTTTCCAGTTCCTTACAGTTTCTTAAACTGAACCACCCTGTAAGCTAGACGTATTTAATTTCGTAACTTATTTTCAAAGGTGTTCTTCTGTGGGATAGGAGGGCAAACGAGCAGTCATGTCACCTGATGGTAAGTGACCTGCGCTGCCCATGGGCACAAACAGTTTTACAGTTGCGTTGCCGACCTATAAGGATAGGAAGGGATGGGGAAAGGAGTAGGTCTCCGGGTGCCTCTCTCACTGAACGAAACGCGGCATGAGCCACTTTACGTCGATCTTCTGAGAGGTCGTAGTATTTCACCAGTCGACCCGGCCTATTCATGCAGTGAGCTGCTTGGCTGTTATTCTAAGTTAACTTCTATTCAGTTAATTACATAAAAATATTTTCTGTCAAGTGTCAACCCTGTGATAGTATACAGCATAATGTTAAAACTGCCAGCATTGTGTACTTCTCAACTATAGGTACCTACCTATAGGTACTTTTGTTTATATTGTGAAGTGCGTTCGGTGTCCTTTGACTGACAACTTGATGGATATTATTATCCATGAGCAGCTTTTCATTTTTATATTACATAGTTTTACTATCTTCACACCCTTAAAACGTTAAGGTGTGAGGCAGGGTATATTAACCGCATGTCACCAAATAAAATTATTCTATTTAACTGAATAGAATATACACACTAAATTTCAATATTCCCGCATAAAAAAAATTGTTCGTGGAGTCCCTCCGCGCTAAAGAAGTGAAACTTAGTAACATACGTACAAGCACATCGTACTTACTTATGTAAGTAAGATGTTTTCGACGGATCTGTTGATGCGTTGGTAAAACTACTGACTGTGCAATGGATATTGACGGGTTCGATCCCCACACAAGTATAAATATTTATCTGGTCTAGTTAGAATCTGGTAAAATAATAGAAACACTTTTTTGGATGATCTACTACATTGTATTTGGAATGACATCACATTATTTTTCAAGTTACTCTAAGTAAGCCCTTTCATTTGATAACCATATTGTAAAAAATATTAAAAATGTATATTCCGCCATATGGGATTTAGAATGACGTCACATTATGTTCGAGTTACTATCAAAAGCTCTTTCATTAGATACTCATTGTAGAAAATTATTAAAAATATCTCCGGATGAGAGGTAGTAGTGTTTCACTGATCGCGCCAGCCCATTCATGCAGTGAACTGCGTGGCTCTACCACTATTAATATTATCAACCAAACATATATTGTATACAAAACTTCAGCTCAATCGGTTAAAAATATAACGTAATTTAACGCCTTTAACGAAGGTGTAGAACGAACAGGCGAGTAGGTGAACCTATTGCTTTACACCAAACACAAAGTTTTCAGTCATCGATATTAATCACACTTAACTTCCGAAATTAATTTCGAAAAGTCATTGGTGTGAGCCAAGATTCGTACCAGCGATTTCTTCATTCAGAGGCGGCGTGCGCGACCACTGAAACACTTAATATGCTTGTTATTTTTTTAATGTGCAACTCATTAACGCACAGTGTTCTAACATTGGTAGAGCCAAGCAGTGAAATACCAAACTACCTACCTATCCGAAGGTCGACGTAAAGTGGCTCGTAACGTTGCGCGAGTCGAGGCTTTAACAGCCGCTGCCTACATCTTCGGATAGAAGAGGCGTTAAGTTAGATACGCACGTACAGAAAATAAAACACCGAATCACTTACGACTTATAAATAAAGTATTCCGTTAAACAAATGCTAATTTCTTTAGGATATATAAAAAACAACAAAATAAATTAATGTTGTCTCTCTAAGAGAATTCGTAGCAATTTCTTTAGTCTAATAATTCGCCTAATCTCGGGCACTAGATGGCAGTTAAATCGCCAAATTAGACCGCTACCCCCCCCCCCCCCCTTAAACGACAGCTTTATAGCGCGTTATATCACCAAGATGTAAGATAGCTACTTTGATAATATCTGCTTGTTGTTTATTTAGTTGATGGAAGTTGTTGCTTTTTTTTGTTGTTTTGAAGTCGGTTTCCTCTCTCGAGTTGGTGAAATGTTATTGATATTTACGATGTTAGAACACCTGTTACTTACGTATCTTCTCTGCAAGGATTTGGGGAAGTCTTTTTTTTAATATGTTACTGCAAGAAATGTTTGTAAGTTTTATGCTATTTGTCTACTTTGAAATTCAGTTAAAGGGTAAGACATCTGGATAGCTTGATGCTTTTGAAAGGGTTTTCTTTTTATTTAATAGAAAGGTTATATGATGGTAAGCAACTACCGCCGCCCATGGACACTTGCATCACAGATAGTGTAACGTTTACATTGCCGGATTTTAATAGAGTAAGATAGGAATAGAAGGGAGGGGAGATGGGTCTCCGGATACCTCTCTCACAGAGCAAAACGCGACATGAGCTACTTTACGGCGATATTCTGAGAGGCCGTGGTATTTCACCGGTCGAGCCGAGTAAATGGGCACCACCTAGCTAGATGAAGAGTATTTTTCGAGCTTCCGAGTTACCTTAAGATGTGGACCTATTGCCATACACCGAACAAAATTTTGCTAGTCATAGATGATTATCAGATATGACTTCTGAAAAGTCAAAGGCAGGATTCTAACCAGTAACGTAGCGTTATATATTTAGTGAAAGAGATTATTTTAATATTATTAAAAAAAACCCACAAACATAACATGACATAACTTCCCGCTTTTTTCTATAAGAAGGTGTAGGCAGCGACTGTTAAACCTCGACTTGCCATTATTTTTACGTCCCAAATGGAATAGGTGGCGAACCTACATAAATACAAATATATTTTGAAAGAATATTTTACGATTAAAAAATACTTTCCATTACATTAAAAAATAAATAAATAATGTTTAATTAATATTGGTTTCAAAAATAATAGTACCTATGATTTATTTAGAAAGTCTTTATTTTTGTACTTTTAAAATTTAGTCTAGACTTTTATAATTAAAGAAAAAGCTTCTTGTAACGTTAACCAGACTAAATTTAAAGCCTCTGCGAAGCCTTATTAATTAGATAGTAATAATTTTCAGTTTCATTTAACATTCTAAAAACATTTTATTAAAATTAAAATTTGAGCTTAAAATATGACTTTTTCTTTGTAAATTACAAAACTTGATGCGAACGAATCAAGTGTATATTTTATCCGACTGTGCATGAAGTTTAGGTATTTAATGCGTACTTATTGTAAAAACTATACAGGTTATTTACTTTAAGGTCTCGGTGGTCCAGTGGTCGAGCACCCTGCTTCTGAATCAAGAAATCGCGGGTTCAAATCCTGGCTTACACCAATGGCTTTTCGAAATTGTTTTCAGAAGTCATGTGTGATAAATATCGATGACTGAAAACTTTGTGCCTGGTATGGCAATAGGTTCGCCATCTATTCCATTTGGGATGTAAACATAACGGCGAGACGAGGCTTAACAGCGGCTGCCTATACCTTCGGGTAACAAAAGGCGTGAAGTTATGTTATATATATGTTCCACTCAAAACGACCAATTTGTTTTCACACTAATTTAATGTAGCAGTAATTAAAATGCGGTTTTATTTAAACTCCGGTCCCAGAGCTCATCCCATCAGCCGAGCAATGGAGACGCGTAAAATCTACCCCCAAGCTAACAAGCCCACCCCCTATCGGCCGCAGGCGGATATCAGAAATGAAGATATTGTGCGTTTTCGTCACTTGCAAACCCCCCATCTCATTTCCGTGGGTGGGTGGTGGGTATATCACCATGCTTGCAATGACGTAATCTTTAAAGACGATGACTAATCTTTGTAATTGGTCTTTTACTTGGCGCGTTTAACAGATGGAATATAATTTAATAATAGGTATAACTTTTCTTTGTGTCGGAGCATGAACACAGTGGCGCCATATTTAGAGTATTCATGAACTACTTTTGGTTTCATAACTCATTATAATACGGGTAGTATTAGTCGTGCGCTGTGATGCAAGCGTGCTGATCACTCGAGCCGAATATTTCCGAACTAGTATTACTTAGCTGACGAATATAAGCGGACGCGCGGTTGTGTGGAGACGCACTTCTAGTGACTACAGCGAGGTAGACGGACAGCCACTCGAGCAGATCGAAGTTCCTCTCTTTGGACGTGCACTGGTAGTAGAGAATTTTGTTCGGTATCGTAATAGTGAACACTGCCATATTTTAAAATAATAATTCGGCTCATAGTTACTGATTTGTCACATTATCTATTTCCAAGCTATACCACACAACGATGGTCATCGACCACCGCTCAGGTCAGTTCTGACATACTTTCACACACACTCTAGCCCTATTTTAGATAAATAAACAAAATAACTACAATAACCATTCATCTTTAATAATCAAATCTGAAACAAACTTTGAACATCAGCGATCTGGTTACTTAGGTAGCTATTGTAATAGCAATAGGCGACATCACAGAGCCATTTAAGCTATATATTTAACCCCGCCTATTGTCGAATAAACACATCCAAAACTACTACTTGGATTATAAGACAAGGACGGCCAAATACAGGCCCTGCTTTCGGTCCGGTCCGTAGGAAGCCTTCAAAAGCTACGGAACTTCAAACTTGGAAACTTCCCCGTCTCCTCTAAACAACTGGACAACTCTGCAATAGGGAGTTACTGTAAACTTTCAGTCCGTAAAATTTCGTGCAACTCTCCAAATTCTACCCCCCTGCCCCCCTGACCCCCAAAGAGATTCATTCCTGATTTTATGGTCGTGCCTCTGATATAACGCTATGCATGAAATAAACATATCTTTGATCAAATATACTGCTCACCATCGAAATGTAATGTCGGGGGAAATGTTCTGTTATGCTATATGACTTTGTTATTCTTTTTTATTTGTTTACTTTTTTTCTAGCACAGAGAAATGAAATATGTGTCAAAAATTTACGAAGATGTGAAAAATACTACACTGTATTAAATTATGAGCTTTAAATTGAAGCCGACTGAATGACTTTGCGTCCAGGGTCACTAATTAAATAAAAAAATCGATGATTCGGTATTCAAAATCGACATCAATTCCGTCAAGTATTGATAGTTATTACTGGTTCAAATAAGATAAAAGTTGAACTATTATCTCGTGGGAACTAACACATTACTGGAATGAAAAGCCTTGCCTGCATGTTGATTCAGGAAATATTCTATCTATATGCTAATTTCACCTCTCTTCTCTAATTCTCTTTATGAAGAAGAAATATTCAAACATCTTCAGAAACTTTCGCGTCTATGATATTAGTTAAATGCGATACCCATCGCAACATTTATTACGGAGTTTAGATTTTAAAGTAACAAAGACTAAGTAATTGTTATTAAGTAATTGAACTTATTAACTTTTTTATGGACTAGGAAGGCTGAGGCAAATAAGCAAGTGGGTTACCTAGGTAACTATCGCCGCCACAGAAATAGATCAAGATAGAACGGCCGCGATGGCATATTTCCATACATTTCCAGCGTGTCACTTTTTTGAAAAACCACGCCCTCAGCGTGACGTCATTTTCATTGTGAGCGGCGCGACTAGTTAGGAGACACTCACATTAGATTATCGATGTTAATATCGGCAACGTGTGTTAATTTTATTATTTCTATATTTTACTAACTTTATTGATTTTCTGTAACGATAATCATAGAAAGTAAAACATGTTAAATACTTCAATCCGACATATTAAAACCTAAAACATATTTTTCCAACAGTATATAAAATTTAATTATAAATATTTTACTGTCCTTGAAATTATACATATTTATTAAATATTTGCCTTTTTGTAAGGGTTGGCCTCACAGTCCTGGTTAAATAACGAAGCCGAACGTCTACATATACCTCGGTTACTGCCCATTTGAGAAGAACGAGATGATTTTCCATCGGCGATTGGTCAAATTGGTGAAAACTTATACTGTCAAATAAACTGCTGCCAATGTAATTACGAAACACTTTGGTTGAAATTTGTGGTGTTAGAATAAAGTAGGGACAAAGCAAGATATGAGCTGATACTCAAATTATTATTGAATTAATTTATCGATAAGTCCTAAGACTTATCGATAAATGGATAAATCGACATGGAGTGCCCATCTCTAACATTCGAATCACAGCGATTAACAGACACAGCGATCAACTGGCAGGTGTATTGTGTATTTCGTTCGATTCGACGTACATTACGCGTATAATTTATACGCGCAATGTTTTTGTATACGAGCGTTGAATGCGGACAGCAATGGATATTTATCATAACGAAAAAATATACAACGTGTGATCGTAATTATTGAACATAATAAAAGTAAAACAATAATTTATAATCTCAAAAAAATACTTTCTACTGATTTTCTGTACTTACTGATCATACGAAATATTTCCTTTTTTCATATTTGATTCACTACTTTTGTTTTTACAATTTTTCACAGCATAATAAGGCATATATGTGACGTTTTATCTATTTTTTTACGTCCTGAACGCATGGCAGGAACGCTCGTTGAGTAATGAGAGCGAGTTTCGAAAAGCATGCAATATAGTGCAGGGTTTTGGCACGCTTGCCACGCCTATTCGCCGTTCTATCTTGATCTATTTCTGTGATCGCCGCCTATGGATACCTGGAACACACATAGTGTTACAGTTACGTTGCCGGCCTTTAGGGGAGTAGGATTTGAAAAGAGGTGGACGAGAGGTGGACCTTTAAATATCTCTCTCAACGAACGATACACGCCAGGAGCCACTTTACGTCAATATCCTGAGAGGCCGAGTATTTCACCGGTCGGGTCGGTCCTTTCATATAACGAGCTTACTTATGATATTCTGATTTCACGCTCAGTTTTAGGACGTAAGCAGAGATAAACGTGCCTTACGAATTTATATGTTTTAAATTTTATGCCCAATCGATATTTTCAGCTAAGTCATTGGAGTATACAAAATTCGTACAGGAGACCTCTAAAATAGAAGTGGAAAGATGAAATCTACGATCAACTCGATTCTTGAATATGCGTCCATTACTAGCTGAGGACAACATTCACTATTGCTGTCCTCAGATTCCAAGACGCTACATTAAAAATGAATTGTCACTGCATGATGCCAGGATCAAAATGGTGTCGAAGTGATTTTCATGACAAATTTGATCTAAGAAAATATTTTTTAAATATAGTTTTCGGAGGTTATGTCAAATAAATATCGATAAAGGACAAAATAGTTCCCGAGTTGCTGATTCGAGGCGTACACCGTAACGAGGCGTGCTTTACACTTTCCGGTAGTAAAAGGCGTGAAGTTTAAAAAAAAAAGTATTTACTACAAATACTTTATAATGAGGAGTAAATATTTTGTTTTTGTAGCTGGCCAGCAATATTAAACTAAAACTCTATTATTAATAATTTACGATACAATTATTATCACCCTTTAATTTTAATATCATTGAAATTTGATTAATTATAGACACCACTAAATATGGCGGTTAGATGTGGACAGATTAAAGTATTGAACGTACGCAAATTAACAACCACGTGATTTGAGAGAATAGTTTGGTTTTAATATAATAATAATATGTAGCTTTGATTTAATAATATTGAATTATAATTACAGCAGTATAATTCTATTAATTAAAAGTGGTGCTTCGTGGTGTTTTACTAAAGATACTGGCTGCTGAAAAGCGACCAGGGTGTTCGATTTGAGCAGAGTAGGTACTAAGATTGGTAATGAATATGGATATTTGTATAGCCTCTGGCCATTTTTCTGTTTTTATTAGCTTTTTATTAGCTTCACCTGTATGTTTGTTTGTAGGTTTGTATGATTGTATGTTTGTATGTTTGTAGGTTTGTAGGTTTGTATGTTTGTATGTTTGTTTGTAACCGACTTCTTTTTTAGTTTCCGGTGATTGCCACTAGATGGTGCGATTTGTGAACTATGAAAGTTCTAGACTAGAAAACCGAACTAAAAAATAGAAAATAAATAATAGTTTAAAAAAACTAAAAAACACGCTTTTTATAGAAAACCGAACTAAAAAATAGAAAAATAAAAAAAAATATTTTATTTTAAAAAAAGCGTGGGGTGCATGGTGTGAATAGTTATAAATATTTTATTGCCAGATATGAGTAGAGTGATTATCATTTCGTTAATATCTAAAAAGCACCCCACGCTTTTTTTAAAATAAAATATTTTTTTTTATTTTTCTATTTTTTAGTTCGGTTTTCTATAAAAAGCGTGTTTTTTAGTTTTTTTAAACTATTATTTATTTTATTAGCTTTTTATTAGCTTCACCTGTATGTTTGTTTGTAGGTTTGTATGTTTGTATGTTTGTAGGTTTGTAGGTTTGTATGTTTGTATGTTTGTTTGTAACTGACTTCTTTTTTAGTTTCCGGTGATTGCCACTAGATGGTGCGATTTGTGAACTATGAAAGTTCTAGACTAGAAAACCGAACTAAAAAATAGAAAATAAATAATAGTTTAAAAAAACTAAAAAACACGCTTTTTATAGAAAACCGAACTAAAAAATAGAAAAATAAAAAAAAATATTTTATTTTAAAAAAAGCGTGGGGTGCATGGTGTGAATAGTTATAAATATTTTATTGCCAGATATGAGTAGAGTGATTATCATTTCGTTAATATCTAAAAAGCACCCCACGCTTTTTTTTAAATAAAATATTTTTTTTTATTTTTCTATTTTTTAGTTCGGTTTTCTATAAAAAGCGTGTTTTTTAGTTTTTTTAAACTATTATTTATTTATGGAATAGTCTCGGTGGTCAGTGGTCAAGCACACGGCTTCTGATCCAGAGGTGCGGGTTCGAAACCTAACACTGGCTCACACCAATGACTTTTCGAAAGTGAAGTGTGTTAAATATCGATGACTGAAAACTATGTGCCCGGTATGCCAATAGCTCCGCCACCTATTCCATTTGGGACGTAAACATAACGGCGAGACGAGGTTTAACAGCCGTTGCCTACACCTCCGGGTAACTAAGGCGTGAAGTTATGTTATGTTATGTGAATAGCGAGCAAAAGAGCAAGCGAGCAACTATCACCGCCCACTGATAGTGTTCCAGTTGCGTTGCCGGAGTTTGAGTAAGTGGGTTGGGACGGCGGGGTCCGACCGGAGACGCCTCTTTACCAAACCAAACGCCACATATGCCACTGACAACGTAGATATTCTTATGACGTGCTATTTAACCGGCCGAGCCGGCCCATTCATGCAGAGAACTGCGTTGCTCTACCGCTGTTATAAAGCTCTATAGCATTCTTAAAAAGCATTAGAATGAATAATAATTATGGCAACAATATTGATATGACAATTTAATAATAATTTATTAGTTTGTGCCGATCTCAACCCCGTTTCTTGTCGCCACGACTGTCTTACTAGTTTATGTAAATGTAAACAACTAACTGACTGGGGTTGACTTCGTATCGCTTCTGAATCGATAAGTTTGTGCCGGATTCGGTGACATTAATGATCAGAGTCCTTTGGGATTCATCGGGCTGTATCATGATGCTACTTCTTCCTCCATGTAACGTACAGACTCACATATAAATTAATGAACCGGCTTAGCGTATGCGAAAATATTATATTATTGAAGTGGAACTTCTAATGTCTCGTGCAAGAGCATTTAACGCTTTTAACGCCCCCTTGCGGCCACTATTAATATAATAATATAATGGTTACAAAAAGCCAAGATCCATATAAACCAAGGACGAAAAGACATAGCGACTTTTTAAACTACCTGTACAGACATCTAGTAGCGGATGGTGGTACTAGCTGGTCATAATTGATATAACATTAGTGATGAACAACATCTTTTTACACAACAAGTGAACCTACTCGAGAATTATAATGGAAAAATAGGTTAAAATTCAAAATAACAATTTTAGATAATTATGACACCAGTTTTAGTGCGAAATAGTTTGTAAATCTATAAATTACTTTTTTTAACAATCCAAATTCACTATCTTTCGGCGGATGGCGCTGCTAGGAAGTTTTAAAATTTAGTTCTCTTACATAACAAATATTACATAGAACGAGTTGATACTATCTAATATTAAGATATTAATTATGAAAATAAATATTACGAATATTCATGCAGCATCAGTATGGATTTAAACATTTAAACAATAAAAGGAAATATCACCAAAACAGTTATTAAATATAATGAATTGCTTAATTAATCACATAATTATAAATTTCGTGTATTTTACTTAACTAAATAATAAATATATTTCAGTAATATATAGACATAAATAATATAACATAACTTCACGCCTTTTGTTACCCGAAGGTGTAGGCAGCGGCTGTTAAGCCTCGTCTCACCGTTATGTTTACGTCCCAAATGGAATTGGTGGCGAACCTATTGCCATACCGGGTACAAGTTTTTCAGTCATCGATATTTGTCACACATAACTTCCGAAAACAATTTCGAAACGTCATTGGTGTGAGCCAAAGTCTGGAATCGAACCCGGACCTCTGGATCAGAAGCAGTGTGCTTGACCACTGCGCCACCAAGACTAATAATAATATGTAATCATAATTAAATCAGTTTACCTAATAAAGTTTTATAGGGTTATCAATTATCATTACATAGTATAAAACAAAGTCACTTTCTGCTGTCTTTCCCCTTATATGCGCATATGTTTAAAACTACGCAACGGATTTTGATGCGATTTTTTTTAATACTTGGGGTTTGGGGGTTGGGTGGGGTTTTTTTTTATATAGTAGGGTGTCAACGGGGTGGTTTTGATCTATAATTCATGTATAGTGTAGAAATAAAAAGTGATAATTTTCAAGATTTAAAACTTTAATCAAAAACGCTGCCTGAATCCTAAGTGATAAATGAAAACAATGTACTACATTATTATACACCTCTAAAAGGTCTACAAAAAAGTCCGCAAGGGCATGTCTACCTCTTACGGATAACCCACAATGACCATTTTTATTTTTTTATTTTTTACGAGAAATAGTGGCTTATTTACGAAGCAATTTTAAACATTACAGCATTAATTTTCATCCAGTTAACTATCTTAAGTAGATTGTGCTTTTAATATAGATCAATATAGCTGTTTACAGCATGTAATTTAAACTAATATTTACGAAGATATTACAGTATTAACATAGCGGTTTCATAGCAGTTGCGTTTGCGCGCCATAACGCGTGCTGATAAATAGCACAAATTGAAGTTTTTAAGATACAAATATTACTAATTTATTTCTTTTAATGCGGAACGAAGTTCGCCGGGTCAACTAGTTATTATATATAGTTGACATCATATACCGCTAGATGGCGTCCTGCGCCGACATATGTATGTTCGGGTGAATATTAGAACTCAATTTTGAAGTAGATAGTAGTCATCTCGGTAGTCTCGGCATCGAGCACCCCCCTCCTAAATCAAAAGTTGTGGGTTCGTATCCTAGCTAACACAAATGACTTATCGAAATTATGTTTGACAGCTGAGTGTAATAAATACCGATGGCTGAAAACTTTGCACCCTGTGTAGGGCAATAGGTTCACCCCCTATTCCAATCGGAACGTAAAAAAACAGCGAGTCGAGGCGTAACAGCCACTGCGGGAGCCCCGTACAGGGCCACGGATCGCGCGACACCACCGTAGAGGCGGCGAATCTCGGGGGAGGCGGTGTAACGCGCCTGCCACCCGTCCTACTCGGGGGACCATCCTCACGAAGTACTCCTCGAAGCTCCAGAGGCTGTTCAGGGTGAGGCCGAGGTACTTCAAGTACCTCGCCACCGGGACAGCCGTGTCACCCACCTGGATCCGCGCGGCTGGTGGTTCCCAGCGCCGAGTGAGGCGGTGGAACCACAGAGCTTCACTTTTGTGAGGCGCAGCCTCCAGCCAAATTCTACCTAGACCCAGATAAATATTTATACTTGGGTGGGGATCGAACCCGCCAGACCTCACCCTTACTTACATTAGCAGTATATTATAAATCTATATTGTTAATTATTTATTGACTATTTTTAAGTGTCGGTGAAGACCTATAAAAATAAAGAAAGCGATTGTGAATACATGTTACTAAGTTCCACTTCTGTAGCGCGGCGGGACTCCACGCAAATTTTTTTTATGTTTAATTGCCAGACATTTTCTACGTTTAAATTAAGAATTTAGAGATTAAACGCGTAAAAAATCAAACTGAGAAACTAACTCTTTTGCAAGATGGCGGGCGGAGTAATGAATGATTAGGTACTTTATAAATGCAAAATTAATATTTATCTAAATAAAGCCATACCCAGTTGAAAATGACACAGATTGATTCTCCACAGCTTATACGCCTGCCCTATAAAAGCTCATCCAAAAATTCAGGCAGTTAATGTTAGTTTATACCGAAAACGAACAAAAAGATAATGAAAACGTTAAAAATATATTATTATCGTTTAATTAAATGAAATCATTCGACTCAACGTTGTGTGATTGGCGCCAAATTAATGAAAGATATTTTTTTTAAATTATACAACAGCGATAACCAATTATGCGAGCCAGTAATTTCTATAATATTGAAATTGGAATCGTTCGAATAGTTCGATGAACGAACGAATGAACTGATGTTTTTGAGCGCTCGATAGACTTTGCCGTTTGCCGCGTATTTATACACGATTACTTTTGTAAGCAGTGAACTGATTCAGAAAACTTTATTGTTTATCTATTTAGATAGTTCGTTGTTCGGGATACTAACGCTATTTGTGTGTTTGTACTTTTTTATTTGTACTTGTGTGTTAAACGTGAAAAGAGTTAGGATGATTCGATCTCCTTGTTGAACAGGGTTGTTTTAGTATTTTTACTATCAAATTTACCATATTATATCTTAAATCTTATCTCACTATATAATGCGGTTTTATTTTTGAATAAATGTTTAGCAAATGTTGTTTTAGACGCAATTCATATAGTACCATACTTTCAAACAAGCATTTAATTTTTAATAAATTAAATACAATTTTTAGAGCATACCAGTACAGCTAATTACTACGAGACCGGCTAATATACCAAAGCTACCAAAATAAATATTACCTACGAAGTTGTACCTCATTATAAATTCCTCATGATTAACCCTTTTCATTCAATCGCCATTGTTCAACAAATTGCAAAATGAATTGCCGTTTCAATGTGTTATGTCAAATTGACATTTGTCAAAGTTTATGTCATGAGGGAACGAAAATATTAACAAGTGTTGTATCAATTGAAACAATTAAGATTTATCAAACAATCCGTGAATCAATTTACTATTTATTAGAGTTGAAATTAGAATGGATGGGCGTTTTATCAAAACTTAAAAGCTATATGCAAAATGTTGGCTATTCATTTAAAATTTTACACTAAAGCCTCGAAGTTTGCTGCATGAATGGCCCTGCTCGACGGGTTAAATACCTCGCCTCTTAGAATATCGACGTTAAGTGTTGCGTTTCGTTCGGTGGGAGAGGTATCCCGACGCCGAAACCCTTGCCTCTTCTTTACCATCCTACTTCCTTAAAGGCTGACAACGCAGCTGTAACACTATCTGTGTTGCAGTTGATCATGGGCGGCGGCTTACCATCAGGTGACCTATTTGCTTGTTGGCCCTCCAATTACATAAAAATACTAATTGTAGGGCAGTAGGTATTAAATTACCTCACATGCCTCGGAGGCTAGCTTTAATTTTTTAAGACTTGCCGAGCACGCTCGTCGGTCTTTCTGGCCCAAGATTTTAATTTTCTGATAAGGAACGGTTCAGCGATCTTGATGAATGGTGTCTAAATATACCCAAGTACCTAAATTGCTTAGTATTTAAAATATCTAATACCTTCAAAATATAGTTTAGTAACATAATAGTTCTATTTATGGTGAAGTGGGAAAAACGGTCATTTGGGTCATTGGCAACTACAAAGCAAATAAAAAGTATTTGTCTGTGCCAACTTTTAAAGAGGAGCTCTTATAGTCGGAATTGCGGTATAAGTCATTTTACACCAATTTTTTGATAATCAGTGGTATTTCATTGGTCGAGGCCAACTAAATATATATGGTAAAAAAATTGTAATGACTGCCCATTTCTACCTTTGAACTATCTTTTTATGGAATAAGAGGGCTAATGAGCAACCGGGTTATCTGGTGGAAAGCGACTACCGCCGCCCAAGGAGACCTACCATAGAGATAGTGTTACAGAGTGTTGCCGGTCATTAAAATAGGATAGGGATGGGATCCGAGATAGGATGAGAAGGAGAGAGGGGAAGGGGTTGGGCTTCCGGATGCCTCTCTCAAAAAGTGGAACACGGCACTTACTTTACGTTGATATTCTGAGAGGTCATGATATTTCACCCGTCGAGCCGGCCCATTTATGCAGGAAATTGCACGGCTCAACCATTGATATATGTAATACATAAATTTTAAACCAATATATACTTATATTACAAACTAAAATTAATAGCTCACGTCCACTTAGACTCTTGGTACACACAATTGGGGTTAACCGCATGCAGTAAGCAGCCATACAATGATTAGTCCAGTTGCAAAACCGAACCCAACCATATTCACTAAACATTCAAGTCCGGTCCAGTAAACATGGACACATTATGTCTGCTGGCATGTTGGAGTCAGTTCTAGTTTTCCAATTACAGCATTATAGCGCATTATGCGGCATTATGCTTAACGTTGATGTTCCAACTACAGCATCGCTACGCACAATCGGAAAAGTAGTGCTTTCGCATGATGCGTGCCATGGATACCAACATTACCAACTCATTAACAGAAAATTATTAAGTGTTTTTTCTTAAAGTTGCATTGATCACAATATTATAAATAAATTTTCTTTAGTGATAACAATATTTGTTAAAAAATTGTACTTTTCGTTTCGTTGTAGTGTTTTGGAAATAATCAAAGTTAAAGTAATATAAATATAGATGAAGGTACAAGCATTCACTTTTTTTATTCTACATTTATTGTGAACACTGAACTTAGCGCAATCTACTGCCGCATTTTAACACCAATTCGCGTTCCAATTAGGCTTCAGCACAATTCAGCATTGTGCGGCACTGAGTCGCACAATGCTCTGTAATTGGAAAACCATGTATTAAATGCACTGAGTATGGATACAGAGTAGTCCGGACGTAACGTTGAACGAATGGTCTACATTTGAGGGAAAGAACTCTGGCCGGTAGAGGGCGCTATTTTAAATTATTAAGAAGTGTTCGTAGCAAAAATGAATTCGCCTGCTATTGTAATCGGGTAAAAGATAACAGATATCCCATATATGTCAAAAAGATATGAATATCAATAGATAAAGAACATGTATCTAAAAAAAGTTTATTGACGTGACAACGTTTTATAAATTGGTTTGCCGGGTGACACTTCAAGAAACTGCGTTACGCTCCGCTCACGTTATGCGCTCACAATGAGAGCGAGTGAGAGGCACGCTTCCCTTCCACTCGAGCACAGTTAGCCCGCCTAAGAGCGAGAGAGACAGAGCGACAAGTTATTGTATGTATATTTGTATATAAATACGTATGTATGTGTAAAGGTAAAAATAAAATTTTGTTAATATGAAATTCAGTGCGAGATTCTTTGTATAAATTAATGTTTTAAATATAATTCTTTGTATAAATAAATGTTTTAAATTGTTACTATTATTTCATCCTTCTTCCTACTATACAAATGAATATTCACATTAAAATTATTTTACCACTCAAAGTCGTTGTCACGTAAAACTTTCGCCCGTATACCGACTTTACAGGCAACCATTTAATTTTTTTTTATCACAAAACAATGTGAGCGAAATCTCTTGAAGTGTTTAAAAAATTGATGAAAATACATTTACTACTTATCGTAAAGCTTATTAAAATAATTGCAGGAGCAAAATATAACATTTTAAGTAAATATATTGCGCGCCTCACAACGCTTTAGCGTGTGGGTGTGCTCTATTCTCGAAAGACCGCTCTGCGACGATTTTACAACATGAAATCGTTTTTATACCAAAAGTTATCAATAAACGTCGCGAAAAAATGGATGTTTCTGCAACTAGGAACTCTAATTGTTAGTTCAGTTAGGTTTTTTTTTTCATATACATCAATAATTATGATGAAATATGTATTTATAAAAAAACAAAATTGTCGTCCGTTGGTCTGTATGTCTGTGCGTTCCATCGATTAAGAAAAAAATACGCGATGAAATGAGTTGAATCTTTTTTTAAACGTTTCTGTACATCCTGAGGATGATCCCTATTGCTTGGCGTGATTAAACTCTGAACGATTCAAAAGATATCAATGAAAGTTCTTCTACAGAATAACGAATTCCGTATCTCAACCATTTTTTTTGTTTTTTTCTTATTTTTCGCACCGTTTGTCGGTAATGTAGAAAATATTTTTTTTAACAACAGGTGCTATGAGAAAATTATATTTTTTTATTTTTTTTTTTATTTATAACTATATATTCAAAAAAAAAAATAGTGCTGTGTTAAAACAGTTATTTCATCAATGATAATATTCTTTTTTTCTTATATTCAATTCAAATTTCTCCGATTTCTAGGACAAATAGCGTGTGAGGCGCGCACTTTTGGATTTTCCAAATTTATATTTTTAATGCATTAAAAGATGCCTTAATTTGGCATTAAGTTATTATCGATTTCATAGCAAAAAGGTGTTTGAAAAAAGTTCCGACGGAAATGACGGAACTTTAACAATTTATGCCTGGAAAAGTTGTTGGGATTAGAGAAATAAAACGTTTTAGTATTTTTTTTACATCTTTTATGGTACAGAACCACGATTTTGTTAATGATTTAATAATATATACAATTACATTGCGAAACATTTTGCAACGGGTGCCATTTCTACAATTAATACGGTGGATAGCGTAGTTAATTAATCTCGTTAAATTGTCGACTGCAATTTTAAATTCTGTAACAGTACTACGGTTTTTCCAGCCAGTAATTTAATTTGAAACTCAACCGACCTCACCTATTTCAAATGAAAAAGTCCTTAAAAAATAAATTCAATTCGGTTGTCAAAACTTGGTTGGTGTTCGATTTTTAAACTGAAAATTATTTTTAAATATTTTTACTCGATATTCGAAACAATTGCCAGTTATTTTTTTTTGACAACTCAAATAATTCGACCTTATTTAAAAATATAGAATGAAGACTAGAATTATTGCCTAGTTTTTTTCTTAATTACGGCAATATATTAAAATGTCTTATTAATGCTCCTGCATTTTATTTTGATTAATGCCAAGAGTGACCTATAGAAATATGTTCCCTAAGAGGTAAGTACACTGGCTTCTCAACATGTACAGTATTGACAACAGGCACATGGACTGTTTGTATGAGAGGAACTGTCTTAACTATTGGTACTTCTTTGATAATGGGTACAGGTTTGATGATCGGCACATGTTTGATCACCGGCACAGTTTCTACGTGATGATGATGCAGTGTACGCACTTCGTACGGCACGTGAATTCTGATACTGAAAAGAGAAAAAAACAACTTGGTACATGGAAATATATTAGGTTAAAAAGATAAGAAGAGGCTCCACTAAATATTGTACTTTAGATGTGTCTACAAAGTGGATTTTCTATTTTTGTAACATTATGTATTTCTCAGATTTTCGTGAATCACATTGAAAACAACCCTAGGATTATAACGCGTTTATTTATTACTTATTTTTATTTATTTCCCGACCTTATTAATATGATACTAAACATTATTTAATTTTTTCGGCCGACCCAAGAGCCTGAAAATTTAACTCGTAAACATACATGTCACCTATTTCTAGACAAGCTTTTCCTAAGAGTCCTACTCTATACACCCGATTCCAATTTTAAAATCCAAGAAAACCTTTTTTTTTCTAATCTATGTTTGTGGCCAGTATTAGCAATAAAACAAATTCAAACTTCTTGCATTAAGGTCGTATAGGTATTAAAAACTCATTCGTTTGAAATGTCAAAAGCAAATATCCGAGATTAACCAGAAACTATATTACGTATTGTAAATAGTAGTACAGCCTGATATCACAGCGACAATATCTAAGGTTTATAAACATAGATAGCGCGATGGTACGAACAGCAATGATACATAACTCATGTCGTGTATGCCATTAATAGTTATAACGGACATAAATCTGTCAGATATTATCTTATTTATTATCTTGGATCAACCAAATCTCGTGGTAGTCGGTGACAATGATAATTATTGCTCAGGGAAATGGGGATATATGTAGGAAATGATGTTGATTTGACTCATTATTTTGGGGTGGGGAGAAATTAACGTGAGATGCTTTTAATTAATGGCAGAATGTTCATGATACTTTACTGGATGACATTGTTCAATTTAAAAAGAAATGTCTTTATACATATATGAAAGGGCATGCTCCGACGGTTCGGACATGTAGAAAGATTGACTAGGCAGATATACAATGCAAAAGCGCATGGATGAAGGAGTCGAGGACGGCCACGACACACATTCCATGACCAAATAGAACGTGTTCAGGAGTGGTGAAGTGATCTTAGCAGCCTTAAAAATCGACGCCCGTTAAAAGAATAATGAAAGTCATAGAAGCAAGTGAGGCGTATATGAATATTGCCTTATGGTGCTCTGTTCTCTCTGCCTACGCTGCAAGGGATTTAGCATGAATTTATGTATGCATGTGGATTTTAGTTTACTTACTGTGTTTTGTGTCCATGTGGGTCTGGTGCTGGTAGAGGATTCGCCACGCACATATGGCTGGCTACCACAACGGACAGGATCAACTGGAAAATATTGATTAAAAAACATACAAAAAACGTAACTTCACGCCTTTTTCTACCCGAATGTGTTGGCGGCGGCTGCTAGAGAATCGACTTGCCGAATCGTCACGTCCCAATTGGAATAGGTGGCGAATCTATAGCTATTACGCAGGGCACAAAGTTGTCAGTCATCGATATTTATCACACATAACTTCCGAAAATAATTCCGAGAAATCAAAGGCGTGAGTCCGGCATCGAACCCACGACTTCTGAATCAGAAACGGGGCTCACGACCAGCTCTGAACCACCTAGACATTTTTAAATGAAATTATCAAAAATATTCATTTAATATCAATAATGAAAAATCATAACATTTTAGAATTTAGATTTGACTTAAACAAAATTATGTATACAAAGAAAAATATTAACTTTGTAAATATTTTAGGTACTTCTTACAAACTTCATATTTTTCGGCTTAATCAATAAAGGAAAGGAGACTGTTTCTTAATTTATATTAAAATATTCATTAAAATAAATTTCTTATTCAACATTATAATGTGGGCGGAATGGAGATAGTACTTGGATTGATTTAAAATTGTATATTTTTGATTATATAGTCTCTTTGCTGTTGTTTCCTTTCATCAGTCGTTTGGTTGTTTGTATTGATTATTATTGGAAACAACTGAACCGATGGGATTAAGTATTAAAAACATTAAAAAGATTGTGGTACATACACCAAAATATCATTCTATCTATCTGTCTATTTGACCCGGATAATCTCTGAAATAGCGAGACCAATTTTGACGGGACTTTTATTGCAGGCTATTTTTTTGTAAGGAAAAATATTTTATTTATTATTTCCGAGGCAAAACAAAGTTCGCCAGGTCAGCTAAGTTTAACATATTGTTGTTCAAATTGTTACAAATAACAGCATTAGTCTTTTGCTACAAAATAAATAATATTATTTCATTTTTCAAACGGAAATCGCCAATAACTTTCATCATTGTGGAACTAAATAATTGCAACTCACATCCTCAATATAACCCTCTAAAGGATATGTAAAGAAACAATTAAAAACTGAACAGGTATCTTATGTCTTTTATAGCTTCACGCTAGTTGGATAAAGGTAACAGGACATTATAAAACGACTCGCCTGATTAATTTTTATTTTCGGTACGTAAATAGATGGCGAAAGGTATCAGGCACCCGGCGAACTTAGTTCCGCATCAAAAGTAATAAGTGCTGTCCCGCTATGTTAATACTGCGATATCTTCGAAGATATTTGTTTAAATTGCACGCTGTAAAGGGCCAGGATCATCTATATTACATGCACAATCTATTTAAGACACTTAATTGGATGAACATTAATGCTGTAATGTTTAAAATCGCTTCGTAAATTGGCCAATATTTCTCGTAATTAGAAAAAAAATAAAAATGGTCATTGTGGGTTAGGTCAATCCCTAAGAGATAGACACATGCCCTCGCGGACTTTTTTGTAGACCTTTTAAAGGTGTATAATAATGTAGTACATTGTTTTGATTTATCACTTCGGGTTCAGGCAGCGTTTGCGATTAAAGTTCTAAATCTTGAAAATTACCACTTTTTTCTACTACACTTTACATGAATTATAGATCAAAACCAGCCCGTTAATACCCTCTAACTATTAAAAAAAGCCGCATCAAAATCCGTTGTGTAGTTTTAAAGATATGCACATATAAGGGGACAGACAGCGGAAAGTGACTTAGTTTTATACTATGTAATGATTTATTGCACATAACTTATGAAAAGATTGAGTACTTATCATCAGCAAGTATCTATAGCACCTATCATCAGAAGTGGGATAGCTAAAATAATAAGATATCGTGGCAAAAGAAAGAAAGAAAAAATAAAATAGAGAACAACGCAAGCAAAATTTATGTCCAAGACATTGCAATAGCTGGATGACATAGGAGTCGAGGACGGCCAGGACATTTTTTTATGACCTAATTAAACGTGGTCTTGGGGGAAGTGATGTTAGGAGCCTTAAAAACCGACGCGCATGTTTGACCTATGAAAACGCGACCTATGAAAGTCGAAGAAGAGAGTGAAGTATGTAAGAATCGTGACTTATAAAGATATTATTTTTCTGCCTACGTATCAAGGAAGTCAGGTTTGAAGTTATGCTATTGTATATATTTTTATTAGGTAATTAATACAAGCTGATTAGTTGAGTCTAGATATATTATCTATTTATTGCCTGATGGTAGGCTAACTGTTTACGTAACTTTGCCATCATTACATAAGGTATAACCTTATGTAATATAATGGTTGATCGAGTCCCATGTTCCATCGGGAATGTTACTCAAGTAAGGTACCGGGTTTGAATTCAGTTGGATAAACACAGTTTTATAAGTTATGTGTCTACTATAAATCATTAAAATTTTCAAGGAATATATCTATAATTGGAGATATTTAATATTATCTAATACACTCATTAAACAGAACAAAACATAACTTCACGCCTTTTTCTACCCGATTGTGTAGGCAGTGGCTGTTAAGCCTCGACTCGCCCTTATGTTTACGTCTCAAATGGAATAGGTGGCGCACCTATTGCCATACCGGGCACAAAGTTTTCAGTCATCGATATTTATCACACGTAACTTTCCAAATTAATTTCGAAAAGTCATTGGTGTGTGCCAGGATTCAAACCCGCGACCTCTGGATTCAGAAGCCGTGTGCTCGACCACCGGGACGAACAGAACAACATATCTAAAAACAGCATTTTTAGAACTATCATAATTTGGTATGTTGTATAAGCAGCCGGTCGGTAGCCCAGTGGTCGAGCACATGGCTTCTGATCCAGAGGTCCGGGTTCGAATCCTGACACTGGCTCACACCAATGACTTTTCGAAATTGTTTTCGGAAGTTAAGTGTGATAAATATCGATGACTGAAAATCTATGTGCCCGGTATGGCAATAGGTTCGCCACCTACTCCATTTGGGACGTAAACATAACGGCGAGACGAGGCTTAATAGCCGCTGCCTACACCTTCGGGTAACAAAGGCGTGAAGTTATGTATGTTGTATGTATATTTTGTTCGCGTATCACGCTGAAACTACTTTATAATTATCACTCATATATAACTCACAGATATAACTTAAAATCTAGACACAAATTTCAAAAACAAATATTCAAAGTATGAACTTTTTCTTGACGCGATATATTTTTTTGGTCGCTGCCTATACCTTTGTATATTAAGTGTATTATTTTCTAGCAGTAAATAATCAAATATAAAAAAAAAACACTCACAGCAATGCCACAGTACATTTTGTTTGGTTGTTAAACGTGTCACTGTGACCGATCGTACACGCTTGGCTCCTTTAATAAGCCCTGCTTGAGTGAGGTTGCGCAATCTTCTGCCACCGATACGGTTCCTGATTACATATATACTTGTATTGTAAGTATACACATATATATGTTGAATTAAATCATCTTTATTCGTATTCAGTAAACGTTGTCTCAGGTCTAGTGGTGGAGATACTAGCTTCTGAATCAAAAAGTCGTCGTATCTATTCTGTGTTCACTCACCAATGAACTTATTTAAGTAGGGGATGCGAGTATTCCTAATATTCTAAGCTACTATTCCTATGTACAATGTTAATTGTCTCGGTGGTCCAGTGGTCGAACACCCTACTTCTGAATCAAGAAGTCGCGGGTTCGAATGTTGGGTCAGACCAATGACTTCTCGAAATTATTTTCGAAAGTTATGTGTGATAAATATCGATGACTTACTAACTTTGTGCCAATATGTATGGCAATAGGTTCGCCTTTTATTTAATTTGGGACGTTAACATAACGGCGAGTCGAGGCTTAACAGCTGCTGCCTGCACCTTCGGATATAAAAAAGCGTGAAATTATGTATACATGTAGTTAACCTATACATGTAAATAAAATTTAAGTGTCTGTTTGTATTATTTGAGTAACTGTTTTATTACATATCACATCAATACACCGTACATACACCAAAACAAACCGCGACTTCTTGATTCAAAAGCGGGGTGCTCTGCCACTAGACCACCGAGACCTTTTAGATAACTTTAGTAAAATAATACTCTACAAATTCCACCAGAAATTCAGTATATATTTCTGAAGAAAGTGTATTTTAGAAAATTAAAAAAAGAGTTAATATTTAATACCTTCATATTTTATGGTTTCGGACTATGGTCTTACAAATATATATTTGTTTAAATGCAATGAAAAAGTATTAGCAGATTTAATAATTCAAAAAAGTGGTAGAGGCATCTTTTTGATTGACGCCACGAAGCACGCATGGGTCGGCTCGACCGCTGTTGTGTTACAATCTCTCATAAAATCAACGTAAACTAGCTTAGGAACGTATCGTTTAGTATGATAGGTGTTCTTATTTTTATCTCTGATTGAACAAAAGGACTTATTATCCTTTAGCCTTTAGCGTAGTCCTTATGAAATACCTTTTTTTCTTGTGTGTCACGCACGAACGGCTGTACACAGCTATACTTTGTTACTCTATTTGATTAGTTTCACGTATGTGTAAGTGGGAAGGATGTCAAGGACTTGCCGGCAATCGAGAAAGTATCACAAAGGCAATAACTTTCTTCTATCTGATTGATATGATGATTGATATGATATTTGAACAGTGGTAGAGCCAAGCAGTTCGCTGCATGAATGGGCCGGCTCGACCGGTGAAATACCACGGCCTCTCAGAAGACCGACGTGGTTCATGCCGCGTTTCGTTCGGTGAGAGAGGTACCCAGAGGCCCACCCCCCTTCCCCATCCTTTCTTATCCCCTATCCCTTAAAGGTCGGCAACGCAACAGTAACACTGTATATGTTGCTGGTGTCCATGAGCGGCGTTGGTTGCTTACCATCAGGTGACACGCCTGCTCGTTTGCCCTCCTATCCCATAAAAAAAATGCTGACAGAGATAAGTGATACGAATCTAAAAGAAATTCTTAGTTGTTGTGATTATTTTTATCACGTATTTTTTTCATAAAATCACGTTTTCATTAATGTAGTAAGCTAGTACAAAAATGAAGATAAAGATTTATAAACTAAATATTTTAAGTTAATAAACTACCAACTGTTAATGTTCATAATAATATGTAGTGTGCATGGAATTAAATAAAGCTTTATTATTATTATTATTAATGTCTCGGTGGTGCAGTGGTTGAGCACCCGCTTCTGAATCCAGAAGTCGCGGGTTCGAATCCTCACATTGGCTCACACCAATGACTTTTCGAAATAAATTTCGTAAGTTATAACATAACATAACATAACTTCACGCCTTTTGTTACCTGAAGGTGTAGACAGCGGCTGTTAAGCCTCGTGTCGCCGTTATGTTTACGTCCGAAAATGGAATAGGTGGCGAACCTATTGCCATATCGGGCACAAAGTTTTTCAGTCATCGATATTTATCACACATAACTTCCGAAAACCATTTCGAAAAGTCATTGGTGTGAGCCAGTGTCTGGAATCGAACCCTGGACCTCTGGATCAGAAGCCGTGTGCTCAACAACTGCGCCACCGAGACTTAAGTTATGTAAGTTATGTGTGATAAATAGACATTTATTAAATAAAAATGTCTATAATATATTAAAAATATATAATACCTATTGCAGAAAATCGAAAATTTAATAATTCAGTTGAATTTTAGTTGGCTCCGTAAAAGTTGGCTTGGAAACCAGAATATATCATGTGTGAGTAGAAATGCAGGTGTGCAATCAAGTGCATTTCCCTTGACTCTTCACCTGCGCGCCAGAATCTGTGCAATTTTTAGTTTTATGTTTTTTAAAGTATCGCTCTTTGTCTGGAGTATGGCAAAATTTAAATGTAACGTACGTACCATTTGTCGATCTATGAAAAAAAATAGGACTGTTCCATTTTTAAATATTTGTATTTAGAATAATTCAAAGAGTATTATTCAAAGAGTAAAATAATTTATCTGAATGAGTTTGACAGTTATTTTTAATAACTATATATCTACGGATAAAAGCGGATGGATGTAGGGGTCGAGGACGGCCAAGACACCCATTCGAAGACCAAATAGAACGTGTTCTGAAGAAAGGTGATGTTAGGAGTCTCAAAAACCGACGCGCGTGCATGAAAAGAGTTATGAAAGTCAACGAAGCGAGTGAGACGTGTAAGAATCGTGCCTTATGGCGCTCTGTTCTCTCTGCCTACCCCGCAAGGGATTAGGCGTGAAGTTATGTATGTATGTATATATCTTTATTTACAGTAAAAATTCGATTTCGACTTCAGAGTTTGTAAGATATTAGATTTTTATTTAAACACTAAGGAAAACCGAACATTTGAGCTCTAATCTTGCGCTTAGCTTAGCTTTCGTAAAATAATAAGGAAATTTGTTATAAATAAAATCTGTGTCAAACGAAATAACTATATTTATAAATATAACAGATTACTGTGTTTCCGAAAACATCGTCACGCATATATAATCCCCAACATTAGACAGTTTTCTCTCAAAGTAATACTATCGTAATTATGGACAAGGTGAGCTGATAAAACCTCAGCAGAGAGGGACGTAAGTAGGAGGCGCTTTGAAGCCACGATTCTTGGAGGGCTTACACCTGTAATCCTCCCAGAGGTCACTCCGACATCACCTGTGCACGGATTTACTTATTTTCCTGTTTTTTTTTTATATATATACGGTATCATATGTTATATTTTTGCGGTTGAAAGAAAACATTTTTTTGGGCATAAGGAAAATGTTGAAACTGTTTTTTTAGATTATAGAGACAAGATACATTGTTTGTATTGCATTATGTTATCGATTATGATATTTGCAATTTAAAGAGATTTAATAATGATAATTCTTTTTCTTCACGATCACTTCCAAAACCTACTTAATGAAGTACCTATTTTCATTATATTACTTCAATAATTTCCTAATATAATACAATTTAATAAAGTACCAACAGATACAATTAGTGTTTTCTTTTATTATTTTCCTAACGTGGTAACAATGGTTTTTGGGAAATAACTGTCTTCGTCCATTACCAAGCATGATGTTTGTAAAGATCCAAAATATCTAATTCGAATAAGTGAATAATTAAGACGGGAAGCTAATAAAAGACGATAATGAAATGTTAACAAAACAATAACATGTTAATGCATATAAAACAAATATATACTACACTACTCGCTTAGTTTAAATTCGATTCTCACATAAAATGTCGAAATGCAAGCTGACAATTCAATAATAAATCAACATTTAAACGCATTGACGGTACATTTGTGCAAACGCCACAAATCATTACTGGCTGGCACACGCCACGTACGTATCGGCCGGCATTCATCTCGCGCGCTTTTTGACAGCTCTCGCACTGCAACCGCCATATTGTTGTGACAGATAGCGAATTTTAAAATTCACATGCCGCAAATTGGAGAATCGCGATATAATTTGTTTTCTTTTTTTATTTGCAATGTTATTATTCTATGTTCTATATTCAAATAATTGTTCTTTTTTCTGATTTGAATTGTCAGTGTCAATGGTATACTTTTTTTCTTTCTTCTTTTTTTAGCACCTTAGCACCAATGGTATACATGTTTGTCGAATTTGCAAATTTAAATATTTGTAAATTGTATCCCGGTTAATACAATCATGGAACAGTTATTTATGGTTTTATAGGTAATATGAAATTACTGTAGTAACTTCACAATGTCAGAGTCGGGTTATTAATCATAGCAATTACTTGGCGATATCGACATACTTAGGAAACTAACTCGCAAATATTGCTATTAACTTACATACAAGCATGTTTATGTGCAATATTACATTGGTATAGAAATATTGTATTTATCCGACTGCATCAGAAGGTGGTGCTTTTCGAATCTTCGCATTGTCTCCGATAAATAGGATGGATGGATTTAAGCATGGAATAAACCTAATTTCTTTTAATACATGCGCGCTATTTGATTTGACCAGTGTGTTCGAGCGGTGATGGATAGATGTCTGTTAAGGTATCAATCTACTTACCACTTAACCAATAAATTTCAGAACTGGGAGAAATTCTTGGTCAGTCGATTAAAACGCATACATATTCCCATACATAGCATTGTGCAAGTGACTGCATCTATATAAGGTGATATGCAAACAGATACAGTACTAAGTCGATATTACAACATTATTATATAATTGAATCAATTAGGTAATGAAGGATGGGCAGAGTGGTAGTGTGTTAGTCAATTCACTGGTTTTCCCTTGCCGTTTAGTCAAGTGTGAGGCGTTTTGAATACTGTGTCAATGTTTTAACATAACACGCTATGTGGGTTTAGTAACAGTTTTGTTTGTAAATAGAATGAGAGGACAATTTTCTATTAAATCTTTTTATTTATCATTGTTACTGATCCCAATGCTTATAAAAGTCGCTGTTGGGTATGGCATAGTGTGCATGAAAGTATGGTAAACACGGTCGAAATGAGGGCAAAATCTGCAAAGTGATTCTCGCTGACGCTGTTAAAAACGAGGTTGTAAGGAAGGAAGTTAGATTGAAAGAGAGTGTCGGTGTAAAAGTAAGATAGGACTTGTTTCGATGCTTTGGGCATGTAGAAAGAATGGATGATTCACTAATGCAAGATTCACTAAGCAGATATACAATGCAAAAGTGGATGGATGTAAGAGGCAAGGACGCTCACGACACAATTTCCACGACAGAATAGAACGAGGTTCTGGAGAAAGGTGATGTCAGCAGTCTTATAAATTAAGGAAAACTTCACACCAAATCTCTTGCGGAGTAGGCAGAGGTGGAGTGTTATTGATACTAGGTAACGGATATTAATACATATATACTTTTTTCTGTAAATACATAATTATAATACATTGGAAAAACACAAAAACGCCATACAAACATACATGCTTGTCATAAATATTTGTACTCCGGTGGGGATCGAACCCGCGAACCTCGATTCTGCAGTCGGTAGTTTTACCAGTGCACCACGAGTATTATAATTATCATTCTGCAGTACGACGTCTCTCCATACATTAAACGTGTTATATTAGACACTGCTCTGACATGACAAGACTGCATTGCGCTTTCATTATCAAACATTAGTTATGTACTAAGTACTAACATTTATGTGTCTGTTAATATTACATACATAAATAACTTCACGCCAAATCTCTTGCGGGGTAGGCAGAGAGAACGGAGCGCCATTACACACCTTGACTTTCATAACTCTTTTCCTGCATGCGCGTCAATTTTTGAGTCATCTAACATCACCTTATTAATATTATCTGGTTGAAGATTTGTTTGAATTAAACAATGGTAGAGCCATACATGAATGGGCCAGCTTGACAGGTGAAATATCAAGAGCCTCTCACAATATCAGTGTAAAGCGACTCATGTCAAGTTTTGTTCGGTGAGATATGTATCCGGAGACCTACTTCGTTTACTATCCCACTTCACATTCTATATTAAAGACCGGCAATGCAACTGTATTTATAACTCTTTCAGTGTTGAAGGTGTCCATGGACGGCGTTAGTCACTTAGCACCAGGTGATTGCGGCTCATTTCAAAGATATATATGAAAGAGTGTAAAGAGATATAGTCTTGGTGGTCTAGCGGTCGATCACACGGTTTCTGAATCCAGAGGTCGCGGATTCGAATCTTGGCACACACCAATGACTTTTCGAAATTAATAAATTTCGAAAGTTATGTTACTTAAAAACTTTGTGCCCGGTATGGCAATAGGTTCGCCACCTATTCCATTTGGGACGTAAAACTTAACGGCGTATCGAGGCTTAACAGCTACTGTCTACACCTTTAGGTAGAAATAGGCGTGAAGTTATGTTTATATATGAAACAGGTTAATAAAAAAATAGTCAATACGATTTTGCAGTACATTAAGTTATGTAAGTGTTTGAAACAAACAGAATCGCAGACAAAAGCTGGTATATAATGCGGAACAAAAAAAAATGTATATAGACGTCGTAGCTACTTTAATTACTTGTCCTGTTTTTGGTTCTTTTGTTAATTAAATGCATTGGATCCTCAACTTTTGTTCCTGGATAATAAAACTTCCACCAGCTGGACGTCCAGAGTTGACGGTTAATCTTTGTTTTAATGAGATATTTGGATGAGCGAATTAGAATCTCATTTGTCGAGGAAATCGACGTATTTCATTTATGACTTAATTATAACTAATTGACACGGCGAACTTTGTTCCGCATCAAAAGTAATACATAACTTCAGGCCTTTTTCCACCCGAAGGTGTAAGGCAGCGGCTGTTAAGCCTCGTCTCGCCGTTATGCTTACGTCCCAAATGGAATAGGTGGCGAACCTATTGCCATACCGGGCACAAAGTTTTCAGTCAACGATATTTATATATTTTGTTTATGTGTCATCTGACGATAAACGACCAGCGCCACCAATGGACACCTGCAACACATACAGTCTTACAGTTGCGTTGTCGACCTTTAAGAGAGTAGGATAGGAAGGGATGGTGAAGTGGGTTGAGCCTCCGGGTAGCTCCCTCACCGAACTCTGAGAGGTCGTGGTATTACACCGGTCGAGCCGGCCCATTCATGCATCGAACTGCTTGACTCTACCACTGTTTTTTGGTTTTTTGTAAATAAGATAGTAATTATAAAATGTTAAGTAATCTAAATTAAGAAAATAAATTAAGTTAAAACTTTGCAGTAATTGCTTCTATCGGTAATTGTCTAGTATATTAAAGTTTGTATAGACTAACTAAATGGTTTGCAGTTAAATAATTCGATGTTAAAACACTTGTTTGACAGCGCCTCGTGTCAGGCAACTCTCCGTCACGCGACCCGGTGTGCAACGAGCTTTACTTAGGGTTGTCAGTTTGCAAATTGTATTGACGAATAATTATTTATATGTTTTAAAAATGATCCTTTAGCTTACTAATGTACTAAGGTAGAATTCATAAAATTAAATCTTGGTTTCATCATCTTTGTTGTCTCAATAGATTGGAGTTCGAGAATCACGTTCACGCTTATAAAGAAATATGAAATAAAAAATCTAAATAATGAAGTCGTGGGATCGAATCTTGGCGGAAATTCATTACCTTTCGGAATCCTTAAACGTTCTGCAATTTTTTTGCATTCAGGATGTAAATTTTATCGAGTCGAAGCGTAAAATCCGACGCCTATTTATTCTGGTGGAATATGTGTGAAGTGAAGCTTTTTATTAGTAAAATTATAAACCTTGTTTGTCCCGTTTTATTTTTTAATTGTGGTGAATTTAAATAACTTTAGGTTTTATTAATATCAAACCCATGTGTAGATCCATATTTTATTTTTTTATTTTATTTCTTTTAACCAACAATTGCTTTTACATTTAAAATTTATAAGCACATAAATAGTTCACAATTATAACAATTAATTATATGTTAAAAACCACATGCATTTAATGGACAATAATAATAAAAAAAATAAAAAACACCATATGGATAGATAGAGATGGCTGTGAAAAACAAATCGTACTTACTCTATAACAAAGCTTATTAAGATTAAATATTATATTTCAAATAGTAGCAGCCCTATTTACTTCGCGTGTCTATCTATTCCTTTGTTTGTAGGTATTTGAGTCTTGCAATCTTGCACTGTCTGCTCTTTGTAGACCAAAAAGCTAAGTTATACCGTTCAGAGTGGAGGCGTCTTGATTGTACCTAAGTCTTATATGACGCTTGCTTACTGTTTATTATATATAATATTATTATCTCATAATTTAAATATTAATAAAATAGAACGTTTGACGACATAGACGATATTGTCTTTCAATTATATGTGTATATATATATGTGTTCCAGTTACCAATAAAATAAATATAAAAGACAGTACATACGAACATCACCACATTTTGAAGTTGTTTTTTAGGGGATAGGAGGGCAAACGAGTATGCGTGGACAGCTGCAACACATATAGTGTTACAGTTGCGTTACTGACCTTTAAGGGAGTAGGATAGGACGGGATGGGGAAGGGAGGTGGGCCTACGGGTATCTCTCTCACCGAACGAAACGCGGCACAAGCTACTTCACGCCGATATTCCAAGAGGTCATGGTATTTCACCCGTCGAACCGGCACATTCATGCAGTGAACTGGAAGACTCTACCACTGTCAAAATACTAATACTATTTTGATGTCTGAATTTTGAAGTCGTGAACTAAAAACTTCTTCATGACACCTTCGGTTATTAAGAGTATGAAAAACAATATCACCATTCAATATTCCCATCAAATCATAAGTATTAAAATATCGAATTGAACTGTGACAGTCTCGTTCTCATTTCATTCCAGCTGCAACTTCATTGCATAATGGGTTCAATTAAGGTTCCCGTTCTTTAGTTCATTCGTTCATTCATTCACGAGCATTTTTCCCCGGCTATCTTAATTTGTACGTGACTCCACCGTTAAATTAGTCCAATTACTGAAAGTCTTTTTTTCTCTACTCTCGCACTTACAGTATTGCCATTGTTGAAAAACTTAAAATTAATTTAAACACTTCCATCGAGGTGATTATCTCGATGGAAGTGTTTAAATAAAATTGAAGTAAAAAGTGAAAAAGCAATTATAAAATGCAATATTGATTAATTAGATACACAATGTAAAAGACAGAAGTAAAAAAATCATGTTCCGATGGTTCGGACATGTAGAAAGAATGGATGATACAAGACTGACTAAGCAGATATACAAAGCAAAAGCGGATGGACGTAGGAATGGAGGACGGCCAAGACACACATTCCATGACCAAATAGAACGTGTTCTGGAGGAAGGTGATGTTGGGAGCCTCAAAAAATGACGCGCGTGCATGAAAAGAGTTATGAATGTCAACGAAGGGAGTGAGGCGTGTAAGAATCGTGCCTTATGGCGCTCTGTTCTCTCTGCCTACCACGCAAGGGTATTGGCGTGAAGTTATGTGTGTATGTTAATATAACATTTTCATCGTTCATCTTAATCTATACATATAATAAAATCGTAGGAAAGTTGAAACTGTACATTGAATTTTTTTTTTTAGAATGTTTGGGATATGATCTACAATCGATACTGAATGCAAAAATTTGATTTTTTCTTTTGTGTGTATGTTTGTTACGGACAAACTCTAAAAGTGCTGCATGATTTTATGTACACTTTTGCATAAATATAGCTAAGAGGCCGGTTCAATACATAGGCTAAATATTATCACGCTATCACCAATTGTGGGCAACGAACCCTTGGTAAAGGCATAGTATTCCGCTTTCAACGCAAACGAAGTTGATGGCAACAGCTAGTATAATATATGCCTAATGAATTCACAGATAGTTATCAATCACACCTTCCACTGCCCCACTTGTACTTATGTTGATAGCGTAACGATACGGAATATTAACAATGTCGATTGCAGATTTAAACAAATCAGTTCACGACTTAAAGGAATACAAAGTATTTCCCTATTTTAATTTTTTTTACACAACACTTTAAAAGTATTACTATATTCAATACACGCAGACGGACGAAACGCGGGGATCAAACTAGTACACATAAATGTAATACACGAACGGTAATTAATATACATTGCACGCTTTGTGAACGAAAATGACCTAATGATAGTGATTGATTACGCAATGTATAGTGCGTTTTGTTTGCGATCAGTCAAAACGGATTGATGATAAAAATGAAAATTAAAACTATTTTTACAACTTCACGCCATACGCGAAGGAGTTGGCAGAGACACAAAATGTTTTTCTGTCCTATATAATATTCGGCGTAATAATAATATATCCTGTTCTCTCTACCTACCCGAAAAGGCCTAGGCATGTAGTAAATATATACAGAACTGCAGTTTTTAATTTAACATTAGAATTTAGTGCCTTGTAGTTCATTACGTGAATCTACGAAAAGTGACTCATGAAGCATATCGTTCTGTGAGAGAGATATCTGAAAGTAAACCTTAATGACTCCTTGTAAATGTCGGTGGTCCAGTGGTTAAGCTTCCGATTCAGAAGTCCTTGGTTCGATTTCCACACCAATGATTTTTCGAAAGTTACATTGGTAGGATAACTGATAACCTTGCGTCCGATGTAATGGCAATAGGTTAGCCACCTATTCCATTTAGGATGTAACATAACGATTCGGCGTGTCGAGGCTTTAGCAGCAGCCGCCTTCACCTTTAGGTATAAAAAGGCGTGAAGTCACGAAAACCTAAATTTGTATTATGCGTATCTTAAAACCATGGCATAGTTACATTTTATACACCGTCCGTCAATTTCTAGTCATGTTAAAAATAAAGGTTTTTTAATTTAATCGTGAACTCTAAAATTATCCGCTAGATGGCGTGCTCGCGTGCATGTGAGTGATTATAATGCATCAGTAGAGGTAACACCACTTATTCAGGTTAATTTTCTACCTTTTGAAGACCTGACAGCGAACTCCACTAGGAACGTCTCGGACGCTTTATTTAATTTTCCATAGCAAGAGTGCTATATATGCTTTATTATATGTGCTATTTAAATAGCTTTCGTAATTAAACAAGATCTTTTAGCGTATGTACTTCTTTGTTCTTGACAAGTGTTGGAGATATTTAAAAGATGTGTAATGTGTTATACGATCTTGATAATTTATACTTAGCTTTTATTTAATTAAAAATTAATAATCATTAGGTATATTGTTTTGTATATTACTTTCCAAATTGGATAAATTAAGAATTAATTAGGTTCTTCTTAGTATCTTAGCTCCACAGTAATGACTTTTCGCAATTAATTTCGGAAGTTATGTGCGATAAATATCGATGACTAAAAACTTTGAGGCTTAACATCCACTGTCTACACATTCGGGTAGAAAAAGGCGTGAAGTTATTATTATGTTTAATTATGTTCTTTATTGGCGAACAAATACTCTATCCTATGGTACCTACATTTCATCATATCAATGTGAAAAAATATTTTCAGATTGTTCGCTAAACAATAATAAAAATTATATTTTTGTTATAAATGATTTCTTCATTATTTTTCTATTGCTATGTATTAGTATCGTATAGCCTATCAATCAGAAAAATAATCGGTATTTCTAGACTCCACAGGAATTAAAAAAAAAGAAATGATGTTTGAATTTAGAACGAAATGGGAAGATCAATTATATTTTAATCATAGCTCATAAAATTCATGGTACAGAAAAAGCAGTATGGATTTTAAGCTTTAGCCTGTCTAAATTTGACAAATAGAAAAAAAGAGATCATTGAGTCCCAAAGTACGAAAATTTAGACAGTCTAACGGTTCTACATTAATAAACGAAAAAACTTGTAGGTACATTTCTAGATTTTAACATATTTTTATTTCTGTTTCAGGTACACACTGTCTCAGCCAACTACTTCGCATGCAGTCCACCACAACAAAAGATCCGGGAGAACTTGCTTTTTGAACGAGTCTTTCTTTGTCATGCCATTGTTGAAAATTATACAACTGTCCAAAGTTACATAAAACCTTCGCTGAATATTAAAAAAATAGTTCATATATGTATTAATTAGTCAAAGTGCTTCTTCAGATCGCTAAATCTATAATAAAATCATAACTCAATCAATATATAAATTAACTATCATTATCACTAATAGCTTATAATAAGAATATACCTCAGATGAGAATCAAACTTCAAATTAGCGCAAGACTTCTCATATCTTCAGGCAGGAAACCATTCACATAAGTAACTTTACTTAGACATTAGAACTGTTACTAAACAATAAGTAATTATCAGTGGTAGAGCCACGCTATTCGCTGCATGAACGGATCGGCTCGTCCGGTGAATTACCACGACCTCTAAGAATATCAGCGTAAAGTAACCCATGCTGCATTTCGCTCGGTGAGAGATAATCTGGAGGCCCAATCATTTCCCCTTCTCCCCTCCCCAGCCCACTATTGACCTTTTTCCTCTTAATCCCCTATACCATTTTTAAGTCGCCGGCCTAACACTATTTGTGTTTCAGGTGTCCATAGCTAGCGCTAGTTGCGTACCATCAGGTGACACGCCTGTTCGTTTCCCCCTGTTTACAATAATTATTATCAGTCATATATTCCTAAGCCCCAATGTTTTTTTATAAGAATTCGGATCACATTCAAAAGCCTTAATCTCTGTGGTCTGGTGGTAGAGTACCCCGATACTGAATTAAGATATCGTGGGATCATATCTGGGCTCACAGCAATGACTTCTTGGAATTATTTTCGAAAGCTATGTGTACTGTCTTGGTGATCCAGTGTTCGAACACCTCGCTTCTGAATCAAGAGATCGTAATCCTGGCTTACACTAATGACTTAATTCGAAATTAATTTCCAAAGTTATGTGTGATACATATTGATGACTGAAAACTTTGTGCCCGCTATGACAATAGGTTCGCCACCTATTTCATTTGGGACGTAAACATAACGGCGAGCCGAGGCTTATCAGTCACTGCCTACACCTTCGGGTAGAAAAAGGCGTGACGTTATATTTTTTATATGTGATGAATATCGATGACAGATAATTTTGTGGCCAGTGTAAAGCAATAGGTTCCTCCACAGGTACCATTTCGAACGTAATCATTTAGGAGCACCTACGATAGTTATAAAAAAATCAAACCCATCTAAAACTACTAGCTGATACCTACTAGGTAGAGTGATTTTCTTTAAGAAATTTTCAAGATATCTCAGCAGTAGGCTGCTAATGAGTATCTTGACTCTGACAGGTGTCTGGGAGTCTACTCTTACCCAGGGTCTAATTTTACGTGTAACCTTTGCGTCGCAAATGAACTCGGCGCGGTTTATACGCTCTGTTAGGTGTTCTGAAGTGCTAAAAATATAAAAAATTCATGCATATTACAGCTTGAATATATTCTTAGATAGGTAGTAGCAATATTTGAACAGTGTTATCGAAGCAAAATTTGAAATATATTTATTAGAATATAAATAATTACGTAAATTACGAGTAGGTTCAAAATGCTGATCAAATCTAAGTGCGGATAATTAATATTAAGTATATTAAACGGTGGATGAATCGCTTCAATTTTTCTTTCAATATTGCGTCTCTGGCAAGCATGTATCTTTTTTTCATTTATTTAATATGAATTTTAGTATTATTAATATCGGTTGCATTTAGCGATATTTCATAAGAAAAAAAAAGACATTGTTTGAAACGGTTCTAATTATATATTGGTACAGATTGTTTCAATTCTCGAAATGTTATTGTTTAGAATAATCTCATTAATAACACCTCAAATCCAATCTGACTATAGTTTTTTCTATTTTACCAAAACATCAAAGGGCAATTACTTAAACTGTGTGCACAAAATTAAAACAACAAAAAGAAAAACTATAAACCTCACAGAATACACACATATTCAACAACAAGTAATGAATATAAATGATCGTAAAATCTGTAAGAGATATAAAATCTTAAACAAACGTACAGTAGCTTTAAAGGTAGGTAATGCTTTAAACATTATTGCCTTTATAACTCTGGAGGCATCGTGCGGCAAGGCAAAAAGCGACTTCTAACCCTTACGGAAACGACAAGTGTACGAATAAAAAGGTCTTAACACACACGCCACCTTGTAAAAAATATTGAATCATATGTGCCAGAATTTAGCATTTAATTTCCAGGCAAACTTTTTCTTTATGGGTTGAAGAGTTGAGTTATCTTTGATGTTGCACCCCAACGCCTCGGGCATCCAACAGCTCTTCAACACATAGGAGTGCATTTCAATATAAGAATATGCGTATGAAATTTCAAAGGGAAAATTTACAGTTTGATATTGTTACATTTTCTTTAAAGATTGAATTAGATGCGTTTAAAATTGTAACAATTATATTCGATTTTTTTTTAGCTTTTAAGCAACTTGGATGCAAACAACAAAAACAGAACAACAAACCAAAAAAATAGCCAAAAGACGAACTTCATAAGACATGTATTAGAGTTAACACAAGTCTAGTTTGTTGTTATAATAACACACACATAACATAACATAACTTCACGCCTTTTTCTACAAGAAGGTGTAGGCAGTGGTTTTTAAGCCTCTTATGTAACATGTAATATCATTTTCCTGGTCATATGTGGAGTCGGCACAAGATATCCTCCTTTCGAACTCCTTTCGAATCCATGTTGTCAAAAGATTTGGCTGTGGTTTTACAACCGGCTTCCTGCCTGATGTCAACCCTTCTAGGGAAAGTTTTATGATTGACTGATTGGGCTCGGATATATGTTTCACCCAGCGAAACGCGTCTCAATGTCTTACAAATTATACAACAGAAGCAAATTGATTCAAAACAATAGTCAACCCGTTTCCCAAATCGCTATAGGATTGTTTAACAAGAAAATTGACCTGTAAACTATGTACGGAACCCTGCAAGGGCTTCGGCCCGACTCTGCCAACTAGTTTACCATATTGTGATTACCCTTGGGATTGAACTTTTGCTACGCGAACACCAACGGACCCTGATACGAGTACAACTATTGATTGGAACTTGGTAGTAGTATTGATAGTAATTAAAGTTTGGATATTTATTAGTATTGGGAAATTCATAATAACAATTTACGGTTTCGGTGGTCTGTATCAAAGAAGGCGTGGATTCGTATCCTGGCCCACACCAATGACTTTTTCGGAAGTTATAGTGTGATAAATATTGATGTCTGAAAACTTTGTGCTCGGTATGGCAATAGGTTCGCTACCTATTCTGTTTGGGACGTAAAAATAACGGCGAGACGACAACAGCCGCTGTCTACACCTTCGGGTAGAAAAGGCGTGAAGTTATGTTTATGTTGTTTTTATGTTTGTAATAATCTCCTACTGATAGGGCAAATCGAACGAGTTCTGGAGGAAGGTGATGTCAGGAGCCTTAAAACCGACGAGTGTGTGCGATAAGAGCCATGAAAGTCGAAGAAGCGAATGAGGTGTGAAAGAGTCGTGTCTTAAAGCGTTCTGTTATCTCTACCTGCCCCCTGACTTGTCCTGAAATTGTGTATATTTAAGTTATAAAATATTGAAGACAAACAAAATCCTACCAGATATAATATGGCAATAAGTGCCATCTATTTCATGGGAGCGGAAATAATTCGTACAGCGTATCGAGGCATTAACTCTAGATCCATAGATCATCAGGTATTGGAAGGTAATATTTTACTATACATATACATATATGTATGGTACATTCCTGTTCTATTGTATATATTAAATGTAGCGAAACGAGTTCTCCATGGTGGAAATCGGCTTATCCGATTATTTGTAAACGAGAATTGAGAATGAATCCGTCTCCATACTCGTTACCTTTGATAGTCTTTATATTTATATTATTATACATTGTATTTCTATGTTTGTTTTGAATGTGTCGCCCCTATTGTTAAAAAATATGGAATAGCATATTTATTTCATAACGTTTTTGATAGCTAAGAATTATTACTGTACCTATGAAAAATAAACCGCTTTATATTCATCATACTTTGCATGGATATTTCTTTATGAAAAATCCACAGTAGTAGAGCTACGCAGTTTGCTGCATGATTGGGCCGGCTCTACCGATGAATTACCACATATAAAAAAAATCGACGTTAAGTGGCTTATACCGCGTTTAGTAGGATAATTGTCCGGAATTTAACCCTTTTCAGAGTCAAAATCTTAAATTCTTTCTGAGAAAATTAGAAGGCGTAGGCAGCATTGCTCTCATCGTTTTAATTGTCTCAGAAATAATTTAAGATTTTGACTCTGAAAAGGGTTGAGTTCCAGATTTGTATTGCCAAATGTATTGCCATTTCGCTTCTGAGCCATGTCTATAAGCTGTTCTCCAGAGTCATTACAAATCGACTTTTGTGCAGACTCGATGACTTCCAGCCTCCCGAACAAGCTGGATTCCCAAGAGGCTTTAGTACCATAGACCACATCCACACTTTACGCCAGATCATAGAGAAGACCGAGGAATATAATCGACCTCTATGCTTGACGTTTGTGGACTATGAGAAAGCCTTCGATTCCGTCGAGACTTGGGCAGTACTAGAGTCTCTTCAGCGGTGCCAAATCGACTATCGGTATATCGAAGTGCTGAAGTGCTTGTATAGAAACGCCAGTATGTCAGTTGGAATCCAAGATAGTATAGAAGTACACAGGCTAATCCACTGCAGAAGGGTGTCAGACAAGGAGAAGTTATATCTCGTTTTCAAGCGTCACGAAGACGTTTTCAAGCTCCTAGATTGGACCCAGCTAGGCATCAACATAAACGGCGAATACATCACTCACCTTCGGTTTGCCGATGATATAGTAGTCATGGCAGAATCGCTGGAGAACCTTGGTGCAATGCTCGATGACCTAAACAAGGTATCCCAACAAGTGGGTCTACGGATGAACATGGACAAGACCAAAGTCATGTCCAATGGCCATGTCATCCAAGTACCGGTAGCTGTTGGCGATACGATCCTCGAAGTTGTCGATCACTATGTTTACCTAGGACAAACTATATAACTAGCTAAAGCCAACTTCGAGAAAGAGGTTAACCGACGGATCCAACTCGGCTGGGCAGCGTTCGGGAAGCTTAGGGATATCTTCTCGTCCAAAATACCTCAGTACCTAAAAAACCAAGGTCTATGACCAGTGTGTGTTGCCAGCAATGACGTACGGAACAGAGACGTGGTCTTTAAATGCTGGCCTCATCAGGAAGCTCAAGGTTGCTCAGCGTGCTATGGAACGGGCTATGCTCGGTATCTCTCTGCGAGATAAAATCCGAAATACGGAGATCCGTAGACGCACGGGAATAACTTGCATAGCCCGTAAAGTTAGCACGCTGAAGTGGAGATGGGCAGGCCATATCGCTCGAAGAACCGACGAACGATGGGGAAGAAAGGTTCTAGAGTGGCGACCACGGACTGGACTGCGCAGCGTAGGCCGTCCCCCCACGCCGCCGGCCGCGCGCCTCTTTACAGCGCGCGGTCGGGGCCGCCCAGCCCGGGGGAGCTTCTCAAAGCTCCCCGAGGATGAGCCCCCCCTCGTGATAGAGGGGGGGCGACGGCGGGGTGGACCAGAGGGCCGATGCACTGTCCTGGGCCACCCCAACGCCGGAGGAAGGCCGCCGCGAGGTTTTAGTGGGTAACCCTAGGATTGGATTGCAGTTTACTGTTTTGGGAGTCCCACACTACCCCCTGCCGGTAGACGGGGGGTGTGCATAAAGCATTTCCTCGCGTAAAAAAAAAAAAAAAAAAAAAGGTTGTCCGTCCCCCCAGTAGGTGGACCGACGACCTAGTGAGAGCGGCAGGGAGTCGTTGGGTGTTAGCGGCATAAGACCGAGAGTTGTGGCGTGCTAAGAGGGAGGCCTACGTTCAGCAGTGGACAGATTTAGGCTGATGATGATGCTGATGATTGCCAAATGAGGTAATTAAATTCTAATTAAAAATTATTGAATCGCTATACTATAAAAGTATAGAATACGATTTTTTTTTCTATGACGAAGTAATTAATTACTTCGCTTAGATACTAGATGGCGCTGATTTAAAAAAATATAATATAATATCTTGGACACAATACACACATCGCCCTCTAGTTCCAAGCTAAGCAACCAAATGCCTGTTGTATGGATACTAGATAACGGATATTAATACATATATACTTTTTCTTTTGTAAATACGTACTTATATATAGAAATAGTATAATACACTCGAGAGCAATGAATCCGGGTCACTTATAGAATCCTAAAAATCTCGGAAACTAAAAATGCTAGGTTAATGCAATAAATTGTATTTAATAGACAATGTAATACTCCTTAAATGAAGGTATTAAAACTTCTTAGTTATTGTAAAGTTATATCATAAAAAAATCAAATTTGAAAAAGGGCCACTTTCGAAGATGGAACTACGAAATTACAGCATTTGGTTTTGCTTTTGTTTGTAATCTGTCATTTATGTGGGTACATAAACCATGTTGATAGTGCTCTATATTCATTATTCAAGCTGAAATTATGTCGCTTACGCCTGAAGAATGCACCAGAATACTTACAATGCTGGAAACCGGCCGGAGTCAGCGCGATACAGCCAGGACTGTTGGTGTGTCGCTGTCAACAGTACAAAGAGTTCTCCGACGTTACGAAGAAACTGGTTCTAAACTACGCAGACCAGGAACGGGCAGAACCAGGTATACCACAGCACGAGAAGACCGATACTTGGTGAACACCATGCTTCGAAATCGCTTTCTCACAGGAACTGAACTCACCAATCAGTTTCGACGCCTCGGAGGAAGTAACCCAAGTGCATGGACAGTAAGACGTCGGCTTGCTGAATCTAACTTAAAACCCCTTAGACCTGCAAACGGCCCTAAACTGGAGCGTGGGCATCGTATTTCAAGACTAAGATATGCCCAGAGCCACGTAAATTGGAGTATTGAAGATTGGTCAAAAGTTATGTTCTCCGACGAATCAAAATTTATGCTCTACAAGCACGATGGAAGACACAGAGTGTATCGAAGACCAGGGGAAAGATTCAAGCAAGCATGCATCGAGGAAAAAGTAGCCTACGGTGGTGGGTCTGTACTTGTGTGGGCCGGAATTTCTTCTGAAAGTCGCACAGAGCTGGTGATCATAGAAAACGGCTCTTTAACTAGCGTAAGATATGTGGAAGAAATCCTCAATGATCACGTTGGTCCATTTATGGTCAATTTAGGTGAGGATGCTATATTTATGCATGACAATGCCCGACCTCATACAGGTAGGATTGTGAATGACTACCTTCAAGAGATGAACATTACTCGTATGGAGTGGCCAGCGCGCAGCCCGGATATCAACCCGATCGAGCATGCTTGGGACGAGCTAGGCAGATGCGTAAAACAACGAAACCCTCCCCCAATCACGCTTCGTGAGCTCAAAATTGCTCTCACAGAGGAATGGGAGAATATTCCCCAAAATCGTATAAGGAACTTGGTGTACAGCATGCCAAACCGCGTAAACGCAGTAATGGAAGCACGAGGAGGCAATACGAAGTATTAAAATTCAAGAAAATCGTAATAAAGTTCAAAAATTTCATGTTTCCTATTTTTGTTTTAAGGAGAGATCAGCAGATTTTTTCTTTATGTAATTTTGTGTTAATAAAATGTATGGTGACTCATATTTTTTTTACTTTCATATAAGGAGTATTACATTGTCTATTAAATACAATTTATTGCATTAACCTATCATTTTTAGTTTCCGAGATTTTTAACATTCTTTAAGTGACCCGGATTCATTGCTCTCGAGAGTACATAGAAAAACACCCAGACGCCACACAAATATTCATGTTTGTCACAAATATTTGTGCTCGGGTGGGAATCGAACCCCCGACCTCATTGCTGCAGCCGGTAGTTTTTACCAACGCGCCACGAGGCCCGTCAAGCAGTTTAGCAGTCGAATAAATAGTCATTTTACTCTTAACCTGTTGATTTTCTTTTATATATGAACAAGAAATTTCAGGACACGAACTTTCGTCATTCACTAACATTAAGAGATGACTTGACTATCTGCTTTTATGCAAAAGTAGGTATAAGCAGATTACATAGTTCTCTATCAAATAGACTTAGTTTTAATGGATTCGCCGATGTTTGTTGAACAACTTTTCTTACGAATCACTTAATCTGCCACTCTCTCTTTCTCCCTCTCTCTCCTCTCTCTATGGATACATTTTTATGTGATTTATGAACGCGTGACGCCATCATGGCTAGACATGAGTAGTGAACATTTATTTCTGGAATTTTCTACAAGTATTTTTATGGGAACTGGATATCGTGGAGTGCGTAACATTAGTTTTTCTTGCCTGGATCTAAGATCTATATAGGAACTATTTGTATACTCTTATTTTATAGTTACATTTATGATTATTCAAATTTGACGTGACGTCTTATAATTCCATGAAGCCGGCTGCATGCACGAAAACTGACGTTACCTCGATGCGGCGTTACCTTCCTCTGAGGCGTACCATTTAGGAACGCCTGCAATGTAATTTTTTTTTTTCCTTTTGTTGATTTTCGTAATTTTTTTTTATGGGATAGGATAGCAAACTAGCAGGCGTGTCACCTGATGGTAAGCAACCAACGCCGCCTATAGACACCAGCAACACATATAGTGTTACTGTTGCGTTGCCTCCGGGCCTCCGGGTACCTCTCTCACCGAATGAAACGCGGCATGAGCCACTTTACGTCGATCTTCTGAGAGGTCGTGGTATTTCACCGATCGAGCCGGCCCATTCGTGCAGCGAACTGCTTAGCTCTACCTATGTTGATTAAAATATTCTTTTGATAAATGGAACCATTCTATCAGTATTTTCTCATTACGTTGACACTTTCAACTATCGTCAATAAACAGACTTTACAGACAAACGATTTTTTTGGAAAATATTATACTAAATTAATAATAGGCGTTTCTCACTTACGTCGTCGCGAAAGCGGAATTTAGTATTTTATAAAATACCTTCCAATCTAAAATAGCTTGTCCAATGGCATTATAAGTTTACATGTATTTATGTAAGCAAGTTATGCCGCCCATGGATAACTGCAACACTCTTAGTGTAATAATCGTGCTGTCAGCCTTTAAGGGAGTAAAATGGGAAGAGATAGGGAAAGGCAGTGGGCTTACGGATGTGCCAATTTACGACGATATTCTGAGGTGTCGTGGTATTTTACTCTCAAAGCGAGCTGTGTGGCTCTACCAAGAATGAATGGGTATTCTGTCCGAAACATTACTAACGGTTAAAATTGTTATTTCCCTATTAAAGAGGAATAATATGCGAAAACTGGCAAGTTTTATTCTAAAGTAACTCTCATATATTTCTCTGCCATTATTAGCTTAAATCATCATAAGATTTACCAGCGAATAGTAATTAGAGAACCGAGCGTTTAATAAATAGGGTAATATTTTGCAATTGTTTGCATCTCTCTTGAAAGGATACTTTTCTCCAAGGGGTTTTAAATAAAAACAATAATTTACTTTTTTTTTATGGGTTAGGGGGGCAAACGAGCAGGCGTGTCACCTGATGTTAAGTGACCAACGCCGCCCATGGACACCTGCAACACATATAGTGTTACAGTTGCATTGCCAACCTTTAAAGGAATAGGATAGGAAGGGATGGGGAAGGGGGATGGGCCTCCGGGTACCTCTCTCACCGAACGAAACGCGGCATGAGCCACTTCACGTCGATTTCCGGAGAGGTGGTGGTATTTCACCGGTCGAGCCAGCCCATTCATGCAGCGAACTGCTTGGCTCTACCACTCTTAAATTTATTTATTTTTACATAACTTCACGCCTTTTGTTACCCGAAGGTGTAGGCAGCGGCTGTTAAGCCTCGTCTCGCCGTTATGTTTACGTCCCAAATGGAATAGGTGGCGAACCTATTGCCATACCGGGCACAAAGTTTTCAGTCATCGATATTTATCACACATAACTTCCGAAAAACAATTTCGAAAAGTCATTGGTGTGAGCCAGTGTCTAGAATCGAACCCGGACCTTTGGATCAGAATCCGTGTGCTCGACCACTGCGCCACCGAGGCTGTTATTTTTAATTAATAATAATAATATCTAGGACACAATATGCATAGCGTCCTCTAATTCCGAGCTAAGCAAATAAATATTTGTGTTATGGAAACTAGACAACGTATATTAATACATAACATACATTTCTTTTGTAAATACATACACATAATAATGTAGAAAAACACCCAGACGCCATACAAACATTCATGCTTTTTCCAATGCCTCGACTGGCCGCTATGTTAACGTCCCAAATGGAATAGGTAGCGAACCTATTGCCACACCGGGCACAAAATTTTCAGTCGTCGATATTTGTCACACATAACTTTCGAAAGGTCATTTGTTGTTTGAGTCCGGATTCCAAAGTGAACGTAATATTCCACATAATTTATTCGTCTAGAACTAATACAAATAATAATTTGTGATAGTCTCTCTCTCTCTTGTTATGTTTGGAGAATAGACATGGCTAATTTAGCCTAATGCAGCCTTACCCTCGTCTGAATTAACCATTAACTTGTGACATACCTAATTCGCTAAGTGCTGTGGTCAGACTTGGGTTGTGGTCGCACTGCTAGCGATATAATTACTTTTATTTACAATGGTAGAACGGCCATAATTGGATTAATGTGGCTTTTAATTAGTAATATAAATCACGAGTGTTGCGGTTTAGAATGATACATTATTTATAGAAGAAACATATTTTATTATTTAATAGTAAAAGTTGTTTTATTAATTGGTCTTTGCTGTATTAACTGGTGTCTACGATACGAGTGTGTGACTTCTGTTGTGTCATCCATTTTTATTACGTTATTTATACGATATATATGTATACTTACAAAGAATAATAATATATAATATCACTCAAATATTTGTTATTATATTATTCCCACAATGACTGTTATCCGATTGTCATAAATTAACTTTAGAATTTAATTTTGAAATTGCTGGCTCGTTACTTAATGGGTTAAAGTTTTAAAGCAGCATTCTTCTTTTTTGTGTAATATCTCTGAAAAGGTAATAATATAACATACATAATATAACTTCACGCCTTTTTCTACCCGAAGGTTGAGGCAGCGGCTGTTAAGCCCCGCTCCGCCGTTATGTTTACGTCCCAAATAGAGTAAGAAGCGAACCTATTGCCATAGCGGGCACAATTTTTTTAGTCATCGATATTTATCACACATAACATACGAAATTAATTTCGTAGTAAGTCAAGGGTTCACACCCATGACTTTCGATGACATGCCAGGATTCGAACCCACGACCTCTGGATTCAGAAGCGGGGTGCTCGACCACTGGACCACCGAGACTAGTTACTTAATTTTAAGAGATATGATTAGTACTACTACCGTTATCTTAATTAATTTTGGCAAATTATTTCATACTTTTTTATTCTGCTTTATATCTGATTTTCACATTACCACTTATATCTATTCCAACATCCACCTCGTTTAAATGGGGGTGAAAAATATATAAATTGAGTATAGAGAAATTTTAAACATCTGTAAGTAAAAGTCGTTAAAAAGTCAGTTTCACACAACGCCATTTTAAAATAATTCCATTAACGTCGGCATGCCATTCAGTAAACGCTCACAATGGGACCACAACACTTAACGGATCGTAGAAATGACCAAAATGTATTACCCTATTAACTGGACCACCTTTGTTTAAGTAAATCTGGAGGCTTCACTCGACTTTAAATTATTTATTCGGCCGTAAAGGTCGGACTATAAATGTCTTTGAAAGTCTGAGAGGTTACATGAGGAGTGACCCCTTAGCTACGATAACAATGTTTGAATTTTATATAAGTGACCTCGAATTTGTACTATGAATTAGGCTCGTAATTATTCAGTGAAGGGTGCGTCTTCTTAGTGCGTACTATAAATAAGACGGACCACTTGATACGAAGTCGATTTTTGATTTTAAGGTCGTTGGAAAGATGGAGGTTAATTTTTAAGATATCAGGAGTTAAATAGCTATATTAAGTAAAATTTATTAGACGAAAATAAATGTTTATTTTTGTGACACCGATATAAACAGACTATCAAATAAAAAAAAAGATTCTAAATTCAAACGTAGTTTCTTAAATCGCGTTAAAAACATTCAAACTTCGAGCGAATTAGTCTTTTGTTTTAATCAATTTTTTTTTTAAATTTAATGTTTTTACAAATTTACTGACGCGGGCCATATCTCTGTTAGATTATATCGTACTGCAAATACAACCAGCCAGTGTCAATTTAAACAAGTAAAAATTTGTCATAAAATCTAATTAAGAACAACGTATGCTTAGCTTATTTTTTTTGCGAGCATGGCTACATAATAAAAAAACACAAAGGTGACACGAAGTAGCCACTACCACATGGCCCCAGGTGTTTTTAATAGCACATTGACACAATGACCTCCGTTCCTTCAAGAGAGGTATAATTAACAGGACCTGCCGTCTATCAATAAAAGATTAGCATGTAAAACCAAACGGGGATAATGGTTGGTGTGTGCCCGTAATTGGCACATAAATTTTACTGAACATGGCTTTGTAGGCCTTTGGAACATTTTCAACAATGCCATTAGATTACTGGCACATATTAATGAAAACATATTTAAAAATAACTACGTTTTTATTTTGTATTGAGATAGTTATTTGTTTATCATTACCGGAATTTTAAAAATGAATATTACAGTAGTTTCCCGCTAGTGTTTTATTTAGTTAAAGGTTAAAATTTGATAAAAATATAAAAAAATAGATTCAGGGCTCAAACCAAGGATTTCTCGATTAGCGATTTCTTAATACAATAACATCCTGTGTTATCTACACAGGATGATATGTTACGTCAACTCCAGTTAGAGTGGGACAAGGGCAGGAACATTTTTATGCAAATAAGCAGACGTGTCACCTGATGGTGAGCAACAAACGCCGCGCATGGACACCTAAATACAAATAATGCTATAGTTGCCTTGCCAGCCCTTATAATAAAATGTGGACAGGGTCGTAAGTGGAATAGGAAGGGGAGTGGGAAAGGAGTTGGGCCTCGGGGTCCCTCTCTCACCGAGTCCGACAAAAGCCACTTTACGTCGAAATTCCAAGAGGTTATGGTATTTTACCAGTCGAGCCGGCCCATTCGTGTCGCGAACCAAGTGACTCTACCACATAAGCTTATGATGAAACTTTAAATACTTCTGCCTAAAAGAACCCAACATAATAAGGCAGTCTAGTCTTATCAATACGAATATAATTATTTCTGGAATACCACTTTTGTTTTACCCGTTTACCTCAAGAATAAAAACAAAGCTTAAATTTTCCGAAAACTTTACTTAGGTATAGACATTAGCTTCATTAATATTATCCGGCCAATATCAGAGGTTGTGCACACAGCGCATAATATTGCTCAGGTTGTTCAAAGGAGTTGCGGAACAACTCACGACTGTACTGTACTCGCCTGTACAGAACTAAAACTTTGGCTAAACATCAATGGTGAAAATTGCGGGCCAAGTTAGACGGGGAGCTTTCTAGACAGCACACCCGCTGAGACAACACTTGTTGATGGCTGGAACATTTCAAATATACACCTATATTTATTATTAAGCTGTTAAACTGTGTTTAACAGTTGTAGAGCTATACAGGTCGCTGCATGAATTGGCTGGCAAGACCGGCGAAATACCACGATCTGTCGGAATATCGACGTAAAGTGGCACATGTCGTTTCGTTTCGCCGAAACCCTTTCTGACCCGTTCCCCATCCAATTTTAAAAGCTTGCACCGCAACTGTAACATTTTCTGTGTTGTAGGTCTCCATGGGCGGCGTTAGTTGCTTACGATCAGGTGACACAGGCACACGGCTTATCATTATAATCTTTGTATCTTTCAAAATATATGTATACATAATATGAAAGATACAAAGATAACGGTATAGTTTGTACTGAAGCTATTTTGTCTATATTACAGAATTCGCCTCTCTTAATTTTCAGGCTTTGATAAATTCTGTGTACAATACAACTATTTTATTACAATACCCATATTTCTAAACACACTCGAGATAAGCCTTAAAACAAAAATTTATAACACTGGCTGTAAACAATTTAAACAGAAAAAAAAGAACACGAACTTGAATAAAGAAAAAAAAATACTGGCGGGAGAAATTATGTAACCGAAAGAATTCGAATTTTGAATATACGAAAAAAAATACGAAATAAGTTCCTTATAGTCGGCGCATTTAATTTCATGAAAGCGGACGCGTATACTAATAAGCTGGCAACATTATTCGGGCCTTTGTTGCACGTTTTCACTTAAAACTCGTAGCCGGGCGGTATTTCTCTCTTTAGTAGTCATTTCAAGGTACAAGTCTGGCCAATGTGAATTATTTAAAATACGCTTTCCGAAGATAGGGCATTAAAATTTCATTCGGCTTGGCGTTGCGCTGCTAACTTCATGAGGATAACTTTGTCAGAATAGAATGGCAATCGTCATAGAGCTATTACGTACTGGATCAATACAATTTATATTATTAAAATTATAAAAAAACGAAATGGCTGCTAAGTTAACCCATGGAAACTAACTTATTTTAATTGATTTTTATACTTTTAAAAAGTTATGTTTCAATTATGATGGAGTATTGGATATTTGCATCACTTTATCATTGAACTAATAAAAATGAAATAATGAGTTATAAATAACTTCATCCCTTTTAAAACTCAAGATGACAATATAAGTGCTTACGAAATTAAATATTAAATCAAATAGTCATCAATGCCAGATATAGGAAATAATGTGTTCCAAAAATTGGTGTATGCCAAACTACAAGACCTCTGTCTCAAAGACAAAATTTTGCCAGAATTGTATCATGTGGCACTTGGAAATTGCTTATCCCGAAAAGGGCTTGGCGTCAAGTTAAATTACTATTCTTATAGCTATTTAATGATTCTATAAGCTTAAAATCTTTTTACCGAGAAAAAGAAGACAAATCGGTCAAAACTGACTAAATAATCACGATAAGACCAAAAATGTAGGGAGCGGGATCAACTAGTAACCCCCTTATATTCTATTCAAATGCTACACCGTAATTTAATTTATATAAAGATTAACTCCAGAACATTATTCCGAGACAATTTCAAGTCGGTTTAAACCTTTACAATCAAATTAACTATACCCGGCTGCGTCGCGTTAAGTAAAACTAGATTAACTTATAAGTGTTATTTATATTATGGCAAAAAATGTTAGTAGTAAAGCTACATAGTGTGCTGCATGAATGGGTCTGCTCGACCGGTGAAATACTTTACAGAATATCGACATAAAATGCCTATAATTCAGTGAGATAGGTATCCACCTCCATTCCTCCTTATCTCACATATAGGTAGGCATTGCAACTGTAACACAATCAGTGCTTCAAGTGCCCATGGGTTGCGCTAGTGACTTACCATCAGTAGACTCGTTTACTAATTGGTTGATTAGGGAAGTTTACTCCATTGATCAGACTGAGAGGACCCGAATAGGTACCATGCATTTAATGATGTAACAAATGATTAAATGAAGGTAATAAAAATCATTGTATTTTGGCAAACGACTTCAAAAAAAGAAAAGTTTCATTGTATTTTTTTCTGCTACTTTAAGTAAGTAACAACAAAAATTTTGTTGTATTTTAGTACAATTTATGTAAACACGGAAGCGTAAGACTCTCCAAGTGGCAGGTGTACTGTCACCCAAAGTGACCTTCGTCAGGGTGTGACAGCCGATACTGAGACAACGATACATTACGTACCTAAGTACCTATAGTATTAGGATAGTTACAACCAATCGATTATGTTCAAGACTTGTGAGCTACTTGACATATAAACATTGCACAATATAAAACAAAGTCGCTTTCCACTGTCTGTCTCCTTATATGCTCAGATCTTTGAAACTACGCAACGTATTTTGACGAGGCTTTTTAAATAGACAGAGGATATAAACGGGGTGGTTTGTGTGTAATGTAGTAAAGAAAAAGTAATAATTTTCTAGATTTAGCACTTAAATTGTAAATGCTGAAAAAATTACTTTTGATGCGGAACAAAGTTCGCCGGGTCAGACTCTGACGGGCCTCGTGGCGCATTAGCATCCAAGCACAAATATTTGTGACAAACATAAATATTTGTGTGGTGTCTGGGTGTTTTTCTATGTATTATAAGTATGTATTTACAAAAGAAAGGTATATACGTATTAATATCCGTTATCTAGTATCCATAACACAAGCATTTGGTTGCTTAGCTTAGAACTAGAGGGCGCTGTATGTATTGTGTCCAAGGTATACTTGAGTTATAAATAACTTTTTTTAGAAGTTTGATGTCTATGTACATATCAAAACATACTACTGACGTTTTTGACATTGTTGATGATATCCATGGACATATGCAAGACTGAGATATTGTCACAGTCTCATTTCCAGCCTTTAAGATGGGATAGGTAAGGGGATGATGAGGTGAGAAGGAATGAAGGTTTGCCTGCAGATATTTTATTTTATTTATTTTATTTGGAAAACATACAGTGTTAAATACAGCTATGAATTAAAAAAAAAATACATTACAAAACACCAATACACAGTTTTCGCATATAAGAAGCTTAATAAACACTTGTCACCTAAGAAAGCAAAAGTAAAACACAATACAAAAGTAAAATTAAAACTAACCGAAAACAAAATCTTATAAAATAAACAACTTCATCATAAATCGATAACACATTTATCATTATCAAAATATATTCAAAAACTACAGGATCGATCTTTTTTTTTTATGCGATAGGAGGGCAAACGAGCAGGCGTGTCACCTGATGGTAAGCAACCAACGCCGCCCATGGACACCAGCAACACATATAGTGTTACTGTTGCGTTGCCGACCTTTAAGGGATAGGCGATAGGAAAGGACGGGGAAGGGGAGTGGGCCTCCGGGGACCTCTCTCACCGAACGAAACGCGGCACGAGCCACTTTACGTCGGTCTTCTGAGAGGTCGTGGTATTTCACCGGTCGAGCCGGCCCATTCATGCAGCGAACAGCTTGGCTCTACCACTGTTCTTGATCTACCTATGCCAAGTGCCACCACACATCCAACGCTTAGTAAGTATAGTTCTTAAGGAATTAGGCGACGATGTGAACAGATCTAGGTCGGGCAAGTCGGCAGTTAATAATTTTAGCGCTAAAGGACATCTCACAAAGTATGAATTTTGTCTATAGTTGGTTACGCATCGTGGGACATGAAAAACGTCAAATCTCCTTCTATTACACAATTTCGGCATTTTAGTACCTATTTTATACAGTAATTCAGGACAGTCAACTTTAGAATTTAGTAGCTTAGAGTAGAAAATTAAATCATAAAATATGACCTAATATGACCTGAATCACTAAACAAAATGCAAAGAAAAAAGCCGAGCTTTGTGCCGATTATATGTAAAGTCGTGGCATATCAGCAGTCGAGACGTCTCTGCAATTATTAATTATGTAATATTTAGGAAATTTGGAAAATTATTTTCAAATATTAATCGCTATAATAGTTAATGCAGTAAAACAAATATTATTCAGCTAAGATTAAATCTGGAAACTGCTGCATTCTATAAATTTTGCAGCGTCATATTTTTGTTTAGCGCGTTCAAGCAACTTGCGAGCTGTGCAATTTATGACAGGTACTTGGCAGCTGCAGACCTGTGCTATGTATGATTTAGTACATAATTTTAGGCGGACATTGGCAAAATGGAAGCGTATGGAATACACCTCTGCAGCGACTAAGAATTTTTCATAATATAGCTCAATACAAAAATATTGCAAAAAATCTTTGAAAACCATAACTAAGAAAAAGTTTATATGTATATACATAACTTTGCGCCAAGTCCTTTGGCAGGCAGAGAGAACAGAACGCCATAAGGCTCGATTCTTACACGCCTCATTCGCTTCTTTGACTTTCATAACTCTTTTCATGTATGCGCGTCAGATTTTTAAAGCTTCTGACATCACCTACCTCCAGAACGTGTCCTATTTGGTGATAGAAAGTGGGTTGTGGCCATCGTCGACTCCAAATTTCACCCGCTTTTGCATTGTATATCTGCTTAGCCAATCTTGCACTTTCTTCTTATAGTATTGTATTCGTATTACCATAATTTATATGTAACGTTCTTATTAAATTTATTTATTATCAACGAACCAAACATTTTCTATTGGAATCCGATTTGGTTACGGTTTGAAATCGACAGCGCAGGCGTTACAGGAAGCGAATCGAGATTATCCATTTCCGCCAAATAAGTGAGAAGATTTCCCCTACAAGATTAAATATACCATCCCTTGGCACCCCCATTGAGAGAGTAATGTACTGGCACAGTATCGAGCTAAGTTTTACATGATTTAAAAGAATTTATACATAAATAAATTTATAAACATTCGGATGTGACCCGAAAATCATGGAGCATATGAATTCTTCGAACAGTCTCGGTGGCGCAGTGGGCGAGCGCACGGCCTCTGATCCAGAGGTCCGGGGTTCGATTCCAGACACTGGCTCACACCAATGACTTTTCGAAATTGTTTTCGGAAGTTATGTGTGATAAATACCGATGACTGACAAACTTTGTGTCCGGGATGGCAATAGGTTCGCCACCTATACCATTTGGGACGTAAACATAACGGCGAGACGAGGCTTAACAGCCGCTGCCTACACCTTCGGGTAACAAAAGGCGTGAAGTTATGTTATGTTATATATAAATCCTTTAAGTCTCGGTGGTCCAGTTGTCTAGCACCCCTCTTCTGAATCAAAAAGTCGCGGGTTCGAATCCTGGCTCACACCAATGACTTTTCAAAATTATTTTCGACAGTTATATGTGATAAACATAGATTACTAAAAACTTAGCACCCGGTTTCGCAATAGGTTCGCAACCTATTCCATTTGGGACGTAAACATAACGTCGATATGTGGCATAACAGCCGCTGCCTACACCTTCGGGTAGAAAAGGCGTGAAGTTAGGCGTAGTAATAATATAACTTATATTATATCAACCGAAGAGTTTATAACACTTAGTCGAGTTTCATGTTTCATTCAACCGTGAAAATTTACGACCATAATTTCTTAGTCAATGTACTTAGTTCTATATCGCAGTAGTATTATATAGACAGTATTATACTTGGCTGAAACGAAGCCATCGTTGGCAACAAGCCATGCAACTGTAACACAACGATCTAAGCTACTACTAAGTCTGGATTAAGAATGGGCACCTGGAAATCTGAGCGTTCTACAAATCGCAGATAACGAAAATAAAAAACAAATAAAATTAACATTGAAACAACATTTTATGGATTATATCATTTTCACGAGTAATGATCTCTGTGAAGAGTTCGAAACGTCGGGAAATAAATAGAAAATAAGTTCTAAATAAACGCGATATAATCCATAAAAAGTTGTTTCAATGTTAAGAATGTGATTCGCGAAAATCTATAAAATAAATCCAAAAAAGAATACTTTGACTTGTACACCTATTCGTGGTTTTGCGACCACCCTATTCCGCATCACAGCTATTCAAACTTTATAAACGATAGCGAAATTTATAAATATCATTGGGAACTTTTGAATTTTAAGGCTATACACTATATATTTTACAATTGATAAATCGATTTTTATTTCTAATAAATATGTGTTAATTCCTATAATATTTGTATTTTTGGTTGTCAAAAACGAAAGTTACAATAATGATAATAAACTTAACGATATAACAAGCTGAACAGGCTTTTAAGGAGCCTCGTGGTGTATTGGTAAAGCTACAGACTGCAGAATCGAGGTTGGTAGGTTCGATTTCCACTCAAGTAGAAATATTTGTGACAAGCATGAATGTTTGTATGGCGTCTAGTATCCATAGCACAAGCATTTATTTTGAAACTAGAGTGCGCTGTGTGTATTGTGTCCAAGATATTATTTATTTCTTTTTTGAAGTCATTCAATACAAATGTGTCTGTACCAATGTTTGCGATTGTGTGTTCCTTCTGTGAATACATTTAAACGAAACCATAATTGCATGTGTTCAAGCAATATAATTTACATAATTGCTGTTTAGTGACCGGTAATTTATTACCGACATACACACACATAATTAGTATCACGTCATTGTGCAACCATATCAGAATCAGAAGTGGGATTGAACATGTAACAAGTTTAAATTAAAGTTTCACCTAAACTTGATATTGGCAATATTATATCATTTTGTTAAATCATATATATTTTTTTATACATTTTTGTGCTCAACTAACGTAGTTCTACCTGGTTAACGATACTTTTAATAAATTAAGAATTAACAGATAAAAGTTACAACGAGCATGTATGAAAGCGATTATGAGAGTGGAGTAAGCAAGAAATATGTGTCAGGATCATATCAAATGGAAAGAATTAGTCTATGCCTACCCCCATGGGAAAAAGGCGTTATTGTATGTATTTATGTCATTTAGATGATGAATTTTTATGCCCAAAATTGTCACACAAAATATATACTACTAAAACTATAATCTATACTTATATTATAAAGCGGAAGAGTTTGTTTGTTTGTTTGTTTGTTTAAACGCGCTAATCTCAGAAACCACCAGTCCGATTTCAAAAATTCTTTCACTGGTGTATAGTCCATTTATCGAGGAAGGCTTTAGGCTATATTATATTTTCAAATAAATTAGGGATCCTTACTATAATTCCAATAATGTAACCCAAGGTGTAAGAAAAAGACCCGAAAAAAATTCTTACATCGCGAACGCTGCAAAAACTATTAATTATAGAACAAAACAATGTACTACACTTTCACAGAACATATAACTGTCGACAAAAAAGTCCGCGACGCTATATGTCTAACTATTGTATTTATCGCACAATAAGTGTTTTTTGAATTTTTAAAAATAATTATAATGATGTCGTTTTAAAAGTTCTTTATTTTGTACCTTGGTATTAACTCTCCTCAAAATAAATTACTTCAATATAAAGACAGATTCAATACCTTTCTAGAACTTTTTAAATGATTCAATTCGGACATTTAATTCAAAAGATATCGCAAAATACAAAATGTAAGTATTCGTTTCTTAGGCAAATATTCCGCGCACATATGTGACCGGGAGTCCCTCCCGACTCGGTCATGAGCGCCACTCATAGCTGGCAGGTAATTTTTTTTTAATTTTCTAAAGACACATAGATTAGAATTTGATCTATTTAAGAGTTTAATAAACGGAAAATAACGCGACACGTTTAGGTAAACAAATACTTACTTTTATTATTAGCTTGACGTTTCGACCTGGGTGCACTGGCCGTAGTCACAAGCAGACAGAAAATTTGTTTACCTAAATGTGTCGCGTTATTTTCCGTTCATAATATTTATGTATAACGCGAATATTAAAATATTTAAAAATATTTTCATACTTAAGTAACCAACGTAGGTAACCGTGGGTCAAAGCTAGAGTTAGTTTACAGTTAGTTCTTTATGCAGATATTATAATATTATCTATAATTCTTTACAATATTGCAACTTCATATAAATGGACGAAGCGCAAGATATGCCCACGCACCTCGATCTTGGCGTCTTTTGCTAAAATATAAAGACTGCGGGTTTGTTACACGTCTGCATTACACATAGAGTTGTCCATCTATATTTACCTTTTTAATATCGTGATCTCTTTTAAAATTTAGTGAATTTATTTTGATAAGAGTACCAAGGTGCCAAATCGACATCATTTAAATTATAAAAAAAACACTCACTGTGCGTTAGCCATACTGGTTAGAACATGTGGTGACCAGGTTTTTTTTTTAAATTGACGACAATGACCAAGTAAAAAAAAAGGTTCAAGTACTATTAAAAAAAACTAAAGATTGACAAAAAACTTCTGACAAAGTCCCTGGTATTGCTATTGATTGAAGTTGATAATATTTTTTTTTATGGAATAGATGGGCAAAGGAGCAAGCGGGTCACCTGATGGTACGCAACCTGCGCCGCCCATGGACACCGGCAACACCGTTAGTGTTACCGTTGCATTGCCGACCTTTAAGGGAGAAGGATTGGGAAGCGAGGTGGACCTCCAGGTACCTCTCTCACCGAACGAAACGCGGTATGAGCCACTTTACGTCGATCTTCTGAGAGGTAGTGGTATTTCACCGGTTGAACCAGCCCATTCATGCAGCTAACTGCTTATTATTTTAACTGCTATTATTTTCATCATATCTAGGTTGTTAGTCGCTAATTTCAACAGCTAAGCAAGTAAGGTGTGTAATAATCGTGCCTTATGGCGCTTTGTACTCTCTACCTACCCCGCAAGGGATCTGGCGTGAAGTTATGTATGTATGTGTCAGGAACTTGAATTGAAAAAAAAATAGTGTTAGTTCATTTATGAGGAAAGCTTTGGGGTATTAATATGATCGCGGTAATAATCTTAAGTGGAAAATGTATAAAATATAGCGGTACGAAGTTCGCGCGGTCTGCTAGTACTACTATATTTGGTTATTGTTTTTGGAAAAGCTGGGGAGAGTAAATACATAAACGGCTGTAATTTAATCGAATTTAAAATAAATTACCGCTGCTAGAAAACGGTATCTCTCAAAAACTTAATTATGTTCATTAGTATTTTTGATATACTCGTATTTTTTTTACTTTTCATTTGTCCAGTATTGGACAGGCTAAAGCTTTGAAGCCATACTGCCTTGTCTGTCGTATTTTTTTTTTAAGTAACAAACTTTAACTAACTTAACCCAACCTAAACTAACATAACCTAATCACCTATAAAGACATGGCGCTTTATGCATGATGTTCCAAGGGAGTTTTGACAACAATGCAGAAGAGCACGCTACAAACGATATTTATACCATTTTCCATATTTGCACTCATAAACGAACACTTATTAAATAAAACGTCATAAATTTTATTCAATAATATCCATTGAAAGACAAATTTTAGAATATAATGCAAAGAACGGACATATATCTATAACATTCCAGCCAAAACTCCGTATTTTTGTTAATTACAAACCAAACATTTATGCGAACAAAATATATAGTTTTAATTTAAAATATATAAAACGCATTGTCCAACGATGCATTTATATAATATAAAAAAAAAATACGTCCTTTAGAATAGCACAGCGAGCTAGTAGAAATACATGGAAAATGCCATTGGATACCCGTGTAAGTTGGAACTAGATGTGGGGCTGCCTTAATCCGAATTGTTGGCTGACTCCGGAATAGTTCCACCACGAACAAATCTTTATTGCGCCCGCTTAATTTCGCCCAACTATGTCCAGCTGCTAAATGAATTTATTATGCTGCAATGAGCATTGTAAACGAGAACAGCTTTTCCTCCAATTCCAGAATATTCGCCTTCACAATTTCCAGTTACGTGAATAGCTTCTTAAATTTGGTGTATGTTTATTATTAAAATACTTAATCCGAGCGAACTCTCTGTCTAAGAATTTTATATATTTTTAGAAAATACAAATTGTTGCGTTTGTAATGACAATATTTTTCATCTCAAAATTCTTTGTAACTTCTTACTACCTGGTGTAGGTACATTTACGTCTCGACTTTCTTAATTATTAGGTTTCAAATTTAATAATAGGTGGCGAAACCTATTGCCGTACATAACATAACTTCACGCCTTTTTCCGATCGAAGATGTAGGCAGCTCTTTTTCATTGGTATAATTAAATACAGCTGTACCTGTATCTTCGTGACCGTTACATCAGAAGATGTGGGCAGACAAAATAACATAATGTATTATTCATAAATTAATTATTTGGTATGGACATCAAAATATATAACATGCAAATGCTTATTTTGCGTAAATATATTCACGATAAGACAGAATCCAGAACAAGCTATGACACTGGCATCACTCATTTGATATGGGTCAAAGTGACGTTGAGCAAGAAAACAGATCTTTAGCTGCAAAAATAAAATTCAAGAAGACCTCCCAGCGGAAATCCATTTGTGAGACGTGTATCCACGTGACGTCATTGAAGTCAGACAGCAAGTCTCCTGTCTTCTCCTGACCGTCTCTAGTTCAACTCAAGTATCAATGGTGCAGAATATTTAATAGAACATCTCTTTTCTTTGAAAGGATGGGGAAGGGGCCTTCGGTTATCTCTCTCACCGAACGAAACGCGGTATGAGCCACTTTAAGTCGATCTTCTGAGAGGTCGTGGTATTTCACCGGTCGAGACGGCCCATTCATGTATATGTCATATTCATATATACATAGTTAACAAGTAATATGTATTAAACCCGATGTACAGCAATTTAGGTCTCGGTGGTCCGGTGGTCGAGCACCCTGCTTCTGAATTCAGAAGCCGCGGGTTCGAATCCTCACACTGGCTCACACCAATTTTTCGAAATTAATTTCATAAATTATGTGTGATAAATATCGATGACTGAAAACTTTGTGCCGGGTATGGCAATAGGTTCGCCATCTATTCCATTTGGGAGGTAAACATAACGGCGAGACGAGGCTTAACAGCCGCTGCCTACACCTTCGGGTAGAAAAAGGCGTGAAGTTATGTTATGTTACACTTAATTTAATATTATACCTACACTATATCAACAAAAGCAAAGCCTAGATGTGTTGTTCCTGTCACTGATTAATGACTGGAGATAATATTCAGCTATCTTACACTGTCTTGAACATACTTGCCTCCATTAGTTTCTTTTGAAGCCAAGATAAATTAATATTGTTTTTCTTATATATAAATGTGTCTAATTATTTAAAACATTGTATTCTGGCAGTATGCCAAATACTCTGTGGCATTAAATAACAATTTTATTGTCTTTAAATAAATAGTCTTTATTAGTAGTGGTAGAGCCACACAGTTCGGTTATTTGGTGTAACACCACGACCTCTCAAAATATCCAAATAAAGTGGCTCATGCCGCGATTCATTGAGTGATAGAGGTATAAGAGAGACAATACAAACTGTAAAACTTTATAAAAATAATATATAAAAAAATATATTTATATTTGTACTCTTAACTTTTATTTTTTTACCATACCAGCAAGTGAATGGTTTTAAGATTCTGTTTTGATATTTTAGCTTTTTATAGATCTTTAAAAAGGCGAAATTTCTATTGACAAATGACGATTTTTTTTCACTATAAATTACACGAGGCCAATCTCTATCTACACCTTCCTATATTAATAGCGTGAAGTTAGCACATATATGTATGCTTGTACCAACATTTTCATGCCACTATTGATTGTCGATACAGTTTAGAACAATAGTAACGATTCACGCCCGCCCAAATTTCAAAGGCACATCAAACTGACGCAGTATTCTAGACTACATATATATATATGTTCTCCAACAATAGTTGGTTCTCTATAACCAGTTAGGTTTTCACACTGCATGTTCGCATGTCCGCACACATTCTGACATTGCAAAGATATTGACTGAACTGGACCAGGGCCTTTCAATAAACCCACAATACAATAGACTACGTTTATCCAATACCAGGAGATAAGTTTCAATGAGATTGCATGGATGTAATCTTGTATGGACTGGGTAACATCTTTGTTAGATTTGCCGAGACGAGTTTTCGCTCATTTCTTTTTTACAATCTCTATAGCCTAGGGTTTTTAGCAATACTCTGAGCTAATACAGTTGTTTCCATAGATTTAGCATAGACTGTACATGTCAATAAAAATGCACTACTAATCATCACTGACAGCGCGACCTCGAGTAAGCGATTCTCGGGACGTATAAAATTCAACACATGAACAATAATTGTGTAAAAGTTGACACTTGGAGGCACTTTTTACGCACACATTGATAAGTCACTCACACATCAACAAACCATTTTTGGTCTCGTTGTTTGGGTGACTATTAGCGATCTATTATTCATAAATCTATGGTTGTTTCGAATGTTTTGATGACTCCAAAAATTGTCGCCAACATATGACAAAATGGAATGCGAGGATTAATAAGGGAAAAGCGAGCATGGAGCATGGCCCATGGACTTTTGCAACAACGAGAGTGTCACAGGTCCCTTGGCGTCCTTGAAGATGGGAGAGGGTGATGAAAGGATGTGGGCTTCCGGATACAATTCTCACCGATCGAAACACGGAATAGTCAATTGTACGTGGTATATGCTGGGAGGTTGTTGTTTTTTGGCCGGTCGAGCCAGCCCATACATAAGTCGCTGTATCACTATTACTGCTAAATATTTATTTATTTATTTATTTAAAACTTTATGCACAAAATCGTACAATGGCGGACTTAATGCCTCAAGGCATTCTCGACCAGTCAACCTTTGGATGGTGTAGGAAATGCAGAATGGTAGGTGCGCATATGTATAAGAGCAACAGAAAAACAATTTAAAAAAACATAAGGTTCATAGTAAATAGATATTGAATGAATAGATATATACATAAATATATAAAAATATTTATATAAATGTATACAGAAACGATCCAATACATACACAATACACATGTACAGATAAATACATACATATACAAAATAAATAAATACACACTAGGTACATATATAAATAAACACAAATATACATAGATATATACATCTGATAGGGATAAATATACTATTAAGTGATAGGCAATATATCCGGACATTATGAAGCTACGATTTGGTCGAAACATAGGCGATGAACTTCAAACTTGAATTTCTTACGCGATTTAGACTTCCTGATCTCGAGAGGGAGAGCATTCCAAAGATGTATGACAAGTATATGGAAAGAAGAGTGAACAAGACTAGAAGAGTGTTGTGGAAATTTTAGAAGAAGATTGTTTGAAGAACGAAGATTAGAGTTGTGAGTGTAAATATTCGTTGTATCGAAACATATTACCGCTGTCTACACCTTCATAAATGAAAAACTTGAAATTACTGTACTGATTCATAGTTTAATGATGTAATAAAGGTACTTTAGAGAACCTTTAAGTAATATTACTGTAAAATGTATTAATAAGTAAATTTACTCTCACAGGCTATTCGCAGTGTCTCTAACAACTAAAGTATAAGCAATATTAGTCCCCAGACAGTTACAAAGGGTTGGCAGTAAGGTTGTTTTAAATTATTCATATACTGGAAGGTGTAAGCAAAGAAAAAAAAAAACGCTGAGACAAAGTGTCTCCGGGGTTCATTAGAGGCAACCTGTGACACATCTCGTAAAGTTTCACGACAGCATTCAAGTCTAGTATAGGTAGTCAAGTAATTTTTTAAATGTACTATCGGAGAACATAGTCATTTATATTGGGTAAGTCGTCTGTATAGGGATGGGAGGATCCCGTTTCTGAATCAAGTAGTCGTGGGATCGATTCTGGATTCACACCGATGACTTCTCGATAGTTATGTATGATAAATATCGTTAGCTGATAACAATGTATTGGAATAGATTGATTTATTCCATTTGGCACGTTAACAGCGTGGCGATTTGAGGCGTAAAGGCCATTGCCTACACTTTCGGATTAAAAAGCGTGAAGTAACAAAAAACAAAACATAAACTGTAAGAATATTAATATCTGTCATTAAAACAACTTTTAGGATTATATCGCGTTTATTTATTACTTATTTTCGACCGACGTTTCGAACTCTTTACAGAGATCATTTTCACGAGTGATGTACAAAAAGATGTTATTTGTTCAAAAGCTATTTTCATTGATACAGAGAGCACCCACTTTTTGGAAAAAGTGCAAAAAAAATTAGTAATAAATAAACGCTATAAAATCCTAAAAATTGTTTTAATGCCATGAACGTGATTCGCGAAAGTCTTAGAGATAAATATGTAAACCTATACAATTCTTTCTGCTTACGCCACAAGTGACTGGGCGTCTAATTCTTGCCGTTTGCAAATTATGAAGGTACTGAAGATCAAACGGTTGTTATCTCAAGATCTTTTGTTCTTGTCACGGACCGTCCGGAATACATATTCAACTAAACTTTATTTACATATCCTTCAGATATATCATTGTGCTCAGAATATTTTACGCTGTCGGTATCCAACCGACATTTTGGTTAGGGTAAATGTATTTGTATGATTTATTGTCAGTCGGCGGCACTCGTGGTCTAAATATCATGTCATTATGTATATTGTGGCCACATTAAGAGCCAACATCGCAGAAGAGAGCCTCTTAGCGTTTTTTTTTTGCTTCTCCTTCAACGTAATCACGGCCAAGATTGCTCAGTCGCTGAAACATAATGCCGCATTGGGCAGGAAATTTGTTAAAATTATAGGCATGCATTTATTTCTCTGGAGCTCAAATATCGAATTCGACGGGCTTGAATTTACTTTTACAAAAAAAAATCTCTGCTGCTATTTATTCGGCAAATGGCTGTCGTTTCGTCTTAATTTGTACATTTGTTTGTTTTTCATATTGTTTTTTTTTTTGTCTGAACTAGAAGACGGATGCAAGGGAAATTGGGATTTCCTATAAATATGAATCGTTTAATATCCAAAGATGTGGACAGCGGTTATTATGCATCGACATGCCGATCAGAATATTTAGTTTTATGGAAAACTGAGTCTATTACCATACATAGGGCAGAATTTCCATCCAGTTAGGCACAATTGCTAGGGCACTAACTTTAGCTAATTTGCTTGTGCCGACTTACACTATGGGTACCATTTTGTGCAATTCAGCTGGTACTAAAGTTAAATAATCTCACACTGCCGCAGTACTCTCCCGGGCATTTGGAGAACCGGTTCCATTTTTTGGCATCGTTTCAAATTAAAAGCGATAGATGTGAGCTTGTTCCTTCTACATGTCCCACTAACATTTTAGTAACAAAGGCTTCACAGAATTGTACATTTTAAGCATCTTTTGTTTAGAGAACGTCAGCTTGGTACTATATTAAAACGTAAGAATCTAGAGTATACCCTGTCTTTATTGATCGTAGCGTGATGTTATATAATCTAAAGTCTTCTTCAATAAATGAACTATTCAACACGACAATATTTTAAATTTTATTCAATTGGAACGTAGTAAGTAATTCATGAGATTAGTTCTTTAGCTTTTTAATCACTACATAGTATAAAATAAAGTCACTTTCCCCTGTTTGTCTCTATGTATTCTTAGATATTTAAAACTACGCAACGGATTATGCCGTTTTTTTTTAAATAGATAGATTTATTGAAAATGATGGTGTGTATGTTTGTTTGTATGTATAAAATGCAAGGACCTAACGGTTGTGGCGTGGACCTATAAATAGGGCTAATTGAATTAATTTAAATCCAAAATCTATTCATTTAGGATTTCCAAGGTGAAACAAAGTTTGGCGGATCAGATATAAAAATAATCATATTGTATTTAATTCTTGTGTAAATGTATGTAATATGTTTTAAGAAAAATTAAAAAGTTGAGTTTTGTTAGCAGTGACGTGAATTACGCCACCAACGGATGGTGGGCCATTACCAACGAAATCATAAAGGAACATTCCAAATTCTTCAGCGTCTACAATTGGAGCAAAATTGTCTGCAATTTCATGAATTGTCAGCGGTTATTATTCGTCGCTGGTGTAAGCGGGGAATTTGTCTCCACAGGACATTGCCGGTTTTGTACCAGAGTTTCGACGTACATTCGTATGGTTGGTTGGGCCCATTCAAAAGGTCTCGAGTTGGTTTTACGCTTTTCGTGGTGGGTTTTAGTTTATTGTTCCTGGTATTTTCACTTTTGATTATGCGCCATACTTGTTCCAACAACTGCGCCGAGACATGAATAATGTTTTGCTGTGCAGTTTGCGCTTGGGTAATAATTATCCATTTTGCTCCTCGCAGTTAGAACTCATTCTCATCTGATTTTATCTGTCAAAACCATAAAGTTAAGTTAAGTTTTCATATTTCAACAGCAGAGAGTTAATAGTTTATTTCAATTCTTGGTATTTCTATATTTATATGCAAACGAAATTTGGTCTGTGCGTTATTTTTTCTCGTTTAAACCATTAACCGATTTGGGAGTAGTAGAGTTAAGTTGACTAATTAATTCCCCATTTTATTTGGGGTTCATCCTCTACTACATCTGCTTCCTTTCAGTAACATCCACTTGAGTCTGTACGACTCAATTCCGATGCAAGTGACGAGATCTCTTGGAGATCTCTTTCTCCCCTTCGTCTCTGGGAACGAAGGTATCATGACTCTTATTTTTTTTTTTAAATTTGAAATTAGTCATAAAAAAAACAAGTAATTATGTCTCGACTGAATGTAATACTTACTTGCTAATTAACTATACGCCAAGGCGTTTACGGGGTAGGCAGAGAGAACAGAGCGTCATTAAGAATGATTCTTACACATCTCAGTAGCTTCTTGGACTTTCATAACTCTTGTCACTCGATCGTCAGTATTAAGGCTCTTGCCTTACCTATTGGAAAGACACGTTCAATTTTGTCATGAAAAGTGTGTTTGGCCGTCCTCGGCCATCCTTTGCTGAATGAATAATATTTTTTTTTTAAAACTATTAAACATTTATTATGTAAGTAATTTATTAGATATGAATGTAACAAAGATAATATTTTCACAATTTTCATAGAGAACACAAGCAAAAGGAGCACATTTAAAATGCCACTCGGTCTGAGAATACTTAATAACGCTTCGTTGACGCAATTAATTTTATATTAACGTCAAGTGCCATCTGTTGGCCGTTCACGGAATATGAAATTTCTATTTTAGCTATTTTCAACCGTCTTCAATAATTTTACTTATGTGTACGTAATAATCTAGCATATTCTTTACTTTTGTAAATTTACGGGGTTTTTTATTAGTGTAATTTTTCATAGCCGTCAATATTTGATAAGTAGTCATTTTATAATCGATATTTTATGGCTTCTACATCAACTAGGATATAAATTTTTGGGCTGACACATCAAAGTATTAAATACATTATAATATCTGAGACCACTAACAATGGAACTGGATGTGAAAAATCCAGAAGTTTAATCTAAGATTCACATTTTAACCCTTTGAAATCGGGATAAAAGGTCCATTTGGACCGAACAGAAATCAAAAACTACTATTTTTCCGTCTAACTAATGATTACTTTAACAATAATATTTTAAATAAATCAATAAAACTAGAACATATTGTTAAAATATATATTTATTCGCACCCAAAATTTCATCAATAACTATTTTGTCAATCGAGTCGTACTATACGATTGTAAAATCGATTTTAAGGTAACGAAATCACATATAGCTAATATGGACACATTGAACACAGTCAAGTCACAATCTTCACCACCCATCTCCTTATTTCCGGTTTCAAGTAATTCGATTACTGAAAAGGACCCATATCGTTTACTCACCTACGTGATTTTTGTACAAAAAGAAAAAGACTTTTCTTACACTCGTTGTTACATGTCCAAGTGAACGTAGCTGGAGATACAGGAGACTATTTTTTTTTAAATTGCCTTAAAATTTGTTACCAAACATTTGAACTCAAAGCTTACAATTAATCAATATCTAAAATCTTTAAATAAATCAATATAATAGTTTCAGAGTCTTCAAAAGAGACAGTGGCTGTTAAGCCTTATCTCGCCGTTATGTTGACGTCACAAATTGAATAGGTGGTGAACCTATTGCCATACCAGGCAGAAAGTTTTCGGCGACCACGGGTTGGTATGCGTAGCGTAGGCCGTCCCCCCACTAGATGGACAGACGACCTCATAAAAACAGCCGGGAGTCGCTGGATGCAGCTGGCACAAGATAGGGAGTTATGGCGCGCTAAGGGGGAGGCCTACGTTCAGCAGTGGACTAATCTGGGCTCATGATGATGATGATGATGATGATATTTATCACACATAACTTTCGAAAATAATTTCGAAAAGTCATTGCTGTGTTTCTGTTATTAGTAGGGTTAAATTGATATTTTTATTTTCATTAATGAAGCTTTACTATTCCCACGAAACAGGTGGTAGCCTAATTGCCATATGTCAATAACTTAACCTATTCAGACACCATTAAGCACTGGTAGAGCCAAGCATTTTGCTGCATTAATAGGCCGGCTCGACCATTACCTCCCAGACAATCGACGTAAATTGACTTAAACTGCATTCCATTTGGTGACAAAAGATCTACTTTTCTTCTGCCTCCTCTCCCGATCCCCTTTTCTATTTTTTATGGGACAGGAGGGTAAACGAGCAAGCGGGTTAACTGATGGTAAGTAGCTCTCACTACTCACTATTCATACACTACTCACCGTCCATGAACACCATGGTGCGTGGCCGTCCTTTAAGGGATTAGCCTCCGGATACCTCTCTAATAGAACGGAACGCGGCACGAGCCACTTCACCCCGATATTCCAGTGGTTGAGAGCAAACTGCAAGACTCTACCAATGATCTATCCCATCTCAAACGCCACTACGCCCCCTTTCCCACAAAACATAGTCATTTTATAAATCAGTAGACAATTCGGTGTAATAATAAAAAAACGTCTCGGTGGCCTAGTGCTCGAGCATACGGCTTCTGATCCTGAGATGCGAGTTCGATTCCTGACACTGGCACACACCAATGACGTTTCGAAATTGTTTTTCGGAAGTTATGTTAAATATCGATGACTGAAAACTTTGTGCCCGGTATGGCAATAGGTTCGCCGCCTATTCCATTTGGGACGTAAACATAACGGCGAGATGAGGCTAACAGCCGCTGCCTACACTTTCGGGTAACAAAAGGCGTGGGGTTATGTTTATGTAATAATTTCAACTTCCAGCACTTTTTCTTTTCATTAATCAGCTAAACTCCTTAACATATTACGATATGTAGATTTGTTACGAAAAAAATTCTTCGCCCCCCCGCTAAGCCTTAATATGCCAGCCTCGTTCACGGCTTTATTAAAATGTATATTTATGTGCGTACATTTACTTATAGCACTTAAGGAACATTATGTTTCCTTTGTGAGTTTTCCCAAACCGTGTACATAAACTGTACTTTTCATCGCAATTTTAAAACTTACTGAAAATGGCGAATTTGTTAATGGTTTTTCATTTGTAGTCTGGATGTCGAGCACCACGCATCTGAATCCAAAAGACGCAGGTTCGAATCATGGCTCACATCCGTGGTGAAGTTAAAAGTTAGTATAAAAGAGGGCAGTAATGTAATATCTGTAGAAGATATTTACATTTACTTTTGAAGATAATATTTCTGTAACATAACATGACGTAACTTCACGCCCCTTTTTACCCGAAGGTGTAGGCAGAGGCTGTTAAGCCTCATCACGCCATTATCTTTACGTCCCAAATGGAATAGGTGGCGTACCTATTGCCATACCGGGCACAAAGTTATCATTCATCAATATTAAATAAATAAATAAAAAGCCTTTTATTTCTCATAACCCTTAAATAACAGTTCTAGTTTAACTAATTGTGTAAATATATTGTAATTAATATGTTTATTTAAGTATTTATATAGTTCTTTAATTAACTTATATGTACTTACTCATATATGCACACACATGAATGCATACATCAATGCATACACAGACACACACATACATACATATATAAATATACAATAATGCGTACATATACACATAAATACATACACATACATGTACACATACACACTTGCATACTGTTTTCTTAGTCTAGTTTTAATATTGTTAATTAATTAATTAGTGTTTTCTCAGTTATGAGCCCCTCCTCAGGTGAAGGCCTCCTCCAGTTGTTTCCAGTCTAGCCCATAATTTGCCATATTATGTCACTCATATTGTTCTGTAGATGCTAGGGACTTTACATGGTAAGTTCTTGTAGGTTTTTTTTTTTTTTTTTTTTTTTTTTTAGTTTGTATTGTTTGTTCTGTTTTGTCTTTAATTAATTTCTGTGGTACTACTGGAGGGTTTTGGTCTTGCTCTTCCACGGTGACCAGCCGGCTTGGAAGATATTTTTTGTGTTCTCATTCTATAATTGTTTGTCATTGTGGTTTCTCGAGGGAGGTCAGAGTGCTTGTTGCTAAGTTTTTGCTATGTTTTTGTTTGTTTTGTTATTGTTTGTCAGATAGTTCAATATGCCTAGTTTTATTACATTGTCGGGCAGACTAGAAGATATCTGCTTTGTAGGAGTAGAGTGAGCCTTGTTCTTTTTATTTGCTTGCTGTGTTGTGCTCTTTTGCAAGTTCTCTGGAGGTGAATTAGAGAGGGCCCTTTTATTGTTGATATTTGTACTTTTTAATATGACAAGTTTGTCATATTTGATTATAGCTGTGTTGCCCTTTTCCCTTTCAGCAAATACCTGCTTTTGTAACTCTTTCCTTGTTTGAAGAACTGAGGGGGGGTAGTCCTCTTTTATATAGAATGGTGTTCCATTTAGAATTTTTTTATTTTTGAGGATACCAATCTTTTTCCCCAATGTTGCGAAGGTAACTATTATAGGTCTTGGCTTCTCAGTCTTTTTTCCTATTCTTCTTATGACTTCTAGGTCTGTACACTGTATTTTTAGGGGAAAATATTTATTTATAAAGTTTGTTAGGTTATTTTCCATACTGTGGTATGATTTTTCTTCTTCTTGTAGCCCAAAAAATACTAGATTTCGTTGCCTTGCCTGTTTCTCTATGTGGTATATTCTATGTTCTTGGTTTTCCACCCTTAATTTGAGACTTTCATGTTTACTATCTAAAATTAAAAATTTTTCTTCAAATATTTTGTTAATGTTATCTGTTACTTTGTCTGTCACCTCGTCTGCAGTTTTATTTATCAATTTCCTTTGTTCATCAAGGTCTTTTTGTATTGCACGAAGTACTGCCATCACCTCCGACATCGCTTGTGCCATTGTATGTAGTCCTACTGACTACATTCAATGGCACAAGTTTTTATTTGTTAGCAGTATTTATTTGTTTTGGTACAAGTAGTGCCGCCTGTTATCTTTCCAAGGACAATAAAATCGATTGTGTCATTAAATACTAGCAAGTATGGGTAGTACTGCCACTCTCTGACAGATGGCCTTAGTAAAATAGTGTACAGTGGCGCCAAAATTTTGAAGCGGATGATTTCAGATTCAATCATTCCTTTTTGTTAGAGGTTATGTTTAAAGTATTATCACTAATTTATAAAACGCAATTATAAAACGTATATTAAAAGTCATATATTTTGCACTATTAGTCCGATGTTGTGTAAAGTTCGCAAAACAACTATAATTTACACCATTTTAATAAAAAAGTCACTATGCCGGCGGATGTTGTCAAGATCGTTATTGCACTGTTTTATTAGTTTATTGTTATAATTTTCACACTATATGAACACTTTGAGCACTTATACGCATACTTAACTGCTTTCCTCACTGTAACTTATCTTTTTTAAATTAATTTGGCAGTAAAAGCACGGAGCCGATGTTGACAGTGGCACTGCAGCGCCCTCCCTCCCATCAATATTAATCACACATAACTTCCTAAAACAATTTCGGAAAGTCATTCGTGTGAGCCAGGATCCGAACCCGTGACCTCTGGATTCAGAAGCGGGGTTCTCGACCACTGGACCACCGAGACCTCTTTTTCTGTAACTTAACGCATTTAGTTAGTCTCGGTGGCGCAGTGGGCGAGCGCACGGCCTCTGATCCAGAGGTCCGGGGTTCGATTCCAGACACTGGCTCACACCAATGACTTTTCGAAATTGTTTTCGAAAGTTATGTGTGATAAATACCGATGACTGACAAACTTTGTGCCCGGTATGGCAATGGGTTCGCCACCTATTCCATTTGGGACGTAAACATAACGGCGAGACGAGGCTTAACAGCCGCTGCCTACACCTTCGGGTAACAAAAGGCGTGAAGTTATGTTATGTTATGTTATGTTAACGCATTTAATAAGCATACTTAGGACATTTTGTTTGTTCCCTGTATTTATTTCAAATAATTTGCAAAAAGTCCTTGACGTTGAATTAGGGACTTGTGAATTAGAAGTAAGAGTGCTTAAGAAGGCATGCAGGGACAGTCTAAATCAGGTGAAAACCCTAAGTCACATTTTACGACTCCCCTCGGAAGAGACCTACTGTCTCGATTCTCTAGAGCTATGCCACATGACAAGAAAGGAAGAAATTGTAGCTACTGTTCTTAGCCTGTAAGTATTTTTTCTCGTAACCAAATGAAATAATTGTCTGTAAAACAAGGGTAGACCTTAATTTGTTCAGTTAAGTCAGGGCGTATAATTAAAAAAAAACAAATACTTCTATATAAATATTTGGATTTTTTGATTAAATATTTTGCAATGTTTTTTCTTTTAGTTTGCCATGTGTGTCTAGTGTGTCCATAACCAGAGAAAAAAAATCTATACTAATATTATAAAGAGGAAAGATTTGTATTTTTGTATGTAACGAATAAACTCAAAAAGTACTGGACCGATTTTAATCATTCTTTTTTCTTTAGAAAGCTACATTATCACTGAATAACATAGGCTATGTGTAATCATCGTCGTCATCGACATTTTGTTTGTACGCGAGTAACACCGTGAGGTGGGAAGCTACATACAATATAGCGGCACGAAGTTCGCGCGGTCTGCTAGTATCATATATTTATGTTAATTTACTATATTTTTTTATTAGTATATTTAATGAATGTATTTAAAATGTAAAAATATACAAAACCAAATACAATAAAAATGAAATAGCAATGTGTGAACAGACAATAAGAATAGACAACAGAATAGACAGGAGTCGAGGAATTACTTTTCATAATTCATAATGGCGTTGTTAGTTCCCCATTTGTCCGCCTGGCCTTAAGTCAGTGGCGCTGTTCTATTCATGCCGACAATGCTGCAATAAACAATGAAAACGAGGTTTTATTCCACCCCCATAACAATAAAAACGCACTCTTGATTTTTTTCCTCTTAAAAATGCAAAAGTAATTTGTTTTTCGTCCCGTAAGGACGCGTTCATATAAGATGAGCATTTTTATTATAGACAAAAGTTGGAAAAGAGATCCGAGCGTTTGTGCTGTAACTTCACGTGTGTTATATACAGAGGTGTAGGCAACGGAATCATGCCTCAACATTTCTATTTGTCGATCTCACTTAATAAGTAGCAAAGCCTATTACGAAAAACAGACCTTTTGTACCTTTTGTACTTTTGACAATTTTGTAACTGGTCTTTACAGCACATTTTACTACATTATACATAACATAACTTCACACCTTTGTTACCCAAAGGTTTAGGCATCAGCTGTTGAGCCTCGTCTTCACCGTTATGTTTACATCCCAAATGGAATAGGTGACGAACCTATTGCCATACCGAGCACAGAGTTTTCAGTCATCGATATTTATCACACTTAACTTCCGAAAACAATATCGAAAGTCATTGGTGTGAGCCGGTGTCAGGATTCGAACTCGGACTGTGAATCAGAAGCCGTTTGCTCAACCAACTGGGCCACCGAGACTATTCATTCATTATACGTTCATTCATTCATTATACATGAATTACACATGTGAACCACCGCGCTGACACCCTCTATGTATTAAAAAAACACATCAAAATGCGTTGCGTAGTTTCAAAGATATAAGCATATAAGGAGACAGACAGCGAAAAGCGACTTTGTTTTATACTATGTAATTATTGTAATTTAAGAACAGGCATAGAGTTTTTGATTAAAAAATGTTTACTAAAAAGGTCGTTTGATGGCGCAGATAATGAAGTGTGGGCTATCAGACAGAAAATTTAAGTACAAGTTTTAATGAAATTGGTAGTTATTTTAACTTATCCAATTTTCAATACATGAGATCGCTTCACACCTGATTCTGACAGCTAGTAAGTCATGTATTAAGGCACGTAAATCTAAAGAGAAACTGTAACTGTTTGAAATACCTTATTCAAAGCTTTACTTAGGGCCAAAATCGTGGCCTGATAATTTTATCTGTAAATTAAAAAGGTCTCGGTAGTCCAGTGGTCAAGCACCTCGCATCTGAATCAAGAGGTTGCGGGTTCGAATCCTGGCTCACAGCAATCACTTTTAGAAATTACTTGCAAAAGTTATGTGCGATACATATCGATGACTTAAAACGTTATGCCCGATATGGCAATAGGTTCACCACCTATTCCATTTGGGACGCAAACATAACGGCGTATCAAGGCTTAACAGCCACTGCCTACACTTTTGGGTATCGAAAGGCGTGAAGTTATGTTACGTTAAATTAAACATTTAATTACTTAACAATGCATTTCATTTGAATTATGTATTCTGTTTGCTGGATCCTTTGATAAAATATTAAAATTGTAATTTTTGGTTAAATCCATTCGTTGATGTTACTACTTCATCCCTTGCTGAAATAATGCCTTAAACTTATATAAAAAGTATGAGGTACGCTTTAAAAACGTAAGGGTTTTTTGAAAAGGGGTGAATTGGAGAATAGTACGTTATTTTTGATTAGTTTCAGAGTCACGCAGGTCGCTTCATGAATGGGCTGGCTCGAACGGTGCCATCCCACTCTTACAATATTGACGTAGTGACTCAAGCCTCGTTTCATTCGGGAGGAGCTTCCAGTCTCCCCTCTCAATCTCATTTCCAACCCCTTCTCTTTATCGTGTTAAACAAATTTATCACTATGTTACATGTGTTTTCGCAGTTTTCGTTGCTTACCATCAAGTGACCCTCCTAATTGTTTGTCCTCTATCCCATAAATCGAATATATAAAATGCTCATGTCTCAGTGTTAGTTACCATACTCCTCCAAAACGGCAAAACCGATTCTCCTGAAATTTTGTGTATATATCTGGTAGGTCTGACAATAGGAGAACATTTATTTTTTATCCCCTTAAATGTTACAGATATATAGTATACCCCTAAATATATTATGTTTATTAATTTTTTGATAAATTTACAAGAAACAAAAATATAAACAGTATTTTAAAATAACACCTCAACGATTTTTCAGTATTCTCCTCGGAAGTTATGTGTGATAAATATCAATGACCGTCAGCTTTGAGCATGGTGTAATGGCAATAGGTTCGCCACCTATTCCATTTGGTACGATGGATGGAACGTTTCGGCGAGTCGAAGCTTTAACAGCCGCTGCCTTCACCTTCGTGTAGAAAAAGACGTGCAGTTACGTTACGTTACGCACAATACTAAAACAACTGATGATAAATTTGACTACGAAATAATACGCAATCCTTAGTACTATTTTTAAGGCTTGTAATCCAGGCGTGGTGTTTAATATCGTGACTTAATACATATATACGATTAACTTAAATCATCTAGACCATTACCACACCTAAGCAAATACATTCACGCTATCAACGATTTCGATAATAGGCTGTGTAATATTCAACTTCTAACAACGTGTGTATCGAATCACGCGATGTCTGCAGGAGCAATTTCCTCTAATTTCAACTTATCCATCATTAATTTGATGTCGGACATTTGATTAGGAGCTGCCCGCTTCCAACTTAATAATGCATGCTGATAATTTCGGGTGGATTCCTGGTAGAGGTTTAACCGTTTGACTAGAGTAATTTGTTTTTTTTCGGTCGTGGTATTTTACCGCTCATTCATGCAGCGAAGTGTTATTAAAGGTATTTTTAAAGGTTTAAAGTTATTGCTTAAAGTATTGGCACACATTTTGCCGTAGGGATGGCATATATTCTCTTCGCAATATCGGAAATGTTCATACTGCTTGAAACATAGCGGATTTACGTGCCGTTTGTAGAAAAAAGTAAAGACCACACAGATACGATAAACGTCATTTTTAATTAAAACAATAAAAATAACCTTGCATTTATATTTTTATACATACATGTATACTTAATCAAAATATATCAAATAAATTGGCTCCTGACTAATTATTTTTTATTTTTTCGTAAAGAACGAATGTGAGAACGGAAGACCACTGTCTCTCAATTTAAAAATTAAATATGCTCCTTCTGGTTAACTTTAACTTTTCTGAAAGATCCAGTATGTGACATAATGACAAGTTGAATAATGTAAAAAAATTACAAATATTTATATCAACGATTAATAAAAAAAATATTTATAATATTTCCCTAAGAAATGAATAAACTTTTTTTCATCACAATTGAAGATGGAAGACATATAGGTATATGGCAATAGGTTCGCCACCTATTCCATTTGCGACGTAAATATAACGACGAGACGAGGCTTAACAGCCGCTGCCTACACCTTCTGGTAACAAAAGGCGTGAAGTTATGTTATGTTATTATTAGTGTAACGAAAGAACTAAATAAAGAAAAATAATAATATGAAAATCCATTTGCAACCGGAGCAAATGTAAATGTATATTATACAGGCTGTTATAAATTTATTATTAGTGAAAATGAAAAGTTATAAATATATATATGTATAATGCTATATTCGTGTAAGGCGAGGGCTTATTAAACATTCATTTCGTGCAGATCAAGGTGGGCGGAACCCACCTTCGCAGTTTTATCCGGCTATCAAATGAAGTGTGAATATATTTCTGTTGGAATACAGGATTCTAAAAGAAACTTTTTCATGAGTTCTTCTTTTTTCGTTCCAAAAATATATGCATGTATATTTTTGGTTCACCCTGTAGCTAGCCGAATGTGTTTTTTTATGAACGTTTGCCCACTGAAAATGAGCACGTAGGTCCCATGGTGGTAAGCTACTAGCAATGCTCACCGTCATCTGAAATACCACGAGGGTTAGAGTTACGCTGATGGCCCTTAACATGGGATAGAGACCGGGATAGGAGGCGGGGTTGGAGAGAAGAGGTAAGGGGCGAGGGCTACTGGATACTTTTTACACCGAACAAAACGGGGCAAGAACTAATTTATGTCGATTTTCTGAGAAATAGTGGTTTCTCCGGTCAAGCCAACCCAAAATTTGTACAAAGAATTCCGTGATTCCATCACTTGAAAGAAATGGTTAGGCTAGTTACTAGTGTCTTCAGTAAGTTTGCGTAAAAAAGTAATATTTACATACGTAACTTCACACCAAATCCCTTGCAGGGTAGGCAAATAGAACAGAGCGCCATAGGACACGATTCTTACACGCCTCACTCGATTCTTTGACTTTCTTAACTCTTTTCATACACGCGATTCGATTTTAAAGTTTATTAAAGTCTCTCAAGTTTCAGACTTCGCTTTTGCTTTGTATATCTGTTTGGTGAATCTTGCAGCATCCATTCTTTCTACGTGTCCAAACCATCGGAGCATGCTCTTTCTTACTTTTACACCGACACTCTCTTTCAGTCCAACTTCCTTCTTTACAAACTTGTTTTCGACGCGTTCAGCGAAGGTCACTCCGCAGATTTTGCACAGTGCATTAAGATGAATCTCTATATGTCCCACGAGCCCTGGTACTCAGCCATTTTAATTTCATTATCTACATTGTTTTATTGTTAGAAGTCGAGAGACATTATTAATATAAATTGTTCATAAATTTACTAGTAGCAAGTAATTGCATCTGAAACCGTCAAATAAACATTTATTACAAACATATAGTGCTCAGACACTATAAGTGTCGATCGGTATATTTAATTACTAATCCACGTGTGATTATTTGACCCTATCCTAAGGTTACACTGGGGTCACTTACGAGTTTGTAGATAGTAATGCTATAACACAAACTAAACAGACCTAACTCAAAACTAATCCTAAGCATACAATGGTTATTACGTCAAGTAGGTTATGTAAAATACAACTATATTAAATTATAAATACATATAATTAAATATTTAAATGGACTTATCCAAAAAATTTAATTTTCTCATCTTGAAAGTGTAGTCTACAGCAGTTTGTTGCGAACTTCCCAGATTCGGTTCCTTGTATACTTGCAATACATTTCCTTATAAGTATTTTCGAGTTGCAGGCAGAGGAAAATAGAGTGTATGCAGAGAGAACAGAGCGCCATGAGGCACGATCCTTGCATACCTCACTCGCTTCTACGACTTTCATAACTCTTGTCATACATGCTCGTCGGTTTTAAGGCTCCTAATATCACTTTTCGTAAATACCGCAGCGGTTTATCTCTTACATAGTACATACATATTTCCACTTTTGCGTTGCATATCAGCTTAGTCAATTTTGCAACATCTATTCTTTCTCAATGACTGGACCATCACAGTCTAATACCAAATATATAGGCCATAGTCAGAGACTATACAATAATAGTTCTGTATACCAGAAAGCAATATCTTCAACCAATAGTTCCGATCATCAAATTGGTATATTCCCGGCGTTTCTCTGCTCATCGAGTCTGTCCGTACCGTCTGCAGTAGAGGCCTAGATAGAACTCCATAGGAATTGCAATTAGGCAATCAATTTACGCATAGTTTCGTCGAGAATTTCATTCGTACACCTCGATCTTGGACCGCCAAGAATGCTATCTTGTCGACTTTCCTTACGACTCAACCGATGTTGGTCCAATAAACCTGGTAAGATTATTTCAATGACATTTGTAGTTTAATATTTTATCAATATGAATAGATGGTATCATTGAATGCTATGTTTTATTTAGAGTTTTTATTTATTAATATATATATTTAAATAAGGTATAATATAAAACCACATTACATCTTTTTTTAACCGAAGATGTAGCGGCTGTTAAACCTTAACTCGCCGAATCGTTATGTTATGTCTCAAATGGGATAAGTGGCGAACCTATTGCCAGACACCGATCACAAATTTGTCACTCATTAATATTTGCCACACACATAATTGCCACTTACGGCGCTCAGCTTTTTCTGCCATATCTCGTAAAAGACTAAGCATAAGGTTAAGCAAGCTTAGAAAAACGCCGTTTTGAATATTATATAATATAAAAAAGGTGACAGCGAAAAAAAATATCAGATTTTTTTTTTGTTTCCCGTCTCGGACCAAAATGGCCTGGTATTATTTATGCACAGCAAAGTACGAAACAAAACCGGGTAACAGCTTCCCTATACATAATACAATGTGGGCAACCGAAAAACTTCCAGTGTCTGATAGAACTCATAAATTTTAATAAAGAACTTTGTCTTGTTTTAGTCATGTCCCACGTTCGCTTGCTGTATGCAAAAGTTGTAACATATAGCAATACAAGTAAGCAATAAACGTCATGCACGAGCCGATGAGTTTGTTTTGAGGTTCCGTACACAAAAAAAGAAAATAGAGTCCGCTGACTGCCTCTCTGTTTGTTTTTCTAGCATTTCCTTTTCGCTATTAAAGTTAGCAATCATTTTAACAAAAATAAACGTTTGAATGATTGATTACTATATAATCGTCGTATTGACGCCTTTTATTTAGTAAAAGCCTGTAGATTTTTCACGAAATTCAATGGTCCCGCGACAATAACAGCCTCCCCGGCACAGATCATATTTCAGCCAATGAGATAAACTCGCTTGGACAAAAGGAGATATTCCAGTTTACCCAATTGGGTAATGGCCCAGCTCGGTCGTTATCTTTTCCTATTATTTTTGTTTGAGAGGAGACTGTGGTGTTTCTACTTAATACTAAGGGTGGAATCTTTGCAAAGATCTTTGATAAAGTTCCCGGTACTTGATCTGGTTGTGAAGAGGAACGTTAGTATAAATTGCTTTAGCTATCAGTAAATAGGGTTACGTTACATACAGACTACCTTGTAGACTTGTAGCAAGCGATATCGGATTAAAATTTAAATATGTTATTTCAAAAGTCGCTAGGTTAGTGTTTTCGATGGTAAAGTGATTTCACTATCCCACTTCTGATTAAAACTGATACGTGCTGAGAATTTGACAAAATCCAAGAAAATACAAATATACCTATTAAACATCCATGGAAACCTGCAAAACAGATAGTGTTAGAGTTGCATTCCTGGCCTTTAAAATGGAATAGAGAAGGAATCAGAAGTGGTGTGTTAAAGGCAAGCAAAGAGTCTCTCTCACTGTACAAAAGGCGGAATGAGCACCTTTATATCGAAATTCTAAGAGGTCGTGGTGGAGCCGGCCCATTTACGCGTCGAGTTAATATTTCAAAGCCATAATACATAGTTAATTAATGAAGGCCCTGCCTGGCCCGTGTTTAAGTATTGATCAAACGAAATAATTTACTTTGACTAATTACTTGCTCAAGTGTTAAGTCAATCAAAGAAGAAGGTAAGCACAGCTAAATTTTCTCAACAAGAAAATTCACCGTGAACACAGACGGATTGTGGTTTTAATTTGTTGAAAGATTTCAGTAGGTTTTAATAATTAGGTACGTTAAGAGGTTTTCCTTAATAACCAATTCGCTGATTACTAATTTATTAGCTATCAATGGAAACGCTAATAAAGTTACTGCAAATAATAAACATAACGTAATTTCACGCCTTTTTCTACAGGAAGGTGTAAACAGTGGCCTTTAAGCCTCGACCGGCCGTTATGCTTACGTTCCAAATGGTGGCAAATCTACCGGGTACAAAGTTTTCAGTCATCGATATTAATCATACATAACTTTCACAAAGAATTTGGAAGTCATTGGGTGTGAGCCGAGATTCGAACTCGCGTCTTCTTGATTCAGAAGCGGGAGCTCAACCACTGGATCACCGAGACTGTTAAACTAAAAATTCAAATATGATAAATAAGTGTTTTCGATGGCATAGTGAATTTACTATCCTAATTGAAGTTGATGCAACCATGTGCGTCAACTTTGACAAAGCCTCATGGTTTCGTCAAAGTTTGAAAAAATTATGCCCAAAATAAAAACGTAACTTCACACCTTTATCTACCAGAAAGTGTTAAATCCAACCGCCATTAACTCCATGGTATTGTATATAAAACGTGTCCTTGCGGAATGTGATGTCAGGAGTCCTGAAAATTGTCGATCTTATGGCGCTTTGTTCTATTTGCCTATCAAGCAAAAGGACTTGGTATAGAGCTACGTATGGAATGAAAACACTATCATTAGAATCACGGCGAAAATTTGTTGTATTATTGTATGCAATACGCATATTATATTTAATTATTTTCCATCGTCACGAAACCAGTCACAGGCAGAAGTGCATTTTACAAAAGTTCACATTTGTCAAGACAATTGAAGTTGATCTAAAAACGAGTACAATACAAAAGTGGACGACTAAAGAGTTTTTATTTAATTCCACTTCTAACTATCCGTCAATATACTTAGGATGAAGTTATAACTATATGTATATCATTATAAATAGTATTTTATTGGGCAATTGACAGTCTCGGTGGCGCAGTGGTCGAGCACACAGCTTCTGATCCAGAGGTCCGGGTTCGATTCCAGACACTGGCTCACACCAATGACTTTTCGAATTTGTTTTCAGAATTTGACTGAAAAACTTTGTGCCCGGTATGGCAATAGGTTCGCCACCTATTCCATTTGGGACGTAAACATAACGGCGAGACGAGGCTTAACAGCCTACACCTTCCGGTAACAAAAGGCGTCAAGTTATGTATGTATGTTATTGGGCAATAAAAGGGTCCTTGAAAATCGTCATCTATATTACGACTAATATTACGGATTAGAAGAGAGTCACGTCATCACAATAGAGAAATGGTAATACCATTTGACTATAGTCATATTGTTAAAGAGACTTTCCAAGTTTGGATTAAATCAGCAGATCAGCCGGTTGAAGACGAAAAGCCGCTGTCAAAGAGGACTAAACTTTGGTAACAACTTCAGTTACCAACATATAGTTATATGTAGCGTTTGGTAAGTTTGCATTTTATGGTAAGGATTTGTTGGTTACTTTTACCAAATATTAATAGGAACTACACTTATTTTTGTATATCCATGTCTCTTTTACCCGTCTGTGTATGCAGAAATTGTTATTCCTTGACTCGATATACGGCACAATTTTAACATAATATAACTTCCCCCCTTTTAATACCAGAGGGTATAGACAGCGGCTGTTAAGCCTTGTCTCGCCGTTATGTTTACATCCCAAATGGAATAATAGGTGGCGAACCTATTGCCATACCTGAAACAAAGTTTTTATTAGTTATCGATATTTATCATACATAACGAAATTAATTTCGAAAAGTCATTGGTGTGAGCCAATGTGAGGATTCAAGCACGCAACGTGCTCTACCCCTGGACCGCCGAGACAATTTGACACATAATTATCGAAATGACTTCCGAAATTTAGCTAATGTGAGCTAGATTCGCCTGCCAGACTACAGTCCAATTACTTCATGATTCCGAAGCAGAGATTTCGACCTATACAGACTATAGAAACAACATATTTAATAATAATAATATATAATAATATTTATATTTGTCTATATTTCATTTAAATAGTTTTACGCATAGGCATACATTTTTGATGAAACCGTTCACAAAACATTTTATGTAATAAGAATTATACCTATTTCTATAAGTGAAAATAAATTTTACGCCGTTTTATTTTTAAACAAAATGCCCGTACACGCCTAGAAATATTTGAAAGACTTGGAAACATTCTCTAAAGTTTTTCGGTCCAATATTTTCCTGACGATGCTGGAACTTATTTTAAAATGTCCAGCAAAAAACTTAGCTTTTATCTCATCCGTAAATCAGCTGTATTTAAGCAGAGTGTAGAGTAGAACATATGTATGTGAAGATTTGAGTATGTTTTGTACAAATTGATAGCCGTAGAGCAGTACTATGATTTCTCAGTATATCAACGTAAAGTGACTGATGTCAAGTTAAGTTTGGTGTATTATCTCTCCGCCCAATCATTCCCTAGAAAGAAATGAATTAAAATAGATTAGATTTCTTGAAATTTACTCATACAGCGTTTTTAGTTTGAAAATGTCATTAATATTTATTGAAACATTGTTTATTATGAACATTCATTCATAACTTCACGCCAAGTAAGAGACTAGCGGGTTAGGCAGAGAGAACAGAGCGCCATCGATTCTTACACATATCACTCGCTTCATCGATTTTCCGAGATCACTTTCGGACACCTTCAATTTTGTCAAGAAAAGTGTGTTGTTGCTGGCCTTTATTTGTTTATTTCTTAAAACACTCAAGGAATAATATTTACAAAAAAACCTTTTAAAATATCAAACCAAATTGACAAGGTTGACAACTATGGGTTGACCAGTTCATAATACTTGTCGCGAGAACAGATATTTACTTGAGACATACTTACACTCACATTAGTCACATCGCAATTAAATATTTAGAAATTAATTTTGAAACATACAAAATGTTTACAGTCCCTCCATTACCAGAGGAGCTAAACATTTTAAAATTTTAAAATAAATATATGTAATCAATTTATTACAATGCAAATACTCTTTTTTTCTATTTAAAAATTTTCTATATCTGCCGTTTCTTATCGAAGAAAGTTTGCGGAGTGCCGTTATTACGGTGTATGTACACAATCCACGATAAGTTCTCAGTGAAAACCTCATTTACAATTGCCGAAACCCCATATTACTTTTTAATTTTAACGTTGCCGTGTATACGTTGGAAAAGAGAGACTTTATTAAACTCGGCAGGGATCTCACTTTTGCCCCGGCACGCCCTTTGTGTTGAGAATATTTTTTATTCATCCCATATGAAAGTTTGTATGCCCATCAACCGGTATCCCTTTTAGATGCTGTTCGTTTGGACACTGTCTCTCTGTTTTTAGACAGAGAAACCGAAATTGCGGTCATTTGACGGGCCTCGTGGCGTATTGGTAAAACTACCGGCTGCAGCAATGAGGTCGGTCGTTCGATTCCCACTCGAGCACAAATATTTGTGATAAACATGAGTATGTGCGCCACATGTGTGGCGTCTGGATGTTTTGCTATTTATTATTAGTATGTATTTACAAAAAGAAAAATATATATGTATTAATATCCGTTAGTTTCCATAACACATGCATTTAGTTGCTTAGCTTGGAACTAGAGGACGCTGTGTGTATTGTGTCCAAGATATTATTATTATATAATTATTTTCAGGTGCGATGTTTTCAAATTTTTTTACTTAGCTAAGCGAGATTTAACGCTTCGTTTTTTTTTAGGAGAACCGAGCCTGTTCAAAGCAGCAGTTATTATTAAGTTTTTTTAAGAGCGAATATATAAAAAAAAATGCTATTATCAATTTGCCGTTTTCGTTCTTGAATTTTTTATGAGATTATATTGCGTTCTGAATTTGGCTCATTAAAGATGCAAATTCACATTTGGACATTTTCCTGCCCTTTTTTATGCGATAGGAGGGCAAACAAGCAGGCGTGCCCTTGGACACCAGAAACACACATAGTGTTACTGTTGCGTTGCCGACCTTTAAGGGATAGGGTATAGGAAGGGATGGGGAAGGGGGGTGGGCCTCCGGGTACCTCTTTCACCGAACGAAACGCCACACGAGCCACTTTACGTCGATCTTCTGAGAGGTCGTGGTATTTCACCGGTTGAGCCGGCCCATTTATGCAGCGAACTGCTTGGCTCTACCCCTACCCCTTATCCCACTCTAAGTGGAGTCGGTACAAAACGTCATCCTATCGAACTATATGTTATATGTTTGTATAGATTTAGCTGTGCTTTTATGTCCGGCCGCCTGCCTGCTGTCAACTGTCAATATTCACATAAGTTTGAAAAAAAAAAAACCAATAGATTATTTTAATTATTTTTATTTTTGTTACAGGTATGCATGTAAAATAATCGCTGTTGTCAAGAAATTAAAAAAAAAAACATGTTGGAATTTATATCAATCTACGTCAGGTACCTATATTTATACTAATATTATACAGCAGAAGACTTTGTTTGTTTGCTTAAAGTAGTACTGATGTGATTTCTAAAATTCTTTCGGTGTCAAATAGCCAATTTATTGACGAAGGCTATATACGATCACACTAAGTCTAAAATGAGTGGAGCAGTGACCTTTTTATTGGCAAAGGATTGTGACTCTACGAAGTTCACCAGATAAGTTACAGATTTGAATAATATATTTACTGAGACGTAACATATTTTTTTTTGAAAAAGAGTTTAGTTAAGTAAATAATCAATATGTACATCACATAATTATACAAAAAATAAAGCTTTATTAATGCAGTTGTTTACACGAATGGGCCGGCTCAATCGGTAAAATAACACGTGTGAGCGTCGATGTAAAGTGGATAAAGCGGATCATACCACGTGTCGTTCTATAAGAGGAAGCGCACACCCTTCCTCAATCCTTCCCCCTTAAATACTTCTTATATGCTCGTTTGCCTCCCTCTCCCATAAAAAAGACATTTATAATTCTATGAAAACATACTTTTTATCAGTGGTAGAGTCTTACAGTTCGCTACATGAATGGGCCGCCTCGACCGCTGAAATACCACGACCTCTCAGAATATCGGCGTAAAGTGGCTCATGCCGCGTTTCGTTCGGTGAGAGCTATCCAGAGGTCCCCTTTCTTCTCCTACTCCCTTTAAGGACTAAAACGCACCACGGTGTTCATGGGCGGTGAGAAGTTACTTTCCATCAGATGACGCGCTTGCTCGTTTGCCCTTCTATCTCATAATAAATATGAAGATATGTCTTCATATTTATTATGAGATAGAAGGGCAAACGAGCAAACGTGTCTTCATACACAATCTACTCTCATATCCTAAGCTGCTCATATTCCAATATCAATATGACATAATCATTAGATTGTCCAATGAATAAATAATATGGCTGCCCATTCAAGCTTGAATTCATTTGAATTTTTGATTTCATATTGAGTGTCGCAGTTGGTCACATGTGAGTAAAAGACTGCCCTCAATATTATTTGTGACGATTTAAACATCGTATATTCACACCCTTTTCTACCCGAAGGTGTAGGCAGAGATGGATTTTGACGTCCAAACAAGTACAGGTAACGGAATCGGTATTCATTGATAGATCACACATAACTTTTTTTTATGGCATAGGAGGGCAAACGAGCAGGCGTGTCACCTGATGGTAAGCAACCAACGCCGCCCATGGACACCAGCAACACATATAGTGTTACTCTTGCGTTGCCAACCTTTAAGGGATAGGGGATAGGAAAGGATGGGGAAGGGGGGTGCGCCTCCGGGTACCTCTTTCACCGAACGAAACGCGGCATGAGCCACTTTACGTCGGTCTTCTGAGAGGTCGTGGTATTTCACCGGTCGAGCCGGCCCATTCATGCAGCGAACTGCTTGGCTCTACCACTGTTGTTACTTTTGACTGTTGTCGACTGGCCATTTACATACATACATACATACATAACTTCACGCCAAGTCCTTTACGGGGTGTGCAGAGAGAACATACCACCATAAAGTATGATTATTACACGCCTCACTCGCTTCATTGCATTCCATAACCCTTGCCATACATGATCGTCGATATTTAAGGCTCTTGACATTACCTTCCTCCAGAACTCATTCTATTTGGTCGTGGAAAGTGTTTTGTGGCAGTCGACGACTCCTCCATACATCCGCTTTTACATTGTATGTCTGCTTAGTCAATCTTGCATCATCCAATGTTTCTACATGTGTGAACCGTCGCTCTTTCTTACTTTTACACCGACTCTCACTTTCAATCCAATTTCTTTCCTAGACCGAGAGGAGAAATTTGATTTCAGCTAGTATTATTAATTGTAATTAATTTACATATTTGCATATTAAATATAATTTCTCACGTAAGGTTCTCATAACTTCCTTCTTTACATTTGTTTACTTACTTTTTTATTCTGAATCTTTTTTTTCTTGGATTTTCCCCGCCTCAATACTGATTTTAAAAATAAGAAATTTCTATTTTTCATTTAATTATATTTCAGTATTTAAATATATTAGGTCATTAAACTTTTGATAAACATCGCTAACTTGATTCCGCTTGAGCTGACTACTTCTGCGAGTTAAGAAGATTTCAGCGTCTCTCCTACTTAATCCTTTGGGATATAATTTTTCTTTAAATAAAATTCTAAGATGAACTGTTTTTTTTTAATTCTTAGAATTATTTGAATATTTAATGTTACTATATTAATAGTAATATCGTGGACACAATACACACAGAGCCCTCTAGTTCCAAGCTAAGCAACTAAATACTTCTGTTATGGAAACTAGATAACTGATAGTGATACATATACTTATATACTGTTTCATCTGTAAATAGATTCTTATAATACATAGAAAACACCCAGACCTAGACCATAAATGTTTGTACTCGGGTGGGGATCGAACCCGTTAACTTCGTTTCTGCAATCCGTAGTTTTACCAATGCACCACGGGGTTATATTACAGTATAATTAGCTGTATCTAATATTTAATTAAAATATCACAGAGTTTGTTACTTTTTTTAATTGATTTTGAGCGCAATGACCACTTTAGTAGCTCATAATATTAATTGCTTTGATAATCGGAGTCAAAGGACATAGTACCATGGGCAAATTAAATAGATACATTATTAGAAATCGCCCGAAAACAGTGGTGTAGTTAGTATTGTACTCTCAGAATATCAACGTAAAGTTGCTCATCCAAGAGAGGTATTTTTTCGTATATAATTCTTAAAATAAGTGTTAATAAAACCTTTTTTTATTGCGTTAAAACCATAGAACAAAAACAAATAGCATGCTCTTTAATTTAACGAACCAAAGTTACCACATGAAAACTGGTGATTAATATAAATTAACTGACAGTTATGAAACGCAAACTATTATGAATTCAAAAACTTAACGGTCAGTTAGATCAATCAATCTTAATGAATAGCCGCGTATTAGTTCGTTATTTTCTTTTGATAACAAAACAATATTAATGATAATAATATTTGCTATTTCCAACTAAAAGGTACAAGTTTAATTTCAATGCAGTCAAAATAATACATAAATACATAACTTTACGCCAAATCCCTTGCGGGGTAGGCAGAGAAAACGGTGCGCTATATTTCACACACGCGCTCTGATTTTTAAGGGTCCATATATTATCATCTTCCTCCAGAATATGTTCTATTTGGTCATGGAATGTGTGTCTTGGCCGTCCTCGAATTCTACATCAATCCGATTTTACATTGTATATCTGGCTAGTCAATCTTGGATCATCCATTCTTTCTACGTGTCCGAACCATCTAAGCATGCCCTTTCTTACTTTTACACCGGCACTCTCTTTCAATCCAACTTCTTTTCTTGCAACCTTGTTTTTGACGCGATTAGCAAGAGTCATTCCGCAGATTTTGTGCAGCAAACAATTTTATAGCCCATTTTTTATAGTTATATGAATGAAAAAAACCACCAACGGTAAAATTAAAGAAGGTTGACGTCAGGCAGGAGGCCGGTCATAAAACCATAGCCAAATCTTTTAACAACATAGATAGTTCGAAATAATAACATGCTGTGCCGACCGCATTAGGAATACGGATAAGGGAAAGTAATAATAATAACTTGGACACAATACACACAGCGCCCTCTAGTTCCAAGCTAAGCAACTACATGCTTGTGTTATGGATACTAGATAAGGAATATTAATACATATATACTTTTTTTTTGTAAATATATACATAAAATACACAGAAAAACACCCAAACACTACACAAATATTCACGTTTGAAACAAAGCTCGGGTGGGAATCGAACCCCCGACCTCATTGCTGCAGCCGGTAGTATTACCAATGCGCCTCGAGGCCCGTCAATATTTCTCTTTAGCATGTATGTTATAAGATAATTCTTTTCCCTAGAACTTAGCTGGTGTAAAACAGGAATAAAAGAGTGTCCGTGTACGTACGGAAGAGCATCCTGCGATGGTTCGGACATGTATGATGCAATATTGACTAAGCACATATATATTACAAACATTTTTGGTTGGTTTGAAAGAGAGTGTTGGTTTGAAAGAGAGTGTTGGTGTAAAAGTAAGAAAGGGCATGCTGCGATGGTTCGGACATGTAGAAAGAATGGTTGACGCAAGACTGACTAAGCAGATATACAATGCAAAAGCGGACGGATGTAGGAGTCGAGGACGGCCAAGACACACATTCCAAGACCAAATAGAACATGTTCTGGAGGAAGGTGATGTTAAGAGCCCCAAAAACCGACGCGCGTGCATGAAAAGAGTTATGAAAGTCAACGAAGCGAGTCAGGTGTGTAAGAATCGTGCCTTATGGCGCTCTGTTCTCTCTGCCTACCCCGCAAGGGATTTGGCGTGAAGTTATGTATGTATGTATGTATTACAAAAATTGTAGCCGTGAAGTTTAGCAATTAAGTAAGTAGGGTATTAATACATTGGAAAATAAGGTAAACTCTTGAAAAATAAACTTGCGAATTTCTTTTTGAATAATAAATAAACATGCCTATAAAAAACTACAACTTTTTATATTATTTTTGTAATGTATCAATCACTCTATCAATCTGCTTGATACATAGCAAAATTAAATGTAACACGTGTCTATGGTTGACTCGGTGCGAGATTTAATTTTCCGCTCCACGATTTCAAGTTGACTTGACAATTTTTTTTGTATAGAAATCTTGATAATCTGTTACATATAATATTTGTTATTATAACTGAATCCTACAGTTGTACAGACTTGTAGTTCGCTGCATGAATGGGCCGGCTCGACGGATGAAATACCACAACCTCTTGGAATATCGGCGTGAAGCGGCTCGTGACGCGTTTCGTTCGATGAGAGAGGTATCCGGAGGTCTGATACCCTTTCCCCTCCTACTGCCTTAAATGATGACAAAGAACCTAGTTAATCATAGGTGGTGATAAGCTACTTACCATCAGGTGACGCACTCGCTCATTTAGCCTCCTTCCTCATAAAGAAAAAAAAGATTTGTAATAGAAAAAAGCTATCTAATAGAATCCTGATAATTAAAAGACACACAAATATAGCCTTGTTACTGCTGATTAAAGTTTTGTTTTATTGGTTAACAACGGTATTAAGTGACAACCGCCGCCCGAAGACACCTACAACATAGTTACCTTGCTGGTCTTTAAGTGGTGTTCTGGTCGGAGGTGGAATGTGAATACCTCTCTCGCTGAAAAACAACGTGACTTGAGCCACTTTACTTCAATATTTTCAGAGTTTTGCGTATTTCATAAGGGAAGCTGATTTATGCAGCGAACTCCGTTATTTGTCGTTGAATCAAAATACACAATGAAAAAAAAATATTAATTCTCCTACAGCGAAAGAATTGTTCAAATCTGGTTACAATTCTCCAATTCTACAAAATTATAAACAACCAAACTTTGTGCCCGGTATGGCAATAGGTTCGCCACCTATTTCATTTGGTACGTAAACTTAACGGCGAGACGAGGCTTAACAGCCACCGCCTACACCTTCGGGTAGAAAAAGGCGTGAAGTAATGTATGTATAGCGAGAGGGATCGGGAGAGTGATGTGAATATCTCTCATCTAATCTCATCGAAAAACAACGCGACTTGAACCACATTACGTCAATATTTTTAGAGCTCGGGCTATTACACCGGTGAACAATTATTAATTCTCTTACTGTTGAAAGAATTGTTAAAATATGTTAACTACGCCCCAATTCTAAAAAATTATTAACAACCAAAAAAAATCCTCTTTATAATATCAAATAAATGTATGGGTATATATATTTTATTGCGTATCATTTCGAAAGCTTAAAAATAACCCATCATAAGTCGAATGAAATGGCTTCATTGAAAAAAAAAAGCCACCGGTAAAAAGCAACGTTTAGCCTAATTATATTGACGAATTTTTTTTCTACCTCCATTCAAGAGGTTATTGAAAATCAAAGCACGCCCACAATCCGGTCCAATCATACTCCCTGTACACAATTGTACTGCTTTCAATGAGTTACAACCTTACAAAAGTCATTCATACACATTTCTCGTGATCATTAGCTGTATCTTAAAATAATCTTTCTCTTTTTATTAGCTTTTTATTAGCTTCACCTGTATGTTTGTTTGTAGGTTTGTATGTTTGTAGGTTTGTATGTTTGTTTGTAACCGACTTCTTTTTAGTGTTCATAGTTCACTTCTCGCACCACCATCTAGTGGCAATCAGCGGAAAGTCTACGTTATCAACTTGAAACGAGTTCCTTGTATAAGTCACAGATGGCGCTATTAACGCACTTGTTATAGAAAACCGAACTAAAAAATATAAAATAAATAATAGTTTAAAAAAACTAAAAAACACGCTTTTTATAGAAAACCGAACTAAAAAATAGAAAAATAAAAAAATAATAATATTATTTTAAAAAAAGCGTGGGGTGCATGGTGTCAATAGTTATAAATATTTTATTGACAGATATGAGTAGAGTGATTATCATTTCGATAATATCTTAAAAAGCACCCCACGCTTTTTTTAAAATAAAATTTTATTTTTTTTATTTTTCTATTTTTTAGTTCGGTTTTCTATAAAAAGCGTGTTTTTTAGTTTTTTTAAACTATTATTTTTGTTACTTTAAAGCCTTTAATATTTGCAGATGTACACAGCGACAATGATGTCTCGGTGTTCTTGAACAGTTTCCTCTTCCCAAAAAGTTAAAGAACTGACCAGACCTTTGATAAGAGAGATGATTCATATTCAGTCAAATACATAATGTCTTGGTGGTCCAGAGTTCGAGCACCCCGCTTCTGAGCGAGGTGCCCAGTATGGGAGTAGGTTCGCCACCTATTCCATTTGGGACGTAAACATAACGGCGAGTCGAGGCGAGCCACTGCCTACACCTACGGGTAAAAAAGGCGTGAAGTTATGTTATGTTACATAATAACCTTAGTTTTATTTTACAACGCCTACAGAAAGAGATATAATAGCACTATTCTTGAGATTATACTTAAAATAAATAAATAACATTTTATGTAGGTCAAAGATTACTACTGAGAAAATGGCCCACTATATAGTTCGATGGATGGAGAAGGTAATGTTGCCATTAACAATATATTATATTGAGTTGAGGTATTTGATGTTGGCAACACATTACCTATATCGATACATTAATCGATGTCCATAATCGTTAACAAAGACGTAAAATTCTACAATAAAATGTTAGATGTGTTTATATTTACGAATGCTATAATTGTATTTAGTTTATGTGTAGTTCTAAGTTAATTTATTATTATGGCCGACATGTTGTCAAAGCGGGCGGCAAAGGCGGGAAACTTTTTTTTTTAATATCACTAATATTCCTAGGTTGAGGTTGCCAGTATGTTTAAAATTTTGTAACTGACCGATTGACAGTGTTCTAGATTTGAAGTAATGTATTTTATTGCTCATCAACAAGCAATTGCATGCCTCATTTTGTTCAGGCGATAACAGTTAATTAATAAATAAAGTTAGACGTAGTTGTTTAACTTCTTTTTAAATGCTAAGATTTTAAATGTCATCGAAATAGAAACATTTCAAATACCGTCATACGAGTATACTAATATGACTCGCCTTATGATCGCTAGGTTTTTTTTTATAAAGAATCTTTTTGTCTTTTTTAAAAGTCTTTTTAAGTCCCAAAGTTGTTTGATACGCTATTACTAGCTTTACGTTAGCTCAATCAATTATCCAAAGATATCAGATTATTAAGTTAGACTGATTTCTCAATTCATTGTCTATTAAATAATATCATGTTGCACTTATACGGGTAAACGCATGAAATTTCGGCATTACTTATTTAGGGTTCAAGCGAGACGGATACATATATATGTTAATACAACTTGTGCGAGTGGGATAGACAGAAGAATTTCTAATGAATGTAACACAAGCATGAGTTGGGTTGAAGGGGTCGTCGACCTTTTCCTTAGGGGTGGGATCCCTTCGGACTGGGCTCGGGCGCGCGGCGGGCGGTTTATTTTGATGCATTTTCTAATTGAATCGTTCATTTCGGATATTTTACTAGTGTAAGCAAACTTTGGGTAATGTTTTTGTTGAACATAATCACCCCCATATTTGTGAGTGGGTGTATGATGTTCGGTAGGTTATGGGCCCAAATATTTTGACAAGTATGCAATTCAAAAACTCTTTGAAGACGAAGCGTTGTATGCAAATATATTATACCTACAAAGATTTGTTCGCAATGTTGTGTTTTGATTTTCATTTTCGTATCCTTTGATCTAAAATATATATATTTTATGGCGTCTTGAAAAGATTTATAAAATTTTGTAAATAAATTTTCGTTTTTAAAGATTCTAATGCGTTTTTTAATCGTTTATCTTGATGATTCAGATGGTTTATAGCTTTTATGTTGACGGGTAATGGACTATGAACATTGGGGCGATACAATCCCTAAAAAACTGCTTAACATTGTTATCACTTTTTTTTGCTTATTCAAATGCTAAGATTAATATGCTTTTGATAACCATAATAATAAGAAGACATGTATATTGAGAGATGTTAGAGAAAATTCTATAATAACATTTTTAACTGTGGTAGAATCTTACAGTTCGCTGAATGTGCCGGCTCAACGGTAGCAATACCACGAACTCTCGGATTATTGGTGTGGAGTGGCTCGTGCGTTGCGTTCGGTGAGAGAGGTATCCGGAGGCCCGATCTCCTTTCCCCTCCTACTCCCTATTCTACCGCCCACACCGTGGTGCGGTGAGAAGTTGCTTACCATCAGGTGACACACTTCCTACTCTAGTCCCGGTTGTCTGGACGTCGAGCACCCAGCTTTCGAATTAAGAAGTCGTGGGATCGTGGGTCGTATCTTAGCTCACAGTAATGACTCCTCAGTATTCTTATCGAAAGTTACGTGTGATAAATATCAATGACAATACAGTGTCCTCAATTATACACCAATAGGATCCACCATTATGCCCTTTGGGACAAAAAAAATTATGCTGCCTATACCTTTGGGTAGAAAAAGGAAAATTAATACTATATTTTACATATTATATACTAAATATTTTCTCTAATATTTCGTGTGTAATAATTAATTAAATTTACACAGTGGACAATTGTCAAATGGATTGTTTGTGTAATTGGTTTAAAAATGTCCGCCCTTTGTGCAAAGCCGGGCATCGAATTGAACACCAATGGAGCGTGTAAAACAAGTGCATTCGGTATGGACTACACCCGCATGCGGCATAGTATGGACACAGTGCGGCCAGACACAAAGATAAAATATTTGATTTGTATCATGTATATTGCAAAATTAACGTATTTGTAAATGACATCAATACAATTTTTTGTACACATGACGAAGAATTATAAAAAAAAATATATTTATTTATTTCTCAAATTTTCGCGAATCACACTCATAACATTAAAACAACTTTTTAGGATTATATCATGATTCGAACTCTTTACAGAGACTCGTGAAAATGATCTCTGTAAAGAGTTCGAATAGTCGGGAAATAATTGAAAATAAGTAATAAATAAACGCGATATAATCCTAAGAAGTTGTTTTAATGTTATAAAAAATATATTATTACATAGAAAAAGTGGTACAGCCACGCAGTTCGCCGTATGAATGGACAAGCTCAACCGGTGAAACGCCATAGCCTCTAAGAAGATCGACGTAAAGTAAGTTATACCGTGTTTCGTTCGGTGAGAGATGTATCTCCCCCAGCTCCCCTTCGCCATTCATACAGGCCGGCAACGCTAATGTTACACTACATGTGCTGCAGGTGTCCATGGGCGGCGGTATTTTCTTACCAGCAGATGACCCGCTTGCTAGTTTGCCCTCCTATTCCATAAAAGAAGAAAAGAGTTAGCGGTTGAGCTGTTGGGTTAGAGTATTAAGTAGAGCGTGAGGTGCATAAGAATTGTGCATAGGAATTGGCTTGAATTTATGTATTTACGTATTATAGCTAAATTATATGGGGATAGAAGAGAGTTTAAGATACTCTATGGCTCAGTAGCTTGATAGTTTAGCTTCAATATTAATGCTGTTTCTGAGTTAGAATACTCTTGATCAAATACTCTGAATGGAAAGTTGACTCAAAGATTCCCTTCTGTTGCTGGGTCATTCCTGGAGTGCCTATAGTCCTTCATCTGGCTTCCGATAAAAATTCCTGTACAAAAGAACAAAAGACTTTTCCCTATTATTTAGAGATTTGTTTTACCTCAAACAAGAATACAAAAGGCTTATTAAATAATGGTATTGTAAACCGTAGAGGTAAACTTCTAGACTTAAAAAATACAAAATCTATTTATGAGATAGATTTAGTATATATTATTTTATCTTTTTTCGTTTTTAGTACAATATTTACAATTTTTAAGACAAAAATAATTGTGTTAGCATTGTGAGGATTATATTTTGATTCAAGGATAAATAATAGTGCTAGAGCCATACAGTTTGCTTCATGAATGGTCTAGCTCTACCTGTGATATGTGACGATATCTGAGAAAGAAGAATTAATGTGAAGTGAGATATCCGGAAGCCCAAAACGTTCCTGCTCCCTCTTTCTTATCTTTTTCTAAAGGACGGCAATGAAATTCTGACCCTCGTGGTTTTGGAGATATACATGGGCGGCATTAGTCGCTTACCAATAACTATTTTTTTTAATTTGTTTATTTGCATTTCTTTTCTATAATAATTTTAAAAAATCGTGGGGTGTTTTATGCCTAATTTTTATAGCGCTGAGCGCCCGACTAGCTCTATCTCTCTTACTCCCATGCAAATTTTGACACTATGCATGAAAGTAAGAGAGATAGAGCTAGTCGGAAAGAAATTATTGAATCCTGGCGATTCTTATCAGGATAATCGGATAACATAACATACATAACATCGTTCAAAGTAGTAGAAAATCGAGGTGATACATACAGGTGATCCTAATAAAAACATTAAACAACAGACGATCTTAACACTTACGAATAACTGTCCTGTTAAGTTGCGAAGTACTTCGTTAGCGCAAGTTAGTGAAGACTGACGTCGCGTCACCTGAGCGCGGATTCGGCCTATAATTTGGGAGCAACACATTTAAGGCTTCCAGCCTTACATTTATTATGATTGACGAACGTGGTTTTAAGAACTGAAGTTCCGTTATAAATCAGACAAGTTCGTGATTAATTCTGGTTAAGAATGTTTATAATGTTTCAGCAAGCAAAATATTGGCTTGGAAACACGCATCGACGTGTCTGTTATGGTTCTAGTTTAGTTATAAATTAATTTAACTTCGCATATTTCTTAATATATGTACAGCTTATATTTAAACGAAGATTGTACAATTCCATCAATGATCATCATTGAACAGTGTTAGAGCCAAGCAGTTCGCTGTATGAATGGGCCGGTGGAATACCACGACCGCTCAGAAGATCGACGTAAAGTGTCTCATGCCGCGTTTCGCTCGGTGAGAAAAGAGGAGCTCTGAGGCCCACCTCCCTTCCCCATCCTTTCCCCATCCCACTTCCTTAAATCAACTGTAACACTATGTGTATTACAGGTGTCCAAGGGCGCCGGTCACTTACCATCAGGTGACACGAATGTTCGCGGTTTTATCGGAAATTGTATGTTATGAACATAAATTCATGATAAAATTGTAACCGCAACCTAATAGGTTGGGGAAAAAGTATTTTCGTATTTTTGTATGAAAAGTCAAGACATTTTTTTCAAAGTTTATTTACATTTATTTACAATATATATGTACCGTTTTGTTGAATAACTTTCTGCCATTTTGTGGGCAGAGACATTATCCCGTTACTGTAGAAACTTTGGGACTTCTGATCAAAAAAACGGGACAAATAGTTTTGGCAGTCCTCTCTTGAGGTCAACCTTACAGAACCTAAAGAATTCTGAAGAGACCGAAACAGGTGAAAATCTGAAGGCGCAAGGTCAGGGCTATATGGTGGATGCACTAGGACCTCCCAGTCGAACTCTCTTAATTTTTGCTGAGTGGCTAAAGATGTGTGTGGTCTAGCGTTATCGTGATGAAAGACCACACCCTTCCTGTTGATCAATTCCGGCCGTTTTCTCTCGACTGCTTCCTTTAATCTCATCAGTTGCTGGCAGTAAAGATCAGAATCGATGGTTTTGCCGGACGGTAAAAGCTCATAATGAACAATGCCCTTCCAATCCCACCATACACACAGCATCACCTTATTTCGTGTTAGGCCAGGTTTGGCCACAGTCTGTGAAGCCTGGCCAACTTTCGACCACGACCTTTTTCGCACGTTCTTGTCGTACGTGATCCACTTTTCATCGCCAGTTATCAATCTCTTCAAAAACGGCTCGGTTTCATTACGTCTCAATAATGAATCGCAAATGAGTACACGGTTCATTAAGTTTCTTAGAGTGAGCTCGTGTGGCACCCAAATATCGAGCTTTTTTGTATAACCAGCTTTCTTCAAATGGGTCAAAACTGTTTTGTGGTCAATTCCCAGTTCTTCAGCTACATCGTAACTACTAATATGCCGATCTTGCTCCACTCTTTCAAAAATGGCGTCCATTTTATTCGTAACAGGGCGACCAGAGCGAGGTGCATCTTTAACATCAAAATTTCCGGACTGAAAACGTTTGAACCAAATTTGTGCTACTCTTACTGACACTGCATCAGGTCCATAAACATCACAAATTTTTTTCACTGCTTGAGTTGCATTTTTGCCTTTTTTATAATAAAATTTTAAAATGTATCGAATTTCTTCATTAGATTCACTCATTTTTACGGAGAGAAAAACAAATGAAAAATAGCGGGAAACAACTTTTTTTTATTTTTTTCTTTTCTTTATAATGTAACCTTTTTAATGTTACCAAAACCAGCCAGACACAAATAGTACAGTCAAAGAAATTTTATAATAAGTTTATACCTACGTTATGCGAAAAGACTTTTTCCCCGACCTATTATTATACCACAGAACCAAAAAAAGTAACCTACACAATTTTCCACTAGAAACGTGAAAAGAATCACTTAATTAATCGTTTTTTAATTGTTCAATTTTGTGCCCGGTATATTGCAATAGGTTCGCCACCTATTCCATTTGAGACGAAACGTAACGGCGAGACGGGGATTTAACAGTCGCTACCTACATCTTCAACATACAAAAATACATACAAATCAAAACTTTTACCCCTCTACTATCAACCGCTATTTGATTTGTTGTATGTAATTTTTTTATATTTTTAACAAGACAACGTTGCTGGGTCAGCTAGTTACTATCCTACTATAACGTCGACTTCATTTTCTGGTAGTATAATAAAAGTTTAATAATTAAAAATTACCCCTACCTCCCTTTTCCCCACCAAAAGTCCATCTGGTATCATCATAACACCTTCTGATCATGTTTAGTAAACAAACTTTTGTTAAAACCAACACATTAACGGTACACACTAAAAGCGTAGCCATGTTCGGCAAATTGATTCAATTTGCAAATAATCCAAGCTATATTGTCGGGCTGCCTATTGGCACCATGCTGGATTGATGAGAAGAAAGGAAGGATATGCTTTCAACAATAATAATACAAAGGTTTTCTTATTATATTAACAATTAATAATTTAATGGGTAATTATTATCTGATATTATAACTGATATTATTATCTGATATTATAATCAGATATTATAACTGATATTATTATCTGATATTATAACTGGTATTATTATTATAAACTAGGGCTTTTTTATTTTGATTTTTTATAGAAACCGGGTTTCGGTAGGAGGGATTTGCATGACAACATTTTTAATAGTTTCTCTAGTAGAATTTATTATTAATTTATTATTTTCACAGTATAAATAACTACGTTTAATGTTTCCTTCGGTCAATGTTTAAACGTCTATTTTTCTGCGAGTATCATGGGTTATTATTTATTTATTTTCTAACGAAATAAAAACATTGAAAATATAATGAAATATGTAAAAAAATTGGCACGATATCAAATTGGACACTTAAAGGCTTTGACATTACCAAAGATATCGAAAGCAAAATTGAAATTGTATACGAAAATCACACGAATCATAATTATTTTTAAACTCATTTTTGTCTAGATCTAGATATCAGATCAGTTTAACACAAAGGTGGTACTATTTTATAACCTAAAAAAAAATGCTGTATCACAGCTGTCAACGGAACCAAGTATCACAATTAATTCTAAATATACCCCTATACTGTAGTGAACTTATTAAAAAACTGATGAGTCAAACGGGAGACCTTGCTCGGATATTATAATGAAGGCAAGGCGACGCGACGGTAGACTCGCGAAATACGCATGACAAAAGACCTGTCACTCATTTTCAGCTCAGCTTTTCAGTAATATTCGCTACTCCATTGTGAAAATAATGCTGGTTTGGCTTGTGTGATTATTTAACTATGTCTGTCTAAGCAAGCACACGCTTATATAAATTATATTGTTTACTTCTCAAGTAAAAAAAAGAAGAAAAATACTTTTACACAGAGTAGATTTTCTTTGAGGCTCAGTTTTTATGTGATTGACAGGTATAAATTGATTTCTGATTTTTTATGTAATGGATGCCTTGGAAATTGATATTAAAATGGCAATATGGAAGATAAATAATGTCAGTAATAATATGACGGTGACGGTTTTTAACGGTATCGAAAACACAACGCCATCTAGTTTTGAACTGATCAACTAAATCTTCTGTTGCAGAAGCAGTTGTATATCATACATTCGTAGTTTAATTTTAATAATTTAAAGATGTATATTTATTACAGAAATGTCTATATTCGGGTTCCGATTGAATACACTGACCTTCATTGCACGTTGCAATCATTGATGAAAATAACTTGCTAGTTAGACGCTATTAAGTATATAGTTATTACCAGATATTTATAGAATATTTTTCTTTGTCTAATACTTAAGCTAGGCTAGATTAAACAAATATTAGTGGTTTCTTTATATTAATATAGCGATAATATAGTTGTTTTGACGAGCCTCGTGGCGCATTGGTAAAACTACCGGCAGCACTGAGGTCGGGGGTTCGATTCCCACCCGAGCACAAATATTTGTGACAAACATGAATATTTGTGCGGCGTCTGGGTGTTTTTCTATGTATTATAAGTATGTATTTACAAAAGAAAAGTATATATGTATTAGTATCCGTTATCTAGTATCCATAGCACAAGCATTTAGTTGCTTAGTTTGGAACTGGAGGGCGCTGTGTGATTTGTGTCCAAGATATTATTATTATAGTCTAACTTTTTTCAAAAATATTACCACCGGAACAAAACATATACAGCTTTTAGTTTTACCTATATAATTAAAAAAAAAGCAACGACTCTTTACTATAAAACTCTGTTGAGATTTAGTAGACATTTCAGAATACAGAGTAGTTCGAATTGGAAAATGTCAAAATATGATAGAGAAATGCATCGAAATGCAGAATGCTGCCAGCATTTGCCAGTGTCCCCTAGCGTTGGCCAAAGCCGATTATAAATAGCGATAAAAACGGCAGAGTGAGAGGGTCTCCCCTCAGATCTCCACCCCAGCTTATCCGATCTTCTGTCAGAAGTCTTTCGTATTTATATGTATTACAGTAGACGAGTTATATTATTATTTATTGTTCCTTACTGAAACAAACTTTTGTTTCACTTTTATATTCAGTGAGGCTTCTGTTGCTATAAGTCTCAAAATAGCGACTATATAGCTAAATATACACATGATGTATCAGTACAAAAAACATCTATTAAAAAAACATGTTGAAGTAGAGAACAGTAATAAACGCAAAACATATTTTAATTCAATTTTTGTCCGTCTTCATGTTCGCTTACTATAGACTCCAAAACTTTTAATGAAGAAAATATTTTGTCGTTTTCTTTCAAATTAATCAATCTTAGACTTATCACTAGGTTTTGATTGAATGAAATTTGATCAATAAAGAAACTGAAAGATATAAGAGTTTTTTTATATATATAATAAAACAGTAATTAATGTCAACTATAAAATTTTATCATATGAACTTTGAGCATCTCCACTAGAATTTTCAGACATATTTTTGAAAATATAATTATTTATTGCGTACACGCGGATTACGAATATAATTCACTACATGCTAAAAGTATGTTAAAAAATATACAAACCGTATCGTAATAGTAAAATTTCATAACGAAAAAACAATTTTTAATTAAAAATAGGTAGACTAAAAACTTTTCCTAAAAATACTGGCAACACAAATTATTGCCATTTGGCAAAATTTAAAAGAAATAAATGAAAAATGCCTAAATGTGACGTTGCACACACACACACACACACACACACACACACACACACACACACACACACACACACACACGCACACAAAGGACAGACGAAAAAACTCGTCGCAAACCGCTAAGCTTTTAGCGTTCACACCGTAGGTAAAACAAACAAAAAAAAACTTTTTGTCATTTAGACCGAATAGGTTAAAAATAAAACACTATTTTATACTGTATACTTTGAAAACTATAGTTGGTTATTTAGTAATTTTGCAGTGTAATACTGGCTGTGCCCCGACTATGTCTATGGGGAATTTTCCAAAAAAAAAACACTAGTATTTTCTGTACTATTTCTCTCTCCCTCTTTACTAAGTCGGTTTAATCGGGTCTAGTTGTTTCAATGATTAGTCGGAAGAAACGGATACATACAAATTATCTATCTTTGCTACTATTGCGAACCTCGTGGTGCATTGGTAAACAATCCTAATGCTGTATAGAGGTCAGCGTTCGATCCCCACCCGTGTAAAAATATTTAGTACGAGATTGTAAGGAATAGTATAGAATAACACTTATAGCTTTACGCCCTTTTCTACCTGAATGTATAGGCAGTAGCTCTTTAGCCTCGATTCGCCGTAATGTTAACGTCCCAAATGGAATACGTGGCGAACCTATTGCCATGCCGGGCACAAGGTTTTCAGTCATCGATATTTATCACACATAACTTTCGTAATAATTTCGAAAAGTTATTGGTGTGAGCCAGGATTCGAACCCCCCAACTTCTTGATTCAGAATCTTTTTTATAACACAAAAATTAAGTTGCATATCTTGGATAACTAGGTGGCGCTGTGTGTATTATGTCCGAACGTAACATTATATTTTATACCTATGCCAATAATTCTTGACTCACGGCATTATTAAAATCACAATGACATTCTATAAAAAAACCCACCAGAATCTTTATCATTATTGTCTAAAAATATAATTAAATAATAATTCAACCCCTCTTTTCATCCCCTACTTGTAAAACGGTGAACGTTTAGATAGCAACAACATTTGCATGTACTTAGGAGATATCAGGTAATGCGATAGCTGTTACAGGTTCAAGCCCGGTTAATACGTGGTTAATTCCCTCATTGTCACTGCTGTATGTATGTTTTTTTTTTATTTTGAATACGGCTTCCTAAAATATATTTGTGTGAGCATGTGTTTCAGGCTGTTTGGGCCGTATAGATTTTTAAATGTTGGCTGAATGCCGATTTGTAAATAGGAATAAGACTTTTGAATATATTAGCATTTGAATATATTTAGTCTAGTTTTTTTAAATTGTAAATATCGTAATATGTTTTGATTCGAACATAAATTTACGCTTTTTTTTACCCGAATGTGTAGGCAGCGGCTGTTAAGCCTCGACTCGCGGTTATATTTCCGTCCCAAATGGAATAGGTGGCGAACCTATTGCCATACCGCACAAAGTTTTCAGTCATAGATATTTTTTTACACATAACTTTCGATAATAATTTCGAAAGGTCATTGTTGTAAACGTGTATTCAAACCCGCGACTTTCCAATTCAGAAGCGGGGTGCTCGACCACTGGACCACCGAGACATGTTTTGTTTCTCTATTATTGTAACTGTTTATGTTGAATAGACAAAAAGGTGTCTGAAATGGTTTTGTTTTTAATTTCTGAACTATAAGAACCTGAGCTGGGTGAGTTAGGTATGGCAGAGTGAGCATCAAATTCAAATTCAAAATATCTTTATTCCTTAGACTTTACAAAGTGCTTAGAATCGTCACATAAAACTACTAGCTAAAATTCGCGGAGCTTAGATTCCCTTCATCACACTGTCTTGAATGTGAAAGCGAATCTAAGTGCCAGTTCCGGCGTCAAGGCTTCTTGAGAAGGACTGGCAAGAAACTCAAGGCCGACTCTTTTCAATTTCCAGTTTAACAAATAGTAATAAATACAATCAACACAACACAAAAGGAGCAGTTCAATTCCAAATTTTTTTATCGTTTATATAATCTGCGATACAGTAGTAAGCCCTTTGATATAATCTACTTTTAATATAATTCTTCGTAATTCTTTAATATAAATTGTATTACAATAAACCGATTGAAGAGAAAGCATTACGCAAAATTACTGTCACCTAATAAAAACATGACATCTATAAAGTTTTTTTATAATTTCTTTATTATAACCAACCATGTTGACCATCTTGTTTCTAAATCTCGGGGGATATGTCAGTCGCCTACACCTTCGAACATAATACGCGTGAAGTTACAATAACACAAACAAAACTGTCGACATCAAAACAATTTACAGTTATGTTCCAACATAAAAGTGTTCTAAAACATGTCCGGAAAAGTATTGCTCATAACATGATAAATTGGAGAAATGCATTTTATTAAGTGTAACCCTGTGGCGAACGTCATGAGGATCATAACACAACCCCCCATCGTGGTGGGGTGCGCCCATGTTTATTACTAAAATTAATGACATATGTATACATGAAATAAGTAAAAGTTTAAGTGACTTTTTTGTTTTTCAAGACATTGAAGATATTGGCATATACGTAATGTAACATCTGATTATTTACGACGTTTTTCTTTTATAAACTCAAATGTATGGCAGCGATAATAAATAAACTTGGCATTAGGTAAGTATTTTTTTATTTGACGCTTTTTATTTTTTTTATTTTTATATAAAAACTTTTTGGGCACGTTGAATGTCTCGCACCTATTGACTCACCGTCGACACCTATATTTAGACACAAGAAATACCTCCATGTTTCTCCATGGGTTCGAACCGACTGACCGCTAAGTATTCTTTTTTTAAACAATACAATACCTCCATAAAAAGTACCCGTCTTGAATCAGTACAGGATCTTATGTATAGAAACCTCTAAACTTTGAATAAGCGCTATATAAAACTATTAATAACTTATTGAAACAATTTGCGATACTGTTTGATTACAGAAATCTTTTTCTATTTTCTTAGGACGAAATAAGATAACGCTATAATAAAAAAATAAATAGAAGATGTTTTAACAAAAAAGGTAACTCCACAATACCTTCCATTTGTTATTAGGCCAGCATCTATTTCAATAAAATGGTATTCCGGCTAGACACAATCTAATCCCTCAAGATTGACGGACCGGAGTCGTGTCGTGTTCAGCACAGAACCGTGACAGCTGGTTTTTGTACCGAAAATCCTTCGTAGTATATTTCAATCTGAATGACTGTATATTTATTTTTATTGTGATTAGAACTTAGCGTCTATTTTATTCTATTCTTTATACTATTTATTAATAGAGCCATGTAGTTCGCTGCACGAATGGGCCGGCTCGACTAGTGAAATTACCACGATCTCTTAGAATATAAAGAGAGGTATCAGGATCCTTCTCCCGTATCCAACCCACTTCCAACCCTTTCAAATGACGGAAATGCAACTATAACACTATTTGCGTTGAAGGTGTCCATGGGCGGCGTTAGTTGCTTACCCACAGTTGACACGCCTGCTCCTTAACATATGTGTATCCCATAAAAATAAATCAAGGTTTTGGCAGTGATACTAAATAATATTTTGTCGTATCGACAGTCAGTAGACCGTATTAGAGTCAAAAAGCCTACACTAATTCCGTCTCAGAATTATTTTAGTAAGTTATATATAGCAGTAGGTTCCGAAAATGATTCCATTTGGGACGTATAAATACGGGGAATCGAATCGAAGCAGCCGCTGCCTACACTTACGGATAGAAAAAGGAGCGCATTAACAAAGTAATAAAGTCTTAATCTACCATTTTCCCATCACAAGATTATTTACAATCCAGAATTATATTTGATCAAATCTAGCCAGATATTATAAATCACATAGAAGTAACTGTAAAATGATTGTAAAACGCAAATATTCCTTCGGCGCGGGAAGATTCTCTGGAATTTGTGTTGAAAGGCATGAATTCAAGGATAGCAATATAGCTATTTATGATATTCCCCGCTCTTTCGAGGTCTTTTTTCCCCCGTATCTTCGTATTTTGCGATGCGATTTTCCCGCCACGATATCATCGCGAGCGGAAAGAAGCGGAAAAATCCGGTTTTGTCGCCACGAATTAAGGTTGTAATATTTAGTGTCAATAACACGTGCCGTATATAAGTTCAACCAATATTGATTTTGTTGAGTTTAAGACCTAATAATAACTGACTTAACACAGTGAATCTGTGATGCTGTTATTTATGTAGGTAAGATTTTTTTTACTGTACTTTGAAGCTCTGTATAGAGGTAGAGTTAGGTAGTACATACATATACACTATATACAAATACACACAACTTCGCGCTAAATCCCTTACCGGGTAGGCAGAGAGAACAGAGCGCCATAAGGCATGATTCTTACACGCCTCACTCGCTTCGTTGACTTTCATGCACGCGCGTAGATTTTTGAGGCTCCTAACATCATCTTCCTACAGAACACGTTCTATTTGGTCATGGAATGTGTGTATAGGCCCTCCTCGACTTCTATATCCGCTTTTGCATTGTATATCTGTTTAGTCAATCTTGCATCATCCATCCTTTCTACATGTCCGAACCATCGGAGAATGACCTTTCTTACTTTTACTCGAATTTATTTTTAATGAATTAGGTTCATCAAAGTTCTTCTTAGAAGAGGGATATACCTATTCATTACAAGCGGAACGTTTAAACTGATCGTACCTCTCTATCGGTTGTATCGTGCTCTCGCTTGCACGCTCGACTCAGGCGGAACGTGACAATGAGTTATGCATTTTCGTGTGCTGTTATTACCATTTACAATGAAAATGCAGCTTCGAAAATAGAAAATGGCTCAGCTTATATGTAGATCGATACGAATTTGACTAATTTAAATTCAAAGCATATTAAAAACGTACCAAAGTGGACTCGTAAATAGACACAGCAAACGCAACGTCTCGTTATATTTTTTATGTACGTAATTTTGAAAAATGTAAAGTATGAATATTTAGTGGCGATGTAAAATGGAGTATCGTTTTTACGATTTTATATCGCTTCAAATTTAATGCTTGTACTTACTTGAACTGCTTATAAGTAAATAAGGTAATCTGTATTGCGAATTTATAATTTTATTGGGTCGTTGAAAAATATGGGAGAATAAAATTGTGTAATATGAGTATACTTGTTTCGGTAGTCAAGTGGACGAGCTCTCCGTTTCCGATTCAGAAGTGGTGGGTTTGATTCTGGGCTCAGTTATGTGTGACAAATATTTATAACAACTTTGTGCCCGGTGTATGGTAAGCGGTTCGCCACCTATTTATTCCATTTGGGACGTAAACATAAGGGCGAGTCGAGGCTTAACACCCGCTGCCTACCCTTCGGGTAGAAAAAGGCATAAAGTAATGTTCTGTTACACGCCTCACTTGCTTCTTTGACTTACATAACTCTTGTCATACACGCGCACTTTTTATATCCGTCCGCATTTACACTGTTATATCTGCTTAGTCAATCTTGTACCATCCATTCTTTCTAACATATCCGAACGATTGTATATCTTATAATAATAAAAATAAATGTCCCTATTTATACAAAATTGTTTTCTTTTTTTTTTGTGTAAACATCATACCATCGTTATGGGGATCGAATGCTGACCTCGACCGTTCCCCACCGAGTCGTTTCCCTCCCGATTAAAATGTGAAGTGCCAAAGCATAGTCCCCATGGGCCCCCTGAATCACTGGGGACCGATATCAGCGGTTGCACTTGTGGAAACATCACAGCAACTTGAGAAGGAAGTTAATACAGATTAAAAGTATTGTTAGCTAAATATGTTTTCAATAATTTTAATAGGTATATATACCTACTCGTTTATTTATTACCTACTATTTTTATAATAAATAATGTTTGATATCGTCACGCCTTTTATATTCCAGGGCGTAGACAACGGCATGTTTTGTTTCTTTTTTGTATATTTCAAAATGCCGGATCTTTGTTTGTTTTCATGAAATGACGTAATGTATTTTTGGTAAAAAAATTTCGGAATTAATTGATGTATTATTAGGATTTGAACTTTGATTTCGAATTGTGTTTCAGAAGTACCACTAAACCACCAAGACAATCAATTGATATTGAATTGAATTTTCTTTTTTTTTAACTTTATGCCCGGTATGGCAATAGGTTCGCCACCTATTCCATTTGGGACGTAAACATAACGGCGAAGCGGGACTCAGAAGCGGGGTGCCCGACCACTGGACCACCGATATCCTTAGCTATGTTATATCTTTAGTATTTTCTGGAATATTTTTAATAATCCTTTGGGGAAAATAGGCATACAGTATAAAACATAAATAGAGTATAAAATCAACATATGAAAATGTTATCGCCTTTAATCGATGCATAAACTCCTATCATTCCTCTAGTGTTTAATACACGAACTTTGGGTCATTAAGTTTTAATCGCAGCCAACAATGGTTACCTTACAATCAAATAACTTACAACCAGGAGGTAATCAAATCAGTTATTACCTGATCGTTAACCATCTTCATCAACTGTATAAAAGATAGACTTGATCTAACAACAACTTCCCTTTTCAATCTCAAATAAAATGATGCTTAGTATTGCTTACAATTTAACGTACACACATACAGTTACGCTTTTTTCCCATCGGGGTAGGCAGAAACTAATTCTTTGCATTTGCTACGATCCTGACACTCATTTCAAGCGTCTTCTACTTTCATTATCACTTTTATATAAGCGCGTCGCTTGTGGCTACTCTTGACCTGGCCTCTCATCAACCAATAATTGATTTGATGGTGGTAGGTAAGCCTAGGTCAACTTAAACCCTGGTGGGGCTGTACATGAAGTACCTCGGCCTCACCCTGGACAGCCACTGGTGCTTCGAGGAGCACTTCGTGCAGATGGGCCCCCGAGCGCGACGGGTGGCAGGCGCGTTGCACCGCCTGCTGCCCAACCTCGGGGGACCGGGAGAGGGAGGTCGCCGCCTCAACGGTGGCGGCGTGCGGTCCGTGGCCCTGTACGGCGCCCCCGTCTGGTCGCGAGACCTCGCGGGGGCCTCCCGCTCCAGGGCTCTGCTGAGGACCCTGGAGCGGATCATGGCCATTCGGATCGTACCGGGCTACCGTACGATATCATACGAGGCGGCGACGGTCCTCGCGCGTTCCCCCCCCCTTCATCATCCTGGCCGAGATGTACGCAGCCGCGTACGATCTCGGCCGATGAGGGAGGGGGGCTCGGACGCGCGGGGACACGAAGTGCGGAGGCGGGAGGCCTTCTGACAGTTCCTGGGGGACTGGCGCGACGCGCTGGTCCTCCAGGGCTGTGCGCGTCAGCGTCCATACTTTCTGTATGTCCAAACCATCTATTCGTGCATTCATTTCTCTTATCACTACATCTTCACTCGCACCACAACATTCTCATTTTATTCACCAGGCTTACTTCAGCTGTACTATTACTTACACTTTAATATCACATACGAAAATATATGGTCATATTACCGATTGGATTCTTCGCCCAACATTCTTGTTCAACATGTGATAATTAACAGACTAAACAAGTAAATCGTAATTTCTCCAAAAATGTACAGTAAGTAGGCTGTGCGCAATGATTCAAACTCGGGACTTTGTTAATAGGGACTAATTGCTAAACCATTTCTCTTACAAGTATCTAAAAACTTTAAAATAGACTACTATGTGAGGCATGAGCTATTATCATCATGTCTTATGGCGCTCTGTTTACTCTGCCTGTCTACATAAGAGAATTGGTGTGGAGTTATGCAAGTATATAAAAAGATAAAATGCCAAATTATGTTATAAACATAATCCATGCCAAAGTAAAAAAAAAAGGTTGTAATAAATAGCTTACGAGCCATAAATATACACAAACAAAAACAACCAACAAGACTCATATCTTTCATTTTTTTATACATAATACGCAGCAGAATATCCAGTGAAAGCCTCCGCCAAATGATGAGGAGGTGAACCGCGCGGAGGCTTTAAATGGAAAAGAGGAAATTCATTACGGGCTGACTGCGATACGGTGGCGGCAGGTTGTGTATCGCGAACAGTTCGCGTGGTAACTGCTGTCGTTAATGGTAACACTTTATATCGGAAATCGTTAGCCTCTCACCTCGGCAACGATCGGTGGCGGTAGATGTTGCCACTTCCGCTTTTAAGGGTAGTCATATAAAAACATTATATATTTCAGTACATTTATATTAAATACTGGCTCACACCAATGACTTTTCGAAATTATTTTCGAAAGTTATGTGTGATAAATATCGATGACTGAGAGTTTTGTGCCCGGTATGGCAATAGGCTCGCCACCTATTCCATTTAGTACGTAAACATAACGGCGAGTCGAGACTCAACAACCACTGCCTCCACCTTTGGGTAGAAGAAAGCGTGAAGTTATGTTATGTGACATAAAGTATTGAGAACAGTATGTAGTATGTATGCAACCCTTTTCTCTCCTGTATTTATCCGTCAGCCTTATCCATATTAAAGATCTGCAATGCAACCGTGTCTGTCTCGGTGTTGCAGATATCCATGGGTGGTTGTTCTCCCATAATTTAGTTGCATTTATGGGCTCGACTGGTAAAATACCTCTCAGAAAATCGACGTAAGGTGGCTCATGCTATATTTCCTTGCGGTGAGAGAGGTATCCGAAGATCCATCCTTCTCTTCCTTTCCTGCCCTACTCCGTGAAAGGTTGGTAGCGCAAATGTACTGTGTCGCAGATGTGCATGAGCAGCGGTGGTTGCTTACCATCAGGTGACCCGCTTGCTCGTTTTTCGTACTCAGATAATTATACCTTTACTCCCTTTAAGATGTTAAATATATATCTATATATAGATATATGTGTGTCTGTTTGTTTATAACCTCGTCCTAAGTCGAACAGTTTATGGTCACGAGACAGTGTCCTCGATTTTATTCAACTAAGCGGTTAAATTTTACTGTCGTTATTAAGCTTGCTTTAAGAGGATAATAAAACTGACTAAATACATTTAGTGTGGCATTTGTTGAGGTTACTTTTATTTTTATTTCAGTATAGAGTAAGGAGTTTATATTACTATTTTTTTTATTTCTTTCTTATCCATATGATGCTATCGCTTTTCCTTTCCGGGGGAATCACAAGATGAGATAAAAAGATTAAATCTGATATAAACAATTTGTTGTATCGTTTAATTCAATTTCTTTGTTAGGTTAGTTGGCGAGAAGTTCTGTGCGTAATCACTACAACGAAAAAATAAGTATTAAAAATTACTAAACTCGATTTGACACTTTTGCATTAATGGATTACAAATCCACAATTCTTCTTTTACTTCTTCCTGTCATGTTTTTCTTTTCAACACTTCCATATCATTCGCTTCTTCCTAACCCTTCCTAATCATGACATCTTTCACTCAACCCTTGGTATGTCTTTTCTTCTTATTTCCTCCCACATTCAGATTTATCATTCTTCTCACGACATGTGTATTATCTCTGCTCATTACTCCTATCTTCTTAATTCTTCATTACAATATCAGTATTGACTCATACAAGGAACATCAAAGAAATTATAATAATTACGATTGTGGAGTTGACAGAAAGAAGAGCGCCATAAGTCACGATTATTAGGCATCTCATTAGCTTCTTTTACTTGCACAACTCTTGTCACACTCGCATCTAATTTTAAGGCTCCTGACATCGTCTTCCTCGAGGACTTAATTTGTTGTATCAAAATCTTCGCTAATAGTATTGTATACAAGTGTAATTATGTCATGTGTATTTGGTATTACATCAGGTACGTTCACGACTCTACGTTGCGGTTGACGTCCCAGTAATGAATAGCCCAATTTTGCACGTTTTCCGCTATTAACAACATCCGGCCCGCGCGGATGGGTGACGCGTCACGAATAATGGCGCACCCTGTATAGGCGTTCGTCTGGATGAATGGTCTTTTATGAAATAGGTGATTTCGCGATCGTTCGAGTGACACTTTATTCTTTTTTTAAAACTTCCAACTTCTTTTGTTATAATATTTGTATAACAATTAAGTTTCTATGCCAATAATCTAATGAATTAAAATAAAAGAATTTAGTTTAAATTGAGAATCATATTATCTGACTCACCATGCAAATTGTTTAAAGCCAGACCTCTGTGGATGTTCGTATTCAGGTACAAGGTTTGTAATATTTTTTACAAGTCTATCACATCATTTTAATTACATCCAGAACATTTATTGCAGGAAATTAAACATAATCTTAAACAATTATAGTTCCATATTAAAATGAATATTTTGGAATTAATATTTTTTTTGTGGAAATCAACACAACAGGAATAGGAAACTGGCTCTTGTCGAGAAAAACGAAGATATACTCATATTAAGAACAGTAGAAGGGATAATAAGGAATACAGAAGAAAGGGGGAATACAGTGTTCTCTTGGTGCTGTCAATACAAATAGCAGCACCGCACGCTGAAAAATAAGCTATTTAGCCTAAACTTCTTACACAATTTATAAATTAACTATGAATAATAATATAAATTGTGTTACTTATGTACATAACCTTGTCCTGCTGGCGTATTATGATCTCTAAATTCCAGCCAGCCTACCCGCTGCCTTGTAAATTCATATTTTCAATGGCTAACTCCAGCTACCCAGCAACGAGTGGTCTCTGTCAAATTCACTGCAAATTTAATTTATCAACGACTAATTCCGTCTTCCAAAGCGATAATGAGAGTGAAGGAAGCAAGAAATGTATTTTAGGATCGTGGAAAATGGAAAGAATTAGTCTCTGCCTGCCCCTATGGGAAAAAGGCGTGGTTGTATGTATGTATGTAATTCCAACTAGTCAGTGATGAGTAGTTTGTAAGCAGGCTGGAATTAAGCGTTCATTATAGGCTCTCTGTAATGTAACAAACATTACAGAACAAGAGTGTTACATGAAACAAATATAATGTCAGATAGATATTTGGTCATTGAATACTTTTTATTGCTTACTTTTCATTAAATTATCTAATTTAAAGATGAACACAAAGTATCCCTTCATCCAATTAAAATTCAAGTCGATTAAGAATGGGATCTAGAATGTCTGAAGCTGTTAATCCATCGTAGCTAAGAGCTGGTGTCGAAGTCTCAGGACTAATTGGATTGCATCACAAGAGTTTCTCTACCCTTTTACTGTACTGTCGCTCAACTGATTGTGTTTTTTTTGTTTTTGTTACGAAAAGTTTCCAGACATTTTTTTGTTTCTAAGCGACTACTTCTAAATTTTTTTGTTTTTACCCTTAATAAATAAAATTCTCTGATAAATCGTGAAACAATTTTATCAAGAGCAAAGAAAGAGGTTTGGTGGCTTCACGAGATTTCTAGGTGTAGGCAGCGGCTGTAAAAGCCTTGATTCGCCGAATCGTTACGTTACGTCCCGAATGGAATAGATGGCGAACCTATTTCCATTAAACCGGGCACAAAGTTCTCAGTCATTGATAATTATCACACATAGAAGAGAATTACGAGAAATAATTGGTGTCATCAGTCAGGAGCGGGAAGCATGACCATTGGACCACTGAGGAAATGTCTAGTCCAAAAATAGATATTAACAAATTTCTTTTTCAACCTAAGTTTGCTTATTGGTTTTTGCTAAGTTTTAGATACACATAACATAACTTCACGCCTTTTTCTACCCCAAGGCGTAGGCAGTGGCTGTTGAGCTTCGACTCGCCGTTATGTTTACGTTCCAAATGGAATAGCGAACCTATTGCCATACCGGGCACAAAGTTTTTAGTCATCGATATTTATCACACAAAACTTTCGAAATTAATTTCGAAAAGCCATTGGTGCCAGGATTCGAACCCGCGACCTCTGGATTCAGAAACGGGGTGCTCGACCACTGGCCCGCCGAGCAAGTTTTAAATTGTCAAAAGTCTTTGCCCAAATGCTAATTTGCAGTAATTATCCTTCTTATTCCGGTTAATTGGAAATGTATGATTCCTCTCACATTCCCATAACAAAAAAATAACTAGACAGTTAAACGGTCAACGAACTGCTGGAATATGAACGACTTTTTAGGGTTCCCTTACTCACTATTATCGACTTTACCGAAGGGGACCGGTATGAAGTTAGTTGCGAGGCTGACGTCATTGCATGTTTGAAGTGCCATTTTAACTTGAGAATTTGTCAATATTTGGTCCGATTTTTGAGGGACGCTATATATAAAAGATGACTCTTAAATGGAGTCATTTGTATTGTATAGTTGTGGAGGGTTGTGGAGTTACAACAGTTGTAAGTCTATTGATCACTTCGTATTTGAAGTACCAATGTGGGTTACCAATTGCTTTGTCATCGTAACGCTAGTAGAATACAAATTTGGTTGGACTGTATTGTAGTTGTGAATTGTAAAATATTTGTGTTAAACGCGGTTTTATTTGAAACAATACAGCTGTGATTATTGTTTGAAATGTATTTTTGAGCTGTGTAGTTAGGTATTGGTTAGGTAATTGTCTTTATTTTTATCTTTTATGGGATAGGAGGGCAAACGAGCAGGCGTGTCACTTGAAGGTAAGCAACCAACGCCGCCCATGGACATCAGCAACACATATTGTGATACTGTTGCGTTGCCGACCTTTAAGGGATAGGGGATAGGAAAAGATGGGAAGGGGGGTGGGCCTCCGGGTACCTCTCTCGCCGAACGAAACGCGGCATGAGCCACTTTACGTCGGTCTTCTGAGAGGTCGTGGTATTTCACCGGTCGAGCCGGCCCATTCATGCAGCGGACTGCTTGGCTCAACCACTGTCTAAATAAAAGAAAAATTCGTTTATTTATTCGTAATAGTCTCTGAAGTTTAAAGTTTCTGTTTTAAGTGTGTATATATTATACTTTTTTAAAGGACCTTTTATCTTTTAATTATATAGGAATCAAAAACTTCTGGTCTACTCTTATAAATGTGACGAGGCTAATCCATGGATTCATAATTCGATCTTCTTTCTATGAGAATGTCTCTTTTTTTTCCTTGTATTTTCTTAGGGTAGGAGGCAAACGATCTCCTATGGTATCGTATCACCTGATGGTAAGTGTAAAGACGTTTTTCATCTTGGGGAACATTTAGAAACATTTAGTCAGGAGTTTTTCTTTTGTAGTATTCGTACATAATGGTACAAAACAAGAACGATAACATCTGAGGTTCGACATTTTGTATATATATTTGAGTATTTAATAGTGACAACAAAGTTAAATAGATCAAAACACTCGACTTATTCTCTCTGTGTAAACTGCAATGAGTGAAGACTAATATTATGACGTCACACGCGCTCGTGTTTGTTCGGTATCTGTCGGAGTGTCTTCGGTATCTAACTCAAGCACTGAATTTTATTTTGATATATCTTTTGAAATATATTGGAAATAAAAAAAATAAAAAAGCTTTGCTATATAACTTATATATGATCTTTCCATTAATCATAATTTTTTTTTTCAAATACCCAATTGCAATTCTGACCTTTACGATGGTATAGAGAAGGAGTCGGAAGTGAGATGGGTCAAAGCATTAGAATCTTCCGATTCGATCGTTGATATTCTGAGAAGTCGTGTTATTTCTCCGGTCGAGCCAGCCCATTCAAGAGGCGAGCTGCGTTGCTCTACCACTTATATCGTGTAGGTACCTGTATCCTTATGCAATTTACTCAGGATGTAATAACTATACCTAATATAATCTATAACAATTAACAAAGATATTTTCTTCCATATAACAATAATATAGACAGATAATAGAATAACCGTCAAAAGGTCTAGGCAGTGGCTTATTCTGTATAACATAACGCGTATAATTTTGCAGTAACAAAAACTAAAATACATTTTATTAATTAATAATTGTAATGAACGTTGACAGGAATTTGAAGCTTGTATAAGTCAGACAGACTGCAGATAAATGATATGTACTCCATCTATCTTTGTCTCATATAAGGAACTCCCATGATACGTCAACAATTTCATTTGTCTTACACCCTTCAGGCACATCTCTCTGTCTCTCTTCTCTCTCATGTGTATACAAGTCTTCATTCCATCAAGATCCTGATTTGAAAGTCACGAAAGGTTATCAGTTTCGAGACGGGTTCGAGTTAATTTTTTAAAAGTGTTTAAATGCGCTTCAAATGTAACGCATTTAAAACATGTATTTGTTACTTTTCTAGCCGAGGCGTAGGCGATGGTTGTTAAGTCTCGACTCTCTCGACCTCTTGGTGGCAGAACCTGTTGCCATTCACCGTGAATAATTGTGTTAGTCCACCGATAACTTCAACTGCACTTTTGTTTGTTATTAAACGTTAAGCATATAAAAAACTATATTATTATTTAATGTATATATATATAATACTAGCTGACCCGGCAAACGTTGTCTTGCCAAAAAATAAAATTTAAAAAATAGTGGTTGATCGTAGGGAGTTGAAAATTTAGGGTTGTATTTTTGTATACCGTTTTATAAAAAAAATAAGGAACAGAAATTTATCGAAAAATTAAAAAGAAATATTGAGTGGTGGGCTATCCGTGTGATTTAGGGGGATGAAAAATAGATGTTGTCCTATTCTCAGACCTACTCGATATGCATACAAAATTTCGTGAGAATCGGTCAAGCCGTTTCGGAGGAGTATGGGAACGAAAACTGTGACACGAGAAATTTATATATTAGCTAAGGGTGTATATATACTACTAAAGCTACTATAGTATTTTTTACAACTTTTCAACATTTAAGTTGAAGGGGTGATAAGTTTTCTGCTGCTCCGGGAAAGTTTAAAAGTATTTATTAAAGTGGTAATTTAAAACCTAGATTATGTCATAACTTAGTTTCGTGAATGTCTATTTCAAACCGACTAAATCTAAAAAAATGTAGCCTGAAGTAATTGATAGCTTTTGATTGTCATTAGATTTTACTTCATAGTGAGATATTATAATTAACAATGGTAGAGTCTTGCTGTTTGGTGCATGAATGGACCGGCTCGACCGGTGAAATACCACGACCTGTCGGATCACGTATTCATGTGAATGCGTGAATACGTGATGAGATGTATGACAGTAGTAGGAGGCGAAAGATACATACATATATAAACTCACGCCTGTATCCCATAGGAGTAGGCAAAGGACTTTGGTTCTCCACAAGCTACGATCCTGACACACTTCTTTCGCCACATACGCATCATTTTAAGAGGCGAAAGATATGTGTGCTAAAGATATCACAGCTAGTGCAAAGCCAAAGTGTCTGCCTACCCCTATAGTATACAGGTGTGAGCTTATGTATGTATATACGCATTCAGTTCACGGATTTTTCTTAACCAAGAACTTTCTAAACCAACACGACCCCAAAACAAATAGTGATCATTCTTTTCTTATCATTTCTCTTTTTCTAGGTCAAAACGTAATTTATTCTTTATTCTTTTTTTCCTGCGGGATGCTCTCTTGTCGTTTACATTAATTTTGAGGAGGGGGCGCGACATCTGGGAGTAATGGCTCCTCCAGCTCGTATATTATTATCATTTTATTGAATTGATAAGACCACCACAAAATCATTCTTGTGAAAAATAGACCCGCTCTGCAGATAATTTGGTGTTTTTTTATACAAAGTTTTTTTTTGTAATATTGGATTATCAAGAATGCCAGTAAATATGATGGCAAAAACGATTTTACGAGTCCAAATTTTAGCTCACAGCTTTTCTTTTTAGTGGTATATGAGCGAAAAGTAACTAACGCCAGCCATGGAGAAATGAAACACAGATAGTATGAAAGTTGATTTTCCGGCCTATAAGAGACTAGGATGAAAAAAGAGAGAGCAAATTGGGTTGGATCTGCGGATATCATTCTCACTGAACGAAACACGGCATGCGCCACTTCACGTGTTTATTCTACGAGATCATGGTATTTTACAGGTCGAGCCGGCCCAGTCCTGCAGCCAACTGCGTGGGTCTACCACTGATAAAACTCATATGCATGATAGAAATAAAATCGAGATAAATTTAATAAAATTAATTAATTTATCAAATTTATATTGAGAAAAAGCCTGAAATTCTAAACTATAGATATACTAACATATATAACACCTACTCTTTTTAACAGTTGTGGGATTTACTGGTGTATACGAATTTTGCCTCTCAACCGGGTCGGGGGAACTCTGACCGCAACCGCTTCCACCCCGGCAAAGATCATTTTCCACAGAGAGCAATTAGAGCTAAACTTCATTAAATGAAAATACCACATTTCTTTAGTAAAATAATGGAAATGGCCTAAATTGTTCGCCACCGGGTCAACTCTATTGTGCACCAAACAATAAAAGTCGTACTTCACTCTTCGAAGCAATTGTCGGAGAGGTGAAAAATGTCGTGGTTGTTTTTTTTTCTTTTTTCATTTAATTGGAACACGCTTTCAATAAAATAAGTGACAAGTTGCAGCCCCTACAGTGGGGATACCGGAACTGCTTGGCTCTACCACTGTTAAATGTAAAAATATGTAGAATCAATAGTATCTTTGTCTTTCTTAAATGAAAGAATTTTTTTTATTAATTGCAACTACAGCCACAAAACAAGGAGCTATAGAGACAAGACTTATAATATGTCATATTCATCCATGTATGACTATTGCCATAATTAATTTTTAAGCAATGGCAATATTCCAATTGCAAATGGCAATCGCCACCTTTTCCATTTGGGACGTAACGTAGCGATTCGATGAGTCAAGGCTCTAACAGCCACAGCCTACATCTTTGGATAAAAAAGGCGTGAAGATACGCTCACGTTTATAAAATAGATATTTGTAAGAGTCCACAAGGTACATTTATTCATCGATCAGTGACTGTGTGAGTTGGCACGGTCGATATTTGCCGGCTAATCTTTGGATGCAAACAATTAACCTTTAAACGGTATGCCACGATGGCACTAGGTCTATATCCGGATCGTTGGACTAAAAGACAAAGACTAAAATTTTCTACTCTACGTACCACGTAGAGTAGAAAATTTTAGTCTTTGTGAGACTCACAACGTTTAGAAACACAGTTGTCCCAATGTTCCAGGCTTTTTTTCCATAGTCTTCATAGTAGTTCTCTTTTCTGCCACTGGTTGCAACTGCTGCTAGTAGAATTTTATGATTAAGTACGCGCGTCAATTTTTAAGCCTCTTGATATCCTATACCTTCTTCAATTTTGTTCAGTAAAAGTGTGTCGTGGCCATTCTCGACTTCTACATCCATCTACTTTTGCCCTGTAGATCTGTTTAGTCAGTCTTGCGTCGTCTATTCTTTGTATGTCCAAACCATTGGAGCATGCCCTTTTTTACTTTAACTAAAAATAACTGTTCACAATATAACAATGAACTTAATATAACCAAAATTAAGCAACATACATTCACATAGAGAGTTTGCAGTTTTCATGGCCCCCGCAGCGCCGCGCAGCCATTAGTTTTTACGACCCACTATAATAAGACAAACAAGATCTTAGTTTTTCCGTTACTTTTATGAGTTTCAAACGTATCTCTTAATCACTTAAGAATGCAATTAGGATCGAGGGAGACTATAAAGTATGTTGATACACTTAAATACCTATATACTAACTAATTTTTTAATGAGATATACTGAAGTGCAATAACTTGGTGAATGAAACAACAGTTCCGGTGGATCGATTCTGAACTCACAAAAATGACTTTTCGGAATTCTTTTCGGAAGTTATATGTGATAAATATCGATGATTGACAATATAATGCGGCGAGTAGAAGTTTAACAGCCGCTGTCTCTACACACATTCGGATAGAAAATGGCGTGAAGTTATAAAAAGACAAAAATATGTTATTATAGTTATAATCATGACTCTATTCATCATTGTAACTAGTACCTAAAAGACATATTACGATAAATTTAGCTGTCGCAATTCCTGTGGCGCCATCTAGTTCCGATGTGTGGAACTAGAACCTGGATTTAGAAATCAGATAACGACTGCATACGCCAATAGAGACAAAAGACGGTAATTTATAATCATTTAGTTATATTTGCCTACATAGAATCGAGAATGAGTAAATATTGTTTACGTTTTCAATATTGAAATGTACGGCAACAGCTCGACATGTAAATGTGGGGAACAACCATTTATGAAAACTCTTTAACTACAAAACTCTCCCTATCCAATATTTATATTTATAAGCGAACTTTATTTACATACGCATGAAAATAAATGACAAAGTTGGTTCGTTGCTTGTTTTGCGAAAGCAGGTGCAACTGCGAAGGGCTGTTTACTTTAATAATATTGTGAACATCTGTAACTTTACGCTTTTTATATCACTGGGGTAGGTATCATTGACGATTATGATGAGCCTTGTGGTGCATTGGTAAAGCTACTGACTGCAGAATCGAGGTTGGTGCGTTCGTTTCGTTCACCTTACAAGTATGTATTTACAAAAAACTATATAATATGTATTCATATCCGTTATCTAGTATCCATTGCACAAGCATTTAGTTGCTTAGTTTGGAACTAGAGGACGCTGTGTGTATTTTGTCAAAGTTATTGAGATATTATTGTTGGAGTAATAAGGTTTAGACACGTTTACCTTAAACAAAGCTCAATTTTACCCAAAATTTGTCACTCTTCGGAAGTGACTTCCGAAAAATCATTTGTATGCGACTCGGAAGCGTAGGGTTCGACTGCTGTCTCAGCTAGAACACGGAACTAGATATTTAATTGAATCAAGTATAAAACGGTCTCTGCCGAAACGATTTTTAAAGGTGAGAATGTACAAAAATAAAAGAAATTATTTATTTACTTAAGTAATTCTCATATAGACATCGTAAAACTAGACGGTTCGTGGTAGATACGTACGTCTTCCCAAAGTGCCCTGGCGAAATGCCAAGGGTGAGATGTAAGCTTTTCGGCTCGTAGTAATAAGCGCCAATAACATCATTAATACAATATCCACCTTAGTAGCAGCATAATAATGCTCAATTTTCCTTAACACTCGGTTATTTACATACTGTTCCAAATAACCCAATTTACCCCAGGCTATCTACTCATCTTGAATGAAACGAGGATGTGATATAAACTTTGTTAGTATAGTTTTAAGGTTTAGTTTATTTTTTTTCCTATTTTTGTTATTTTATCAAGCCTTATGTTGAATTTTCGTTTTTGGCGGTAGAATAGATGGCTGACTAAAATGGGCTTCTCCTCACATGGCTCGTGTATTTAGTAAGCATATTTCTAATTTATTTTTGCTTATGCAAGAGGATAGACTTTAGGAGTAGACAGAACGGACTAGACTCTTTTAAGAGTCGTTTCGTGAACAACTTACTCGCTTTTGACAGTCACAATTCTTATATGCTACTTCTCACAATTACATCTTTCTTCGATATTTATTATAAATGTTTTCCCAAAAAAGTCGTATTTAAAATCGATCCTTTCTTTCAGATGCTGGTAACCTAAACCTTAGATTATATTTTTATAGAATAAGAGGTCAAACGAACAAACGAGTCACTTGGTGGTTAGCAACTACCGCTGCCCATGGACATCGGCAACACAGATAGTGTGATAGCAGCATTACCAGCCTTTAAAGGAGTACGAAGGAAATGGGAGTCAGCCTCCGGATCACCAAACGAAACACTTTCCGTTAATAATCTGAGAGCCTGTGGTATTTCACGAGGCCTCCCATTCATGCAGTGAACTTGGTTCTTCCACTGTTATATCAATGGTTTAGTAGTTAACAAAATTGATTTCTCAACTCACAGTCTTTCGCCTTCTCTATATTACATTTACAATTTGAAGTTCAGCTACCACCTTCTGACTACGTCGTTGGGTTTCATGTTCAAGAAAATTCCATATATATTATTTTTAGTCTGAATCCTATTGTGTTTATTTATTATTATTGAACAAGTTGTGTATTTATTCCGGGTATTTTTTTATTATTTCGGGCTACAACTATTTGATATATACATACAATAAATTTGGGATAGTTTATTTAGGAGTGAGTTTATTGATAGCCAATATTCAATGTAATAAATATCATACATAATTTAATATAGAAAGGTTATTATATAAATTCTTTTGAAAAGGTCACTTTTCTACTTAAACCTACACAAATATTACATATCTATAGAAAGTACTTGCAATACAGTAAACAGATATAGATGATGACTGTGAACTTATACTCGACCTATGGCAATAATAACCACTTGTTACGATTGGGATGAAAATCAAACCAACGAGTAAATAAGGTTGCTGTCAATACAATCGGATATAAAAGGCGTTAAGTAACTAAACAAATTGTTATATGAAAAACTAACAAAAAGCTTTGTTAGTTTTTCCCTCTAGAATCTCAGGAGAATAATATCACTCTCTAGTTCACTGTTGCGTTGCTGACCTTTGGGATGGGATTGGAATAGGGAGGGGAGATTCCTCTCTCGCCGAACAAAACGCAGCTAAAGCTACTTTACGCATATTTTCTGTGAGGTCATGGTATTCATGCAGCAAACTAGCTGCGCAACACGGCAGCAGCTGTTAAAACCGATAGCGAACATATTGTCAGACACAAAGTTGTCATTCATCGATTTTTAACACATAACAGAATAATATAACTGCACGCCTTTTTATACCCGAAGGTGTAGGCAGCGCCTGTTAAGCCTCGTCTTGCCGTTATGTTTACTTTTCAAACGTAATAGGTTGCGAATCAATTGTCATACCGGTCACAAAGTTCTCAGTCATCGATGTTTTCAGTCATCGAAAATAATTCCGAAAAGTGGTGTGAGCCTGGATTTCAACCCTCGATCCTTCGATTCATAAACCGTGTGCTGGACCACTGGACTACCGAGACCTCCTCGTCGATATTTGTTCCGAAAATAATTCCTTAAGCCATTGGTGTATATCCGAATCAGAAGCGGATAGCCAACCACTGAACCATTAAGAGACTACCATACCATGATCAGAATAATATCCAATTGAATTCAGAACACGTGTTGCTTACCTATGCTAATAATATTGGATGATAGCTTATGCAGCATGTAGGTATCTATACCAGACGACACCTGGTTGGTCATCATACAGTGATATTCTGTAAAATCAGGCTTATTTTGTCTAAGCTATTCCGCTTTATTGATATAGAATATTGGAAACACAACGGTACATTTGAATTCAAAATGCTACCTATCACTTCGGGATTGTTTAAACAAATATAGTCTTTGTAATATTGTAAATAAGGTTGGAATTTGAGATGAGTATGCCTGTTGGATGTTAGGCTGAGGCAGACGTCGATTTGTGAGTCTGCTCTGATAGTTGGACCATAGCCAACAGTTAGATAGCAAGTACCTACACCAGGCCCACAGCCTGGACGGTGCGGTGCATTGCTCGCAATATTTTTATCAAGTTTTTTTGTCTATTCACAAAATTGAAAACGTTTATAATTTGTCTAGACGCATTTTAGCTTTAAGTCTGAGAGTTATTGTTTTTAATTTAATGAAATTTGGGAGTCGCAAATTTGCAGATTTATTGAAATTAAAAACTTATTTTTCGCTTACATTACATTTTCTTATACAGTGTTATTTTAACTAAACAATTCGTATCTTCTCCGATTTATATTCAGGTGTTTTGTAAATAATACAAGAACAACATGGACTATTTAGATCTTTAATTTATAAGAAAATAACAATTTTGACTTGGTTTTATTTTTATAATATGCTTTTAATGGTCTGTTGCTTTTTTTACATCCATCAAGCATTTATATTAAAATACAATAACATTTTAACCCTTTTTTCGTAGGTAGATTACGCTTCCACTTGCCGAATTTTATGTACCAAATGTGTGCTTGATGGCGGAACTTATTGCCATAGATCAGGCACAACGTTGTTACTAATCAATTTTTATCACACGTACTTTTGAAAAAGCGAAGAACAGCGAAATGCATGGTTCAACCACTGAGGAAACCCCCAGACTAGACCTTCCTCCGGAATCAAATATCTGTATAAATATATTAAGCAAAACAACATGGAATATGATACAGCATATCTCTTTCCACATAGCCGTATACTTACATTATTAAAACAGGTCCGAGGCTCCCATTTATGGCACATAATCCAATCAGCTAAAAGGTTTGTGATTTCTGATTTATACTGTAATCAATCGTCATATTTAGTTGGCGAATGTGAAAGCGTTTTTACTTTCACCAAACCTACAAAATGGATATCTGTCTGGATATTATTTTTATTGGACGCATTAAATTGAGTGACGATGATTTTTAGTATAAATCAGACCAGATTTATTTTTTGGTGGATAAATTGCTTGGTGTGAGAACTTTTTCATTTCTGCTATTGTTTTTTTTTTAATTAATCCATTCTAGCTGACCCGACAAACTTTGTTTCACCTCCGAAGCAATAAGTAAAATTTAAAAAAAGTAGCTTTACTTAGATTTTTGAGGCTCTTAACATCACTTTCCTAACAACACGTTCTATTTGGTCATGGAATGTGTGTCTTGGCCGTCCTCGACTCCTACATCCATCCGCTTTTGCATTGTATGTCTGTTTAGTCAGTCTTGCATCATCCATGCTTTCATTTATTATTTTTCTTCCTACATGTTCAAACCATCAGAGCATGCCTTTTCTTACTTACACCGACACTCTCTTTCAATCGGACTTCCTTTATTACAACCTTGTTTTCCACGCGGTCAGCGAGGGCCTCTGCGCAAATTTTGTGCAGTGCCCTCATTTTGACCTCTTTTTTCCTACTTGTACACTCTGCCATACCCAGCTGTCACTTCCATAAGTTAGCGTTGGCATCAGTATTGCATTGTGGATTGCTAGCTGGGATTTTTTTCCAATATGGCGTTTAAAACACACACAGACAAATCATAATTCTCAACATTCCATCATCAAACACATTAACTACAATAGATTATCGGTTCATGATATAAACAAATAAAATCTCAGCACATTTATTTAATTATATAACAACTTGTAACCACAAAAATTGCCCAATAAATGAATGAGCTCATTACAGCTCACCACAAATTGCGCTTCACATAATTTGGTGGTATGCACGTCTACCATTATTAATGCAACAACCCCTAGAGAAATGGTGGTGGGGAGTGAGGGTGCGTACATATATTACGTGCCACGTATTTTAATTCGAATAAAACACGCAGTATACATACTGTTTAATGGAATTTAATTTACGGAGTACAATTATAACGTGGTCACCACTATTTTGCGGGACAATTCTGCCTATCCATTATTTTGTTGAGTATACGTATTTTTTTTAAATCTCTGGTCTGAGGGTTTTATTTTTTTATCAAATAACTAAACGCATCTAAAGTTTAACTACCTGAATATTGATCCGACAGCAAAAAAAAAAACCTATGTTTTAGAATAAAAATTATTAACATTTAAATTAAAGTTAAAAATATGTCTAAAGCGAAAACTATATTCAACAGTTTCATATATAACGCGATAAATTCAAATATTCATATTAATTTATATTCACACTCAAAACTAATGCAGTCGGGTAAAATTATAATCAATAACAATATTGTACACACTACACACAGCGCCATCTAGTTCCAAGCTAATCAACTAAATGCTTGAGTTATGGAAATAAATTTCATTTATAAATACATACTGATGATTCATAAAAAAAAAAAACACCCAGACGACATACAAACATTCATGATATTCATAAATATTTGTACTTGGTTGGGGATCGAATTCGCCGATGTCGTTTCCAGAGTTGGTTTTTTTACCAATTGAAACGTATGTACTGTTGTATACAGCTGTTCATAAATAGTAGATTTCTATGACCTGATCAATTTTAATAACTCACTAAATAATAATAATAATATCTTGGACACAATACACATAGCGCCCTCCAGTTTCAAGCTAAGCAACTAAATGCTTGTGCTATAGATAGTAGATAACGGATATTAATACATATATACTTTTCTTTTGTAAATATGTATATACTTATAATACATAGAAAAACACCAAGACACCATACAAATATTCATGTTTGTCACAAATATTTGTGCTCGGGTGGGAATCGTACTCCCGACCTCATTGCTGCAGCCGGTTGTTTTACCAATGCGCCACGAGGCCCGTGTAACTGTTTGTGATTTTAGTTATTTAATACGTTAATGTCAAATTCAATTGGTATCTACAACCCCTATTCATTTAATATTACTTGGTTGCAGTACCCTCGGGAATCTACGAAGACTAACTTTCAATTCGCGAAGAAAGTAAAATTAATTCACTCCTTTTGATACAAAATATGAGTATTAAAGGTACATTTATATTCCTAAAAGTTATAATTTAAAGTTATAAATATATTACAGAGTACAAAACAAGGTCGCTTTCCGCTGTCTGTCCCCTTAAATGCATCTTTGAAACTATGCAACATCATAAAAAAAAACTATTTTTTACGTGCTTTTGTTAAGAGCTTGTATAATTCATGTCTAATGTAGTATAAAAAAGTGATAATTTCGAAAGTGAGATTTAGCACTAAAAACTTTTAGGCTTTCGCGTTGCATATTACTCAGTGATAATGATGAACGGGAATTAACGCGACACTTTTTTAGGTAAACAAATATTTACCTTGATTAGCTTGACATTTCGGCCAGGTTGCACTGGCCGTGGTCATTGCAAATTCTGGCTGAACAAAAGCAATGATAAATAAAAACAATGTACTACATTATTATACACCTACAAAAGGTCTACAAAAAGTCCAGGGATGGTATATGTTTATCTCTTACGGATAACCCACAGGAAAGTTCGTCGGGTCAACTACTACAATATAAATAAATGTTAAAAACTTCCAGATAATTCTTTGTCAAATATCGAATGTGTATCGGCCAGATCAATTTGCAGTAGAGTCGGGGTCTGCTCGACGGTGGACAGAGCGTGTGGTGATAAACGGATTATGTCATCCGCTGTCACTCAACTACGCACCGCTGATACAAAATAGATTAGAAAGGCTGACAGGTCGTCCACAATTATATGCTTGAAATATTTATTTTGAAGTCGGTATCGTAAAATAAATTTGTATATAGATGATACTATTATTACGTAAAACAAATTTGCAAACCAGTTTTTACTGATTTAGCTCTTGGATTTCTATTTGAGTGGCAACAGTTGAGTGTTCGAATCCATGTTGCAGATTTTTTTGCAATTCTATTTGACAGTATAAATATTTAATTCGATAAGATTGTTATACACGGCATATTTCGAGACTAATAATTTAAAAAATATGTGGTGGTCCAGTGTTCGAGCGCCCCGCTTCAGATTCAGAAGTCTTGGGTTCAATTTTGGTCTCACACCAAAAATTTCTCAGAATTATTTTCGAAAGTTATGTGTGACATATCGATGACTGATAACTTTGCGTCCGGTGTAATGGCAATAGGTTCGCCACTTATTCCAATTGGGACGTAACGTAAGGCGAAATTCGACGAGTCGAAGCTTGAACAGCCGCTGTCTACTCCTTCAATTAGAAAAAGGCGCGAAGTTACGTTTTCATACCATCTCTTTAAAAGGAATAGATCAATATGCATCTTATTGTTTTAAAAGTTTTTACAAAAACTAGAGAACTGTACCGTACGTTTGATACTGATTTGAAACAGGGCGGTTTATTGGCAACCAGATCTCGGGCACAATTTGCGACCCCCAATTTGAACCCCAACTAAAAGGGAAAACTTTACAAAGCCGTAATAAACCTCACTGTCCTATCTGCTTGTTGGACAATAAAGGCTGTTGATAAAAAAAACCATGGCAGGTAACTGTTATATAATCGTTGTTATGGATGGGTGGTGTGAAGAGATTGGATTAGTTTTTTTTATATGGTATAAGGGGCAAACTATCAGACCAGCTATCTGATGGCCACGGTAATATCGAGATGGTCACTGATGCTTTGCCGGTCCTTAAGATGATATATGGAGTGAAAGGTGATTAGGAGCGGAAGATGGACCTCCTCTCTACTTAAAGTTAACATTCTGAGAGTTTGTGGTTCGACAATTTTAGCAGGGTTAGAGCCAAGTACTTCGCTGCATGAATGCGTTGGCTCGACCGATGAAATACCACAACCTCTCAGAAGATCGACGTAAAGTACCTAGCTCATGCCGCGTTTCGCTCAGTGAGAGAGGTACCCTGAGGACCACCCCTAAAGGCTACTAAACAAAAAAGCGTCATTTAGTGGAACATATAGCAGTATTTTTTTTTTAAGTCGCTTTTAAAATAGTGGTTAGACGAACGTATTTTTATTTAAAATAAAAGTATATAAATTTTACTAGAATAATTTATTGGATATTGTAATAAATTTAAAAGGTTTTGTTTTTATTGAGTAAATGAAATTCTTTTCTGTAAAATATAAATGTAAAGTATTTTATTAGGCTAATATATGAATTATATGTATGTAGGCTTTACTGGGCTATAACGGCATGAAAGTAAAGTGTATTACATTATCATACCCCTATGTGAAACTGTTAAGATAAATATACTGGGATTTAATATTTGAAGATTTCGAGAACAATATATATTAACAAAGATGACATTAAAACAACTCTTAGGATTATATCGCGTTTATTTATTACTAATTTTATTTATTTCCCGCCGTTTCGAACTCTTTACAGAGATCATTATCGTGAAAATCTCGTGCAAATGATCTCTGTAAAGAGTTCGAAACGTCGGGAAATAAATAAAACTAGTAATAAATAAACGCGATATAATCCTAAAAGTTGTTTTAATGTCATGAACGTGATTCGCGAAAGTCTTATAGATAAATATATTAACAAAGATTGCAAAATTCTTAAATCCTTTAAAATTTAATTCACTATGATGTAGAATTAACTAATATACAAAATTGTCGTGTCACGATGTGCGTCATTGAGCACCTTTGAAAAGTCTCGATCGATTCTCATGAAAATTTATAAGTTTGGAAATCAGATAACGTTTTTTTACCCTCCTAAATATTAAAAATAGTTCTTCCGGTATTGTATTTTTTTTGTTAATTTTTACTTAGTATCTAATATATAAAATTCTCGAGTCTAGATGTGCGTAATTGAACTCCTCCGAAACGGCTTGACCGATTCTCATGAAATTTTATGTGCGTGTCGGGTAGGTCTGAGAATAGGGCAACATCTATTTTTCATCCCCCTAAATCACAAGGGTAGCCCACCCCTCAATTTTTTTTTTAATTTTTCGACATATTTCTGTTTCTTATTTTTTTTATAAAACGGGATACAAAAATACATGCAACCCTAAATTTTCAACCCCCTACGATCAACCCCTATTTTTTAAATTTTATTTTTCGGCAAAACAACGTTTGCTGGGTCAGCTAGTCTATATATATAAAATTCTTCTGCCACAGTGTTTGTCCTCGAACTCCACCAAAACGGCTGGACTGATTTTAATGAAATTTGGTATACATATTCGTTAAGTCTGCGAATAGGTTTTTATCTTATTTTCATCCCCCTAAATTTTACAAGGGTAGCCCACCCCTCAATATTTTTTTTTAATTTTTCGACATATTTCTGTTTCTTTTTTTTTATAAAACGGGATACAAAAATACATACAACCCTAAATTTTCAACCCCCTACGATCAACCCCTATTTTTTAAATTTAATTTTTTGGCAAGATGAATTTGCCGGGTCAGCTAGTACTTATATAAATTTGATCTAGTACATTCATGCAGCAAGCTGCTTAACTATACCACTGTCAATACTTGGACTAATAATGTGAATTTCGCTCAAATGTAAGTGCAAAATGTAACGTACATCTGTAAAAATACATTGAAAAGACCTAAGACCTTTAATCTCCCCAACTCGAGTATGCGTAAGATACCTAGAAGTAAAAAAAAACAACCAAAATCCTCTGCAATACATTACAGTTGGCTGGTGTTAAGTTCCGTACTTTAGGCCGCAATAATACAACGCCCATTTGTCAGGATAAACATAGACAGAAAGAGATAGAGAACGGAGAAAAACTGGTTTCTTTGGCAAACAAACATTTTTTTCCAACTCTTATTTTCATATCGCGAGAGTGTTCGGGAGTGAATTAATTTTATTAATATTTTTTTATACAAATTCACGCTTTTTTTCTCTCTGGCTGGTTAGATTTGACTAACGGAAGTTCTACGTCCCAAATGGAATAGGTGGCAGAACCTATTTTCTTTCATACGTAAGGCACAAAGTTGTCAGTCATTGATATTTATTACACATATTTTCCGTAAAGAATTTCGATAAGTCATTGTCATTGGTGTGAAAAGTAATTTAAATTGATGTAATTATTGCTGCAGCCGTATACCTTCTGGTTTGGGAAGCGTGAAGAAACAAAAAAAAATGATATGTATTTAATAAATTATAAGTATGTATTAAGATTTGAAAAGTGGTAGTCTTGCAGTTCGCTGCAGGAATGGACCGGCTCGACCGGTGAAATACCACAACCTCTCGAAATAGCGGCGTGAAGTGGCTCGTGCCTCGTTTCGTTCGGTGAGAGAGGTATCCGGAGGCCACCCTCCTACTCCCTCAAAGGACGGCAACGCACCTCGGTGTTCATGGGCAGTGAGAAGTACTTTCCATTAAGTGACTCACTTGCTTGTTTGACCTCCTATCCGTTAAAAAAGAAACCAAAATTACGAATACTGCAGAAGACGTCTTCAGATGGACTCTACATTCATTTCGTAATATATATATGCGTTTTGACAGTATAAAACTGAACTTTCTGCTTAATTGTTAAAAGCAGGGAACTGAAAGAGTTTTTTTTAGTAGAACTGACACCAACCAAGTTTATTAGCCCGGTTAAATACACTGCTTAGGGCACAGCTTTGAACTCAAAGTTTACTATTAGGTATTATATATGACAAAAGTAGTCTTGATGTTTATTCGAAATACTATAACGAAAAGGTACTGTACTAGCAGAGCCACGCAGTTCAGATGTCTCAGAAAAACGATGTAAAGTGACTCACGCAGCCGTTCATTCGGGTTCCTTTGTTTATTACTCAATCTCGGATCAACTGTTGAAACAGAAATTGAAGAAAATTGACGTATAGTGATACAAAATAACCTGTAGTTATCACCAATTTGTTTTTTTTGTTATTGTTGTCACTCACACCCAAACATACCCCATAAAGCACAGATAAAAAAACAAAATTGTTTTTTATGTTCATATAACACAATTTCATTTCACCAGAGATTTTTGTAAATGTAAACAAATAAAAAACAAATGTGGCCAATGCGTAACACTACGTTCGCAAAAGCAAAAAAAAAAACGCTAGTAATAAATGTTGCCAAGTTATCGTAGAGTAAGTAACGAAAAGGTAAATACTCTTGTGAATATTGTATGCCATATTATTAATATACAAAATAATTAGTTTACTATATTATGTGCCCAATATTTGTACCTTTTATTGATTTGTACAATAATTATTTGTATTTTGTACATTAATTGTATATAAATATATTTCCTCATACCTGTGTATACCGGTACACAAATATAATTAAGTACCGGTCGTGTACCGGTACTTAATTATATTTCCGCATTGAGACATAACAAAACTATTTTTATTTGTACAGAGTGTTGTTCCTGACAAATATATTATAATGTATGTTTTATTTTTATTTTCTGTTTGCCTTTTTGAAAGGGATAATACTATATAGTATTTACTTAACTAATTAACTGTGAAATGATTAGTATTATTATACCTGAAGGTATAGGCAGCATTGTTTCGTGACAAATAATTATTGGTTAACTTTAAAAGTGATGAATCGAATTTAATTATTTTTACCATTTGTAAAGTTCTTTATTCCGTATTAATATGGGCTTTACTTGTTTTTTTTAATACTAAGCGCAGAGTAAGTAATCTCTGAAATATTGACCATATATGTATTTGAGAGAGAAAGGGACTCTTATTAATTATTTCGAGTGTTAAACCTTTGCTAGATGTTTAGTAATGGTAGAGCCATGCAGTTCGCCGCACGAATGGCCTGGTACAACTGGCGAAATACTGTGACATCTCAAAAAATCAACGTAAAATGGCTTATGCCGCGTTTCGTCCGGTGAGAGAGGTAATAATCTAGTAATAACATAGTAATCTACCTCTCCTCATTTTATCCCAGTCACATCTTTAAAGTCGGCAACGAAACCGCAACCCTCTGGGTCTTACAAATGTGTCTCCAAGTGACTCGCTTGCTTGAATTTATAAGAATAAGAATTAATATTTGGACGAAATAGAACGGCAAACAAACTTATTCGAAGCGTACAACACCATCTAGCGATACAACAAGTAAATAAACGTATTAATAACATGTTTGCGTTCACTACAATTCGTCAAATCTTCTTCAAACAATTACATTAATTCCTCCACGTGTATACATACAATTACAAAATGAATTTCAGTTTCAGGGGATATAATGGCGGTGGTTATTTAGACTGTAGCTGTGATAATTACTGAAAATAACTTATTCACATCACGTGTCTGTGCGTGCGTGTATAAATATATATATTTTAATACGACTGATTAATTTGTTTAGCGTAATTATTTAGGGGTAGATAGTTGTGTATTCTGTTACGTTGAAAATGGTGGCTCGTATTGAGAGTTTAGTCAAACAGATTGGATGATTGTGATATAATAAGACTGTATTTAAGTTTATATTATCTTATATTTGTCTATTAGTCTACTAAATTCACGCCGAATCTATTACGGGTTAGGTAGATAGAACAGAGCGGCAAGAGGCACGATTCTTACACACCTCACTCAGCTCTGTGATTTTCATAACTCTTGTCATACACGCTTTATTAGTGAATGATATTTTACCTTATAAAACTTATGATAAGGTGGTTTTTAGCTTAAAAAAATATATAAAGATTATTATTGGTCCTTCGAGTACGAATAATTATTTTGTAATAATTATTACAAGATAGATATTCGTGCTCGAAGGACCAAAAAATTAAAGACTTTCTCACCTTGCAATGTGTGCGGTCCTTTACAAGCCAATTCGTGTACTAATTCAATGAACAATGTTGACCCAGTTTTTTGTAAGCGTAACATAATATAACACACATAACATAACATAACTTCACGCCTTTTGTTACCCGAAGGTGTAGCCAGCGGCTGTTAAGCCTCGTCTCGCCGTTATGTTTACATCCCAAATGGAATAGGTGGCCATACCGGGCACAAAGTTTTCAGTCACCGATATTTATCACACATAACTTCCGAAAACAATTTCGAAAAGTAATTGGTGTGAGCCAGTGTTAGGATTCGAACCCGGACCTCTGGACCAGAAGCCGTGTGCTCGTCCACTGGGCTACCGAGACTTTATCATAATATATGTATATGTATATTATATACAAATTTTGCACAAAACACTGTACTAATAATCTTTAATTTAATTGTTTCAGGTAATTTTTACTTCTATTTATTTCTAGAAGACAGCATACCTATGCATAATTTTCGCCTACAAGTACCCAGTAAGTTCATCTTAAATTTTTATTAACTCGATTATGATTAAATATAGCCTATGTTACTTTGGGTGAATGCAACTGTCCAATGGTGAAAGATTTTTTTGAATCGGTTCCCTAGTTTTTGAGGTTATTTGTTACACCCAAAAATACAAATCATTATGATATTCGTATAGATATAATATATTTGTTGAGAAAAAATACTTATTTTTTGTTTTAGTGACTTGACGCCATTTTATTAATATTCAAACGTGTTTAAAACATTGCCAATGATGTCTTGAATACGACGTTCGTTATGATCCCATGCCCGGTCTGGCATGTCATTATCCTGGTTAACTGAGATACATCAGGCACAATTATTGTATATAAATATACCGCAAATTTTAATTAAATTGCGACAGGCAACTAAAAGAAAATTTGAATTGAATTACTGGAGTTCCTAAATGGAATGCCTCATCGAGGTAACACCGCATGAGTCATGTTATTTCATGAGTGCAGCCCACTCCATCGAATTATATGACGTTGTCACGTCAAAAACAAAAGAAAATTAATAAATTTATATAGTGGTAGAGTCAAGCAGTTCGCTGCATGAATGGGCCGGCTCGACCGGTGAAATACCACGACCTCACAGAAGATCGACGTAAAGTGGCTCATGCCGCGTTTCGTTCGGTGAAAGAGGTATCGGAGGCCCACCACCCTTCCCCACTCTTTCCCATCCTACTCCCTTAAAACTCGGCAACGCAACTGTAACACTAAATGTGTTGTAGGTGTCCATGGGCGGCGCTGGTCACTTAGCATCAGGTGACACGCATGCTCGTTTGCCGTCCTATCCAATAAAAAAAGCATATTTTTAGGACACAAAATATAATTTGGGTCCACATTTTCATAGTTTTAAATGTGGTAACTATCCTAAACTGAGCTTACCTATAGTTGTATAGCCATCAATACATCGTGTACGCTAGAGTACTTAAAAAGCGTAAATATATTAAAAAAAAAATAACAAACTTACATTCCTACACTACAACAATTAGATAAAATAAAAAACTCTAAAGCTCTAATGTCATCACAGCTCTTAATCCTGTCAAAGAATTATTTAAACAAAAAAGGTGTCGGGTCGGTCAAATGGATAAGGGTGACTTCACTGACGAGGCAAATTAAATGATACGGAAAGGTGAATAAAAATGTGACACCAAAAAAAAGGAAGAAAGAAAGGGAGAACGACCCCCAGAACTCGGCACCTTGACCCCCGGAATAACGGAATTGTCAAAGTTATTTTTCTTTAATTACAACACCCGACACTGGAGGTATTGAGTATCGCCAATTGAAAAGCGGTCGTTAATTACGTATACTGTAGCGATTGCTATTAATTGGAGGTGATTGGAAATTTCGCTTCGAATTAAATTCATTAACTAACGTGCCGGTTACTTATAAGAGTTATTACGTATTATGATTATTATTTTTTTATTACTTTCGACAATTTGATAATTAATAAATTATGTCGCCTGTTATTAAAAATATGGATGTATCGCGTGTCCAAGTCTAATTCGTTTTAATTGGGAAACAATGTTTATGTGTTAATTTGTTGATATTATTCTTCAAAATACATAATATCTGTGAATGATGTTGAAACGTATCACCAAAAATTTGAAACACTATAAGACATTGAAGCAATGGAAGTAAAAAAATAAAACACACTTACACTCCTGGCATGGTTTCTAAAGAAATTGTTAAAATTAAGTTAGAGTGATAGAGCCAAGCAATTTGTTGCGTGAAGTGGCCGGCTCGAAAATACCATGACCTCTCAGATCGACGGAAAATGGCCCATGCCGCGGTTTGTTCGGTGACAGAGGTACCCGGAGGCCCACCTCCCTTCCCCATCATTTCCAATCATACTCCCATAAATGTCGGCAACGCAACTGTAACACAATATGTGTTGCAGGTATCCATAAAAAAAATTGAACAAATATGAATGATCATATTTTGTTTTATTATTCAGATTTTAATAGACCAAATAAAACGTGTTCTGGAAGAAGGTGATGTCAGGAGCCTCAAAAATCGACGCGCATGCATGAAAAGAGTTATGAAGGTCAACGAAGCGAGTGAGGCGTGTAAGAATCGTGTACTTCATTATTATACACTTGCAAAAGGTTTTTAAAGAAGGTCGCGATGATGTATCTCTTAGGGATAACCCACAATAACCACTGTTATTTCTTCCGGGGCAAAATTAAGTTCGCTGGATCAACTAGTTAATATACAAAAAAATGCGTGTGCTAGTCAGTCAGTCGATGTTAATAACAAAAATAGGTCGTATACATGTATTAAGGGATTCTTCCCTCCATAACAGAATGGTAAGTGCAAATGTTGTTGCGCAACCCAGCCCTGGAGCCAGACCTCTTATCGTTACCCAGTTGGGTGAGCGCTTATCTTGACAAACGATGGTTTTGTTACACACAGCCGCTGCCGCAGTACTGTAATATTTGTATCTCAAATAACAACGAGTTTTCATTTATATAAAAAACAACATACTAGTTTTTGGTAATTCCTAGCTTTTTTGTACCCAAACTTTACAGTGGTTGAACCACGCAGCTTGCTGCATGAATGGACCAGCTCGACGACCCGACTTTTCAGAATATCGACGTAAAGTGGCTCTTGCCGCTTTACGCTCGGTGAGGAGGTATCGGAAATGTTAAGGATAGCCTGTTTCACTTTTTAATTTTTTTATTACATTTTTCCTTAGTTTTTGAAACATCAGACAATTTTATATTTGTTGGTCGAAAACTTTTTGACAGGACAACGTTTACGGGGTATGCTGGTACTACATAAAATTAAAACTAGCAGTAAGTTTTCACTTACAATATCAAGGACCTTTTGGACTTTAGATAAGATCTTGACTTTAATGATAGTAAAGCAACTAACGCCGCCCATGGACATCTGGAAAATCGAATAAAAAGGACCTTATTACATCGTGCATTCGAATCCGGGCTCACACCAATGACATTACAAAAAACTCTTGTTGGAAGTCATGTGTAATAAATATCGATCACTAAAAACATCGTACCTGATGTATGACATTAGGTTCGCCACCAATTTGGGACGAGAACGATGGCGAGACGATACTCAACACCCGCTGCCTTCATTTTCATGTAGAAAAAGGCGTGAAGTTATGTTTAAAATTTAAATGTTATCAAATGACACAATAAAATGTAATGCATTTTCAGTTTTACATTATAAATAATCACAATTTGTATACAATCATTTCATCATTTGCCTTTTGAGGTCCACTGCTGAACAGGCCTCCCCCATGGAGCGCCACAACTGCTGGTCCGTTCAACTATGGGGGGTATTTGGCATAATCGCCACGCTTGGCAGGCGGGTTGGCGATCGTAGTAGGCTGTATTTTGTTGAGAGAGAATGCTGCTGCCCATTCTTCTAGCTTTTCCCTTAGTCGCCTTTTACGACACTCACGGGAAGAGATGGGGTGGCGGTATTCTAAGCCGACGCCACACAGCAGTATTTATTGTAGTGTTATTGTATACAATATGTACTTTGAAATATAATTAGTGTTAGTGTTCACATTTTAATGGGGATATTAATTGAACAGTAATTTAATTAATTTATTTGTGGGTAATTTTATTAAATTTAATACAAACATTTAATGTTCGCTGATTACGCATAAAATATATTTGCTGCAATTTATGTGAAGTGTTCATTAGTTTTAATTATGTAGACGCATAATGATTTAACTCGGTGGTCTAGTGGGCGAACGCCCGCTTCTAAATCTAGAGGTCATGGGTTCGAATCCTGACTTACACCAATGATTTTTAAATTCTTTTCGAATTTTATTATGATAAATATCGATGACTGAAAACTTTGTGCCCGGTATGGCAATAGGTTTGCCACCTATTCCATTTGGGACGTAAACATAACGGCGTGTTGAGGCTTAACAGCCACTGCCTACACCTCCGAGTAGTAAAATGCGTGAAGTTACGTTATAGTGATTTGAAGTGGTGCGTTATATACAGGGTTATTTCAAATATACTAATAATTAGCTAAGGGTATATTCTGTAGGTAATTACCTAACACTTTTGTTCTACGACTTTTTAAAAATCACAATTTTAATTTTTTTTTCATTTCAAACAAATTTAATTAATTAAAATCGGTAGTTGTAAAATATTAACTAAGTCTACGTATTGCATTGAGCGCACCGAGTGACAACGGTATGGGGGGGTAGCGGGGCAAGGTCACGCGGCATTTGTACTTTGATTGCTCCCGTAGGTCATTAGCCAAACATATGTTAGTCGCCCTTGTTACCGCCCGTGACGTTTTATGTACCGCGCGTGTCATCACATAGTGTGCGAATTGGTAAAGTGACGAATGCCATTCAGAATTCAGTTGGAGTAAACAACGTTGGAGTAAGCAAGTATTTAATAAATGTAATTAGTCGCAGTTGGTATGTCTGAATAATCTCGAATGCTTAATATCGTGGGCGGAATAATCAAGTTTTCACTCAAATACCCACATTAAATAGGTAGGTAAATAATTCAAATTTCCTGGAATACATTAAATTTTAAGTGTATTAGCCTAAAAATACATTTCTAACACCTTTAATTTCGTAATCTACACGATATCCGATTGGGTATGTGAATTAAAAGCAGTTTCGTGTAGAAAGCGCGGGAACTCGCTTCTCTTGTTTAGATGCATAAACAGAGCTGCTACTCTGAATGAAAATCGGGTGAAATAGGTACGTTTAGTACAAAATACAGAGTTACAAAGTGTCAGATGGTACAATTAAATCTTAAAAATCGTTTTTTTACTAGAGTTTTAGGTTTTTGTAAAACTGATAAAAGCAAAGTTGTTTAGGACGACACAAAGGAGCTATGTGTAGAATAGTATTAGTATATTAAAATTAACCCTGTATATAAGCATATTTGTTTTATATAGTTATTGCTTTTTCATTTCAGGGCTGTGACATCTTAAATTTTATAATAATAATATCTTGGACACAAATCACACAGCGCCCTCTAGTTCCAAACTAAGCAACTAAATGCTTGTGCTATGGATACTAGATAACGGATACTAATACATATATATACTTTTCTTTTGTAAATACATACTTATAATACATAGAAAAACACCCAGCCGCCGCACAAATATTCATTTTTGTCACAAATATTTGTGCTCGGGTGGGAATCGAACCCCCGACCTCAGTGCTGCAGCCGGTAGTTTTACCAATGCGTCACGAGGCCCAACAAAAAAAAATTGATGTTTTATGTGCAAATGTTACTTTGTCTGTGTGTTTATATAATTTTCACTCCTAAATTACCGAATTTATCCTCGTTTTACTGTGCTAAAAAAGTGAGTTTTATAAATCGGGCACATTTCTGTTAGTAGTCGATACATATTTTCCGAAAATTCAGAACTAGAAGTCTAAATACTGAAGAGTGCTTAATTTGACAGACTCTTTAACTGAAATGTGGACCGTGAGCGTGGCGATAGTTGCCAATCCACTCTAAGAATAAAGGCGTGAAGATATACAAATAGTGTTAATACATATATATATTATAAAAGTTTGAGAATTAAAAGTCAGTGTTTAAATTATAACAATTTCATTTCAGATACGAAACAATTTTGTTTAATAAAACAATACTAATTTAGGACAACCCTAAAGAAAAGTTAGTAGGGCTGTTCAAAATTATTTTGTTCTTTAAAACAAATACTTTAGTACTTAATTACTGACACATGGTTGGACCTTTAGTGTCGAGTTGTGAATATATGTACGATATTAAATTCCTTCAACACAATATACGATCTCTGACTAACATAAAATTGATACAAATATTAGCAACAATACCGAATACATATTACAAAACTTAATTTTAGATGTAACGAAATAACTTGTTTTAACTCCAAAACGTTCTGTTTTGTCCGATACTATACGATTTACGAGGGTCAACCCTAATGGCGAACTAAAAGTGTGTAAGCACACGACTATCAATCTTAACCTTTATGATATAAGGTTGAAATTTGAAAGGGGATTTGTTTTAAGCAACTTTCACACAGAGTAATTTAGTTTGTGTTTGTGAAAATAAATAAGGAAATGATAAAATTTATTAGGTTTGAAGATAAAATTTTGTTAATAGACAGTTTTGTTTCAAACTGTGTTACATTAGGATAACAGAGATATGACTGTTGTATTATTTGTCCAATCTGTTTGTTTATAAATTTCATTGCAAAATTTACAGTATTTTGCGAGAATTCACCAATTTGAAGAGCTTTGTGGTGCATTAGTAATAGTGATCAATTCCGCGGTCGGTAGGACTGCAGTATTGAGGTTGGCGGGTTCGATATTTATCCGACATACATATATACAAAACTCCAAGGCAAATCCCTTGCGGGGTAGGCAGAGAGAAAAGAGCGCCATAAGGCACGATTCCAGCACGCCGCACTTGCTTCCTTGACTTTCGTAAGTCTTGTCAGCTAGTATTATAATAAATCAGTTCACTTCCTGCTATTTCTTATACGAGAGCAAGTTGTTTTATTTAAATTATCATTAATGATGAATTAATAATAGGTTATATTGGCCCAGAACTTATCTGGCAAAATTTAACTAGTTTCTCGCGACAGTGTATTGTGTTATTTCAATAGTTGCAGTATAGGAACAATCTGTCATCCGCACATCTATTCACTTTTGCACTGTATATCTGCTTAGTCTACCTTACATATTTATAATAGCGTGAAGACCAAAGAATACGTTACAATAATATATCTAGAGTATATTTTATGTTTTTAATAAACAAATAACTGTGCTGATATTTTGTTTTTTTCTTCTTCAAGCAAATAAAATGATCGCTTCAGTAACAAGAGCCGAGTGTAGCGTGATGAATTACTGGAATCTCGGGAGACTCGCCAAAAATATTTAGGAGAAACATCAACAATTTCTTTAGCAATTCATTTTTTTTTAGTACTATAACTTAAATATTATATCTGTTGCGATAAGATCGGTTAAAATGTTAAGTTCTTTTAGAATTATTAGATAACATAACATAAATTCACGCCTCTGTTACCCGAAGGTGTAGGCAGCGCCTGTTAAGCCTCGTGTCGCCGTTATGTTTGCGTCCCAAATGGAATAAGTGGCGAACCTATTGCCATACCGGGCACAAAGTTTTTCAGTCATCGATATTTATCACACATAACATCCGAAAATAATTTCGAATAGTCATTGGTGCGAGCCAGTGTCAGGATTCGAACCCGGACCTCCGGATCAGAAGCCGTGTGCCCGACCACTGCGCTACCGAGACCTGAATGATTAGATATTATATTAGATATAAGATTACTTATTAGATATTATTGAACTTTACTCGTGAAAATGATCTCTGTACTCTTTACAGAGATAATTTTCACGAGTTCGAAACGTCGGGAAATAAATAAAAATAAGTAACAAATAAACGCGATATAATCCTAAAAAGTTGTTTTAATGTTCTTAATGAATATGCTTAATAGCTTTGAAGCAACTCTTAACTGTGAAGTGCTTATTCAAATTTAAGTAGCGTCTAAGTGTGTCATGTTAAAAGAATGAATAGTTATTTATAAAAAGCAAGTTATTTTACTCAGTTATCAGATGTGGTAGTATTACTTAGGCGTAGACTAAGTATCGTCTTATTTGATGACAGGCATTATTGCCTTTTTTTTTTAAATTGAATAGACAGGCAAATCTGTCAGGCAAATGATCTGTGGATTTGTTACCATCTGCTTATCCATTAATATAATTGCGAAGAGCCTATGTACTCGATATATTCTTTAACCTAAAAATAAAAAAAATACGTCTGAAACTTTTTGCGTTAGCGATAACGTTAACAAAAGTGACAAAACTCTCGTATCTAGCACGATAGGGTACACAGCTGAAAATACATAAATTTGCAAGAAGTAAGTAACTTACAAGGCTTCAATTTGTGGCAAGGCCAGCTATGAATAATTCGTAGTAACCACGTCGTCGGTGCCAGCCTGCGACAGGCCCCGGCCCCAAGCCTTCATCCCCTCCCCCTACATGTAATAAATCCAAGTTAGTACGAGATTGGTTCAAGACATGCTAGGGTTAATCTTCGTATGTCACATCCGTTTGGTTATGTTATGTGGGCTGCTGGAAAATATCGCACAGTATGTTGGCGAAGGTATTACGGAAAAAAAAGAGGAATTTCAGTATTGTTTTTCCAAGTTAGGATTTGAATTTATGCTTCGCAAACGCAACTCATTTAATGACGACATCTTTTGGAATATATACAACTTAAAAAACAGTTATATATTTCCTTATTTCACATTTATACAATTAAAAAACTACCTGAAATCAAATTTCTCCGCATCTCGGTCTACTGGCAGCGTGCCCAGAAGACTGGCCGCATTGCCACGCTGAATGGCAATTAACTTAAAAAACTAGATGAAATCTTGGTATTGCTTTGCATTTCTGTCTACTCCTGGTGCATTACGGACTTTAAATTTTAGCCAGCTTATACGCTCCCTTGCAAATTTATATTTTCAACGACTACTTCCGGCTAGTCAGTGACGAGTAGTCACTGTCAAATTCGCTTTATCAACGACTAATTCCCACTAGTCAGTGATGAGTAGTCTAGACGAGCTGGTAGCAGTCGTTGCAAATACAAATTTGCAAGGCACCGCTGGCTGGAATTAAAAGTTCGTAATAGAACCCCTGGTAACATTTCTAGATGGCATTGTTGATCTAATCCTCTATGCGAAGTCTTTAGGTCATCATCCAGATCTCTAGTCACTGCAGGTCTCGATCCGACTCTTTGCAATCTTTTTGCATCTTGTCATCAGTTGTAGTATCTATTAATTACACTCTTGATTCACTTAGTCTTAAACATTACATAGTATAAAACAAAGTCGCTTTCCACTGTATGTCCACTTAAATGCTTAGATCCTTGAAACTACGCAACGGATTTTGATGCGGTGTTTATTAACAGATAGTAGGTGTCAATGGGATGGTTAGTATAGTATGTATAACACATGAATTCGTGTATGCATTTTAATTGTAAACGTTTAATTGTAACGTTTGTTGCGGAACAAAGTTCGCCCGGTCCGGTAGTTTATATATAACACTAAATTAATGTCGTTTTTGTCTAATTTAATTAGAACGTAGCAATATATTGATTCGCTTATGGATTTTATCGCTTTCAATCCAGTCATTTTCGAAACTTTAAAAGTGCAAGGATGCATGTGCAACCATAAGTCGATAATTAGGAAATATAATATCTTATTATTTCAGTCATACAAGTTAAGTAATGTTTCTGTTTGTTACTTACTTTTAAATTTGTTTTGTTATACAAATTCTCGTGGTATTTCTTGACTTTGCTTATTATTTGTTCTTCAACGCCGTAAGGGTTTTGTTTTGTTATTTTTTTGGCAGGAAACCTGGGGTTCTGGGTTAAACTTACTCTTTCATATGTATTTTATATTATACAAATACAATAAAGTTTAATTGTATATTAAAAATGATGCTAAATCGTAACAGGATCTGAAGACGACATTTCGTAAGCGATTTATTCAAAGAAAGCGCTTTACAAAGTTTTTAATTAAAAAGCTACATTATTATAAAACAATACGTTTTTATGACATCATGCCTTTATGTAAACAAGGCAGGGCAGACAGTGTAAAATGTTGTAAGTATCGAGAAAGATCGACATTTACCACATCTAATTTCCAAAAACAATTAACTGGTGTGAACCCTTATTTTGATCCCACGGTAAAAATTTGGAATTATTTATTTTTATCTAATGAGATAGTAATAGTCGCGGTGCGGTGGCCCAGTGGTCGAGCTTCCCGTTTCTGATTCAGAAGTCGTGGAATTGATTCCAGCCTCACAGCAATAATTTCTCGGCATTATTTTCTCGGAGTTAAGTGTGATAAATATTGATGGCTGAAACTTTTGTGGCCAGTGTAATGGCAATAGCTCCATCACCTATTGCATTTAGACGTAACATAACGATTCGGCGAGTCGAGGCTTTAACAGCTGCTGCCAAAACCTTCGGCAAGAATAAGTCACTAAATTATGTTTTTTAATAAGATATTCATCCAATTAAAACAGATAATACTGCCTATGTACAATAGGTAGCTACGTATATTAATTTCAAAATCGCTTTATCCGCATCATTTGCGTATTGTAAGGGTCTTCGGTCATTAAAACGGTCCGGGTATGCATATAAGGATCGGTGCACACTGTGACGATTCATGAATACAATTACACGGCCCGACCGTTCGGCACGGATTAAATTCTCTCGACCCGAATGAATCTGAAATTCTCACTCGAGCCGGATATACGGGCTGAAACATTTAATGCCACATTGTTAATATTTGAGACATTTTAGCAAGATTGATTAAATAAATTAGTTATCATTCTTATATCGACCGCGCGAACTTCGTACCGCTATATTGTATGTAGCTTCCCGCCTCACGGTGTTACTCGCGTACAAACAAAATATCGATGACGACGATGATAACACATAGCCTATGTTACTCAGCTTTCTAAAGAAAAAAGAATTATTAAAATCGGTCCAGTACTTTTTGAGTCTTTTCCAGGACCAAATAGAACGAGTCCTAAAGGGAAGTGATATCAGGAGCGTTAAAAATCGACAAGCGTGTATTACAAGAGTTATGAAAGTTAAAGAAGCGAATGAGGTATCGGACTTTATGGGTCTGTTCTGTCTGCCCGGCCTGCAAGAGACTTGAGGGGAAGTTATGTATGTATGTTAGTAATGATTATATGTAAAAAGGTACTCAAATATTCCGTTTGTAGTCTCAGTGATAAGTCGATGCCTTAAAATACAGTAAATAACCTATATCATACAAGTATAACCTATAATTTCCTTCGGGGATACACATACGTGGTCTGATACCCAACTATTTATATAACGCAATAGCAATATCTTGCTTTATTTTAGTGTTTTAGAATGCTACAATTTTACGATCAATAATCCTTAGAGAATAGTTCTAAGCTATTTTTTTCTTAACATCAAAGCTAAGGCACAAGATTCTTTGAAAGAAAGAAATTATACTTGCGTTTGAAATCAAAAACAATTAAAACCATTTATAGTAAATATATTATATACTACTCGTCTCTGTGGTTGGTAGTTGGTCCACTTAGTTTCTGATTCAAGAAGTCTCTTGTTCGAATCCTAGCGCACAGATGAATTGATTTGACTATGAGCGATCCACGTAGATTACTGACAAAATTGTACTATATGTTTGACAATAATTTGGCAAGTCAGGTCGTGATAACTGCTTCTAACACTTTCGAGTATAAAAACGCTTGTAGTAATAAAAAATATACACTTCTTCTTACTTACATACATACATAATTTCACGCCAAATCCCTTGCAGGGTAGTCAGAGAGAAAAGAGCGCCAAAAGGCACGATTTTTACACGTCTCACTCGCTTCGTTGACTTTCATAACTCTTTTCATGCACGCGCGTCGATTGTTGAGGCGTCCTAACATCATCTTGCTCCAGAACACGTTCTATCTGGTCATGGAATGTGTGTCTTGGCCGTCCTCGACTCCTACATCCATCCGCTTTTGCATTGTATCTACTATTGTATATTCTTCTTACTTATGTTAAATTAATTTCAATAACATTAAACTACACCAACGACCTCAGGAGTTATGTAGTATTCAAAATAAATACCCTCCTATTTAACGAATTATATATTTTTTGTTCAAATATGGCCGTTGTTTTCCGTATTCCCAGACCATTCTACACTACAATTGCTGAATAATAATTGAAGAACAACAGAAATTCGAAACATTTTCCCTCCTAAATAAGTGTACAATCATCACAAAATGTTGCTCGCCACAATCACTGCTTCAAGAACCTAAAGTCGCATGTAACTTGCCATTGTGCACCTTTGTTCTACGTAAATCAAATATGGCGGCCATTGTAGGGTTGTCCAAAAAATATTGTAACGGTTCCTATTATTTTTTATTGCTTTATATGCGTTGTAGTAGTTCTAATATTGGTTTTTGTGTATTTCAGTACATATATTATTACAAGGCAGATTAAGTTTAAAAAATCTATACGTTTAATAAAATTTTAGAAAGTTGAAACTGTACATTGAATATATTTTTTCAGAATACTTGGGACATGAGCTACAATCGATACCGAACCCAAAAATATGGTTTTTGGAATGTTTATCTGTATATTTGTTATGGATAAACTCTAAAAGTACTGCATGCTTTTACATCCAATTTTGCATAAATATAGCCAAGAGGTTGGGTCAACATAGGCTAAATATTATCACACTATCATTAACTGGGGGTGAGCAATGTACCCTTATAATGGCACAGGCTGCTTTTGCTTTTTGCTGCTTATATAAATACTTTTATATAACGTAAAGCATAATATTATTGACTTAATTATCAAAAGTTTTTTTTATGGGATAGGAGGGCAAACGAGCAGACGTGTCACCTGATGGTAAGCAACCAACGCCGCCCATGGACACCAGTAACACATATAGTGTTACTGTTGCGTTGCCGACCTTTAGGGGATAGGGGATATGAAAGGATGAGGAAGGGGGGTGGGCCTCCGGGTACCTCTCTCAGCGAACGAAACGCGGCATGAGCCACTTTACGTCAGTCTTCTGAGAAGTCGAGGTATTTCACCGGTCGAGCCGGCCCATTCATGCAGCGAACTACTTGGCTCTACCACTGTTCTGCTCTGCCACGTTTCTGCTCTACGGCCAATAACGGATACGGATACGGAATTATATGTAATAATCTAGTTATCTTTTAGTAACCTCAGTATATTGCTTTCACAATAGCACATGTCTTATATCGGCTAGCCATGGGTTGCGCTATTGTTCTTCGTAAATCAAATATAGCAAGCTATTGTTGCCAACCCTCCGTTAGGGTTGGCAAGCCACAAAGAATCGCTTTTGTTTATCATTTTATACTAAGTCGTTATTTCCAACTGTTTTGTTTTCTTATTGCCTTGGATAATTTTCTATCTATGATACATTGGGAATTTATTATGAGGTTATTATTTATTATTAGATTAATCTATTTTTTCTGTAATATGGTGATTTTTCTTATACGGTTTTATTTGGAAAAATATATTTAACTTCTATATATGTATATATATTTCCAAGCTTAGCAACTATATACTTCTGCTATGGAAATTAGACCACTAGTTATATACCAAGATAACATAACTTTACGCCTTTGTTACCTGAAGGTGTAGGCAGCGGCTGTTAAGCCTCGTCTCGCCGTTATGTTTTACGTCCCAAATGGAATAGGTGGCGAACTTATTGCAATACCGTGCGCTAAGTTTTCTGTCATCGATATTTATCACACATAACTTCCTAAAACAATTTCGAAAAGTCATTGGTGTGAACCAGTGTCAGGATTCGAACCCCGACCTCTGAATCAGAAGACGTGTGCTCTCTCACTGGACCACCGTGACCATAGCAAGATTAAATACCAAAATGCCCAAACTCCATTCAAGCTCATCATAAATATTATTAATCGAGTTTGGATCGAACCCACCGACCACAACTCAATCGACACAATTAAATGCTAAAACTAACTACAGCAGTGTTAAGGTTCCGTATAAATAAACATCAGCAACCCTAGCTAAGTCTTAAAGTTTCATTTTATCATTTCGTCCAAATATTTTTCAATTCAGTGAAATTAATTAATACAACGTAGGTACCTATGTATATAATATAAATGAATGATATAATATAGACTACCTGACCCAGCAAACGTTGTCTTGCCGAAAAATAAAATTTAAAAAATAGGGGTTGATCGTAGGGGGTTGAAAATTTAGGGTTGCATGTATTTTTGTATCCCGTTTTATAAAAAAAATAAGAAACAGAAATATGTCGAAAAATTAAAAAAAAAATTGAGGGGTGGGCTACCCTTGTGATTTAGGGGGATGAAAAATAGATGTTGTCCTATTCTCATACCCGACACGCACATAAAATTTCATGAGAATCGGTCAAGCCATTTCGGAGGAGTTCAATTACGCACATCTAGACTCGAGAATTTTATATATTAGATAATAAATAGCTTATCAAGAACATTACATTTTAGAAGAAGAAGAAAGAGTAGAAGACTATTTACATAACATATAGAGAACAGTCTCGGTGATCCAGTTGATCCAGAGGTCCGGGTTCGAATCCTGACACTGGCTCACACCAATGACTTTTCGAAATTGTTTTCGGAAGTTAAGTGTGATAAATATCGATGACAGAAAACTTTGTGCACGGTTTGGCAATAGGTTCCCCACCTATTCTATTTGGGACGTAAACATAATTGCGAGACGAGGCTTAACAGCCGCTGCCTACACCTCCGGGTAACAAAAGGCGTGAACTTATGTTAAGTACGTTATATAGAGAACACATAGCATTAAGTCACAGACTGTACCTTCTTACAACGATTGAAATTCCACACTCCCGATTATGTTTCCACCGGAAACACACGTAAAAATTTTCGTTAACGCAATACAATTAAATCAAAACAATTCTTTTATTTCAATATCAATCCAATTAGAGGTTTCTGGGAGATGGTTATTACCTAGAAATGTTTATTACGACCATTATATTAACAAATAAAATATTGAGCAATACTTGCTGTGTTGCAATCACTACCAAGTGGGGTCCTCCCAAACATCTTAGATTCATTTACACCGGTGGTATACTAATTTGTAGTATACTATATAGGTATGTAATTTTTCGCCCGTTAGATGCCCCCTTCTCCCATCCCACTACTCTCTGTCTCCACCTTTTCCGGCGTTTTCCCCCACCGTTTACCGCCCAAGGCGCCCCGAAGGACGTGATTCGAAAACAAATAGGGTACATACGTTGAATTCTGTATTTGTTTTGTTGGGCGCTAACTCGCCGTTGTTGCCTTCTTGAATACAACGGACAACGTTATTACGAATGAAAGCCTTCTTCCACATTATAACAAATGTGTAAGTTTATTTTGATTTTTTATTTTATTTTATTATTAGCGACACATCTTGTTTGGGCTTTTGTGATAGTGTTTGTTTGATATCGTTATTAACAGCGACAAAGTCGGGCTGGTTAGGTAAAATACCACGACCTTTTTATGGGGAAACGAGCAAGCCCCTCACCTAAAGGTAAGTTACCAGCGCCGCCCATGGACACCTGCAACACCTTTAGTGTAACTGTTGCGTTGTCGGCCTTTCAGGGAGTAGGACAGGAAAGGATGGGGAAAGGGGGTGAGCCTCCGGGTACCTCTCTCCCCGAACGAAACGCAGAATGAGCCACTTGACGGCGATCTTCTAAGAGGTCGTGGTATTTCACCGGTCGAGACGGCCCATTTGTGCAGTGAACAGCTTGGCTCTATCACTGTGGAAACTCCATCCAACTCTAATTCCACTCCAAAAACCACTGGAGCTCTCAGTATATTACAGTAAAGTTTCTTAACCGTATTTATTTGTATGATGAGAGAGGTATCCGTACGACCTAATTTCCCCTTCTTTTCTTCATCTCCTCCTCATCCGATCTTAAAGGCAGGCAAAGCAACAGTGACCCTCTTGTATACCATTACTCTTGCAGCCCATAGACATCTGCAAACAGTTACCTTCACTATTTCAGATTTCCATAAGATGGCCCAATCGCTAACCACCATGTGTGTACTACCGCCATGTGAGCTGTTCAAAGGCTTGTCATTCGTTTCCATAAAAAAAATACTTGTGCTAAAAGTGATGCCTGAGAGAAGGACGACAGCACTGTTTACCTCTCATCTGTTGTAAAATTCCTACAAAAATCTTGGCGTAAGATACACCTTGAGTAAGATGATCGATATTTATATTTGACTAGCTGACCCGGCGAACGTTGTTCCGCATCAAAAGTATTATCTGCTGTCCCGCTATGTTAGTACTGCAATATCTTCGAAAATATTTGTTTAAATTGCATGCTGTAAAGGGTCAGGATCCAGGATATCCAGGATATTAAACGCACAATCTATTTAAGACACTTAATTGGATGAAAATTGATACTGTAATGTTTAGTATCGCTTCGTCAATAGGCCATTGTTTCTCGTAAAAAGTAAAAAAATAAAAATGGTCATTGTGGGTTATCCCTAAGAGATAGACATATGCCCTCGCGGAATTTTTTGTAGACCTTTTAAAGGTGTATAATAACGTAGTACGTGGTTTTTATTTATCACTTAGGGTTCAGACAGCGTTTACGATTAAAGTTCTTAATCTTGAAAATTATCACTTTTTTTTTACTACACTATACATGAATTATAGATCAAAACCACCCCGTTGACACCCTCTAACTATAAAAAAAACCGCATCAAAATCCGTTGCGTAGTTTTAAAGATATGCGCATATAAGGGGACAGACAGCGGAAAGTGACTTTGTTTTATACTTACTATGTAATGATTCTCCGGAAATCGAGTACGTTACTATGGTAATCCAATTAAGTGGCAAGTTCCTATGTTTTCTCTATAGCCGAGTGGAAACCATTCAGTAATTATTATTATTATAGTAACCATTGTTTTGGTAATATTAGTGAACAAGGGATACAGTGAAATATGCCTTCACTGCCCACCTTAACTGATAATATCTAATTACAAAGCAATAACAACTATATTTGGAGGGGCTTAAGGTTGTTAATTGGATAATGTAGTTCGAAACTTCAAGACCATTACTGCAGCAATTTAGACTCTATTTTAACTTAGCTAAGGTCGCTTATCGATTAAAGCAGAAATAGTTCTAAACTATTAAATCCCTTACTAAGTTTTCATGTCAAATCTTGTATCTCGATACTGTCTACGTCAACATGCTCACAGCAACATACCATTACTAGGTAATATAATCTTTGTATCTCTTCATTACCAAAGCTTAGCGTTCAACTCTCTGAATTTTGCCTTTAGTAAGAGGAAACAATTGTTTTACTGTTTAATAGCGGTCACAATACCTGATCATTGGTATCCATAAGGGTCTTATTCTATTTCTCACTCACAGTAGGTCTAGTAGTACAGTATCTTCTTTCGAATTCAGAGGTTTCTAAACATAATTGCCGCTATCCACTTAAGATAAGTATTTAAAATTCTTGATCTGCTTGCTTCTAGTACCTGAAATAGAAACTCTGACAGTTTTAAAGAAGTTGAATGTTGTGATTCAAGGAACAAATTCTTGTCTTAATCTTGGCTTGTTTTGTTTTGGACTTGTTTTGTTCTTAACTTTTTCTTCAAACTTGTCTTGTTCCAAAAGAAATAGTCGATTTTAATTATTACAACTAAACAATATCCATTAGTCCACAAATATCTTTGAGGTATAGTCAACACCGCGCATTGTCGTAAAATTAGGGTAACTGTTTGTTTTCCTACTTACACACTATCTCTAAACAAAGACTACAAATTACATATACGCCATAATATTACAGGAACTGAAATTATGTAAATTTATCTAAAGATATTTGCAGCTACATAATATTAATGACGAATTTACAGAGTATCTGTGTAAAAGTAAGGAAGGGCAGGGCCCGAAGGTTCGGACATATAGAAAGGATGGATGATGCAAGATTGGCTAAGCAGATATACATTGCAAAAGCGGATTGATGTAGAAGTCGAGGACGGCCAAGACACACATTCCATGACCAAATAGAACGTTTTCTGGAGTAAGGTGATGTTAGGAGCCTCAAAAATGGACGCGCGTGCAAGAAAAGAGTTATGAAAGTCGACGAAGCGAGTGAGGCTTTTAAGAATCGTACCTTATGGCGCTCCATTCTCTCTGCCTACCCTGCAAGGGATTTGGCGTGAAGTTATGTATGTATAATATAAATTCAGGTATTTAATAGTAATCCAAGTTTATTGTAGAATAAACTAATATAAAAATACGCAGTCCCTGAACGCGATTAAATATTTATATACACACAGTAACAAATGGTAAGGTGTTCTCGAGACGTACTGAGGGGTCAGCGGTAACAAACGTACTGCGGAACCCAATACTGTACAGTGAATTTATCGGTTCTAATTCGAAGTGCAAAGACCATTTGTCAAGACACTCCTTGTAACAATGTACGGTCCCCTAATTGTATATACTAAAGTACTAGTTGGGAATATTTTGTTCGTTATGTGGTAATAAAATACAATTTTCTATCTTTTGTGTAATACTTTAAGGTTGAATTTTGTAATAATGATTGATCAGTAATTTGATGCTAAGTAAACCGAATTTAGTAAGCAGTTTCAGATATACGGTTTTATTAGTAGCTTCACGACTTTAATACTCAAACACTGAGAGAGTCTTGTCTGGACTCTTTTATTTTTGTATTTTAGTCTCATGCCATAAGTTTAGTCTGCTCTACCCATGGTCCTGTATCATAATAATATGATTTTTATCATTTATATTATAGACCATACACTAGCTTCTGCGCGCACCTTCACCCTCTCAAAATGTTGTCTTTTTAGCGAAACATATTTTTAATCATTTATATTAAAAAACTAACACAAGTCGTAGTGGCAAATGTGACTTTTAAATAATGTACTTTTTGAATTGTGAAAAAATTATTAAACAGTGGTAGAGCCAAGCAGTTCGCTGTATGAACGGGCTCGACCGGTGAAATACCACGACCTCTCAGAAGATCAACGTAAAGTGGCTCATGCCGCGTTTCGTTCGGTGAGGGAGGTACCCGGAGGCCTTCCTCCCTTCCCCATCCTTTCCTATTCTACCCCCTTAAAGCTCGGCAACGCAACGGTAACACTATATGTGTTGCTGGTGTCCATGAGTGTTTGCTCTTCTATCCTTCTAAAAACCTTTTTTCGTAGAATAAGTTAAATTTTTAAAGCTATTTAAAAAGCCTTCTTTTATTTAACATTTTGTTTCTTCAAATGATTGCGTCACAAAAAAAAATAGCTTTTGCGTGTGATTACTCTATAGCCGACTCCATAGTTCTTCCTTGTGCGTTTTATATCTGCTTAGTCTTGTTAATATTTCGTTCTATATTCCGAAAATCTATACAGAATAAAATTATACCGAACAGTTAACATACGAATACAAAACTAATTAAAGTTTCAGCTAATATCCACTCCTTACTGTCTGCCAAGTTCTCTCGCTGACAGTTCAGGTAGACCCGCGTTAAGATTGTATCAAAACGTGAGTATTTTAGGTAACAAATATGTTTGCTCACTTACAGGAGAATGAGTTGGTGAAATGTTTGAATTAAATGTAGCTTTTTATATCTTCAAGGAGCTTTTTATATATAACATAGCATAACTTCACGCCTTTGTTACCCGAAGGCGTAGGCAGCGGCTGTTAAGCCTCGTTTCGACGTTACGTTTATGTCCCAGATTGGATAGGTGGCGAACCTATTGCCATACCGGGCATAAAGTTTTCAATCATCGATGGTTTTCACACTTAACTTCCGAAAACAATTTCGTGTGAGCCAGTATCAGGATTCGAACCCGGACCTCTGGATCAGACGCCGTGTGCTCTCCCACTGGACCACCGAGAATATACTACATTTAATAGCTTTTCATATTAACTAAATGATTATGTTTTGGTTACTAAATAACGCTTATCGGTACACATTATTCTTTGATTTTTTGTTGTTAATTTAAAAAATCATGATTATCAGTACTTGGTTTGGCGTCAAACCCGCTAAACTCTACTCATCTGCGGATTGTTTTAGCGATACACCATGGTTGCCTCAAACATATTGCTTTCGTTATATACTCCCGATTTTGACAGTAGTAGATCCAAACAGTTCGCTGCATGAAATGTGAAATGCCACGACCTCTCAGAAGATCGATGTAAAGTGGTTCATGCCACGTTTCGCACGGTGAAAGAGGTAACCGGATACCTTCCTTCCTCATATAAACAATTAAATAACTAAAGATTTAAAAGATACAAAGTAAACACGACCTTCAACTGTGTGCTTGCGGAACAAAAGTTACATTTTAGCAAATATACTGTGTTTGCAATATTTTTTGGGTTGACCAAAAGAAACCCCAGAACATCTAACATTAATAAAAGTATTTTTTTTATAGGATAGGAGGGCAAACGAGCAGGCGAGTCACCTGATGGTAAGCAACCAACGCCGCCCATGGACACCAGCAACACATATAGTGTTACTGTTACGTTGCCGACCTTAAGGGATAGGGGAAAGAAAAGGATGGGAAAAGGGGGTGGGCCTCCGGGTACCTCTCTCACCAAACGAAACGCAGCAAGAGCCACTTTACGTCGGTTTTCTGAGAGGTCGTGGTATTTCACCGGTCGAGCCGGCCCATTCATGCAGAGAACTGCTTGGCTCTACCACTGTTACGTAAGTGTAGTAGCAGTATACTTATACTTATTGCGATGATTCCAGGTATTATTTATTTTGTTGAGAGTGATATGAGTGTGATCTAATTAAAAACATTATTTGTTACAGGTACGAATCGAATCAAATTGTCTCTTTTAACAGTTGGCTAACCTTTTATCTCAACTACGTAATCGACCTTACAGCCACTTAATGGTGAGTAGTGAAAAACGTTATATTTTTTATAATATACAACAATGGCAGTCTTGTTGGTATCTGTAGACTACCAAATCAATTGACAGTTATAAAGATTAATCGATTCAAGCATACCCTAGATTCAGTTCTATCAAATATCTAGTCTCTATCTGTAGTAACATAACATAACTTCACGCCTTTTTCTATCCGAAGGTGTAGCAGCAATTATTGCGGCCTCATCTCACTGTTATGTTTACGTCATACCGGGCGCAAAGTTTTCAGTCATCAATATTTATTGCATAAAACTTCTAAAAACACTTTGGAAATATCATTAGTTTGAGTCAGGATTCCAACCCGCGACTTCTTGATTCAGAAGCGGGGTGCTCGACCACTGGAGCACCGAGAGTTATCATAGTAATCATAGTAATTGAAAAAAATATCAATCCAGTTTAGAATTAAATTATTTTTTAATTTAAAACAATTCAAAATAGCTAACAAGTCAAAAAAGACATTTAAAAATATTCAATAAATACGTGAAATTTTACATATTGTATTAAGATTTTACATTTACAATATTATTATGAAATAAAATTAATATATTATTAACAATAAATATAGTCAAAAACTACATCTATCGTAAAATTTGGTCAGCCATCGTTATATATAATTCACAACTCCTTAAAAAAAATCAGAGAAATCATTAGTGTTAGCTCAGAATCGATCCCACAACCACCGAGAATGTTCTATTACAAAAACATATATAAAATTTGTATGTTCATATATACATGACATTAAAACAACTTTTAGGATTAAATCGCGTTTATTTATTACTAATTTTATTTATTTCCCGACGTTTCGTACTGTTTACAGAGATCATTTTCACGAGAAAAATGATCTCTGTAAAGAGTTCGAAACATCGGGAATATATATATATATATATTTGTTTGTATATTATCATCAAATATCATCAAATAATGAAACATAATTCACGGAACGTGCTCCAATTCAAGTCGCGCTTAATAACAACAATATTAAATCTCATTATGGAGCGCCCTTAAAATATTAAAGCACCAAGCCATTGTCGAGTGGTGTCGCTAATTGCAGACATTCGTTAATTAGTGTCTGAGACGAAATGAAATGGAATTCTGACTGATTATGAATACTGGTGTCGTACACTTGAACGTGAGACCTGAGACTGATTATTGAATAATATATGTATAATTTGAATATATTATTATATTTGAAATTTAATATTATTATATTCGACAAAACTTTTCTTTCTATAAAGAAAAATAACTTGTAAAAAAACCACAGTTGATGGATAGTTCTAGATTGAAGTTTTTACAAACTCTATTTAATAGTTAGAAATAGCTTTATTGCATACATGCATATATAACTTCACGATAAGTCCCTTGCGGGGTAGGAAGAAAAAACCGAGCGCCATAAGGCACAATTATTACACGCCTCACTAGCTTCTTTCAGAATTCTTGTCATACACGTTCGTAGATTTTTAAGGCTATTGATATCTCCTATCTTCAGAACACGTCCTATTTGGTTTTGGAAGGTGTGTGTTAAACACCTCACTAGCTTCTTTCGCCCGAATACTGAACCGCCACTCAAATCTGACAATCAATAAAGTGCTACTTACTGCTCAAATTTCACGTATTCTGACTAATGTGGCAGCTACTTAAACGCTTAAGTAGCGCTTATATATTTGAGTAGCGGTTCAGTATTTGGGCTTTTGTCTTTTATATCTAAAATTCAATTTAATTATGTATAGAACATTCGTCATCTTCATCCATCTATATTTAAAGTAACAGTTACTTTGCTGTAAGTGCTGTGTTTTAAAGTGACTTTTATAATAACCGATTATGCAACCAACGCCCGAATACTGAACCGCCACTCAAATCTAAGTGCTACTTACTGCTCAAATTTGACGTATTCTGTCTAATGTGACAGCTACTTAAACGCTTAAGTAGCGCTTATATATTTGAGTGGCGGTTCAGTATTCAGGCTCAAGTGTATTAGTTACTAATACACTTGGTTGCGTAATCGGTTTTATTTTTATGGGATAGGAGGGCAAACGAGCAGGCGTTTCACCTGATGGTAAGCAACTAACGCTGCCCATGGACACCAGCAGCACATATAGTGTTACTGTTGCGTTGCCGACCTTTAAGGGAAGGGGATAGGAAAGGATGGGGAAGGGGGTGGGCCTCCGGGTACCTCTCTCAGCGAACGAAACGTGGCATGGGCCACTTTACGTCGGTCTTCTGAAAAGTCGTGGTATTTCACCGGTCGAGCCGGCCCATTTATGCAGTAAGCTGCTTGGCTCTACCACTGTTCGGTTATTATAAAAGTCACTTTAAAAACACTTACAGCTTAATACTATACCAAATATTACAGCTCGAGTAAGAAGGCTGTCATCAAATAATAACCTTACCAACAAATACAAGTTACAACAAGTTTTATTTTATAACAGACAGAAGAGTTGTTGTGAAAGTCATTACTTCTTCGACTGTTCTCTTTTTTTTTATTGGTCTCTTCTTTCTCCGCATTTTTTTTTCCGCGGCAAAAGGAAATCGTTTAAGTTAACTCGTTTACTTGTGAAAGTTGCCTTGCGGTGAGGATTACAGAGATAAAACTTACTTCGGGCTGCTTCTATTAAAATGGTTTCAAAAAGTATTTTAATAATACTCCACTCCGTAGGTAGTTACTGTACTTCGGCGAGTTGGAGTTTGATTGAGTGTTTTCTTCTCGTAATTGCTTCTAGAAATTGTTGGGGTGTACACTCGTAACAGACTGGTGAAAATGGATTGGATGATATTCTAAATATTAATTGAATATAAGATTTATTAACAGTCGATTTTATGAGATAGGAGGGCAAACGAGCAAGCTGTTCATCTGACGGTAATACAAATAGTATTACAGTTGACTCGAAAGTGGAATGAAAAGTGAGAGGCAAGAGAAACTTGAGCCTCTTTACGTCGATATTATTAGAGGCTGTGCTACCTGCCCGTCTACCACTGGCAAAGTGTGATAAATATAGATGGCTGTCAATGATACGGCCAATGAACGACAATAGGTTCCGCTAACTATCGTATATGGGACGTAAAAAATCTGCAAGTCGAGGCGTAACAGCCGCTGCCTACACCTTCAAGTAGAAAATTAATATAGTTATAAAACAAAAAAGATTATTACAACTTGTTCAACTAACTATTTGGAAAGTTTTAATTTTGGAAAGGGGGTCCAGTAGTCGAGCACTCCGCTTCTTAATCAGGAATTCGCGAGTTCGAATCCTGGCTCACACCAATGACTTTTCGAAATTTTTCTCGAAAGTTATATGTTATAAATATCGATGACTGAAAATTTTGTGCCCGGTATGACAATAGTTTCGGCACCTATTCCATTCGGGACTTAAACATAACGGAGAGTCGAGGCTTAACAACCACTGGCTACACCTTTGGGTAAAAAAAAGGCGTGAAGTCATGTTAAGTTATTTTTTTTTAATTCCTAATTGTACGAGAATTATTATTGTAAAAATAAAAGTGTCTGGTTTTTTATCAGATATTGGTTGTAGTCATATTAATTTCAATTATGATTCAATTTCAATTTCTACTTTATTTTCCTTATCAAAGGTAGAGCCAAGCAGTTCGCTGCACGAATGGGCCGGCTCGACCGGTGAAATACCACGACCTCCCAGAATACCGACGTAAAGTGGCTCATGCCGCGTTTCGTTCGGTGAGAGAGGTACCCGGAGGCCCAACTCCCTTCCCCGTCCTTTCCTATCCTCTATCCCTTAAAGGTCGGCAACGCAACAGTAACACTATATGTGTTGCTGGTGTACATGGGCGGCGTTGGTTGCTTACCATCAAGGTACACGCCTGCTCGTTTGCCCTCCTATCTCATAAAAAAACACCTATATGACATGTTTAGTAATTTAGTTGAGAACTAATTTATTATTCGAATCTTTAGAGGTGCCAGCAAATAAAAATCAGCTGCATATCCGGCACATAGTTTCGTTAGAATTATTATCATAATAATTATATCTAAATATCTTGGACACAATACACACAGCGCCCTCTAGTTCCAAACTAAGCAACTAAATGCTTGTACTTTGGATACTAGTTGACGGATATTTTAATTAACGCGATATAATCCGTAAAAAGTTGTTTTAATGTTATGAATGTGATTCGTGAAAATCTAAGAAATAAATACATACTTATAATTATGTATTATAAGTGTGTATTATAGGAAAACACCCAGACGCCATACAAAAAGTCATTCTTGTTACAAATATTTGTACTCGGGTGGGGATCGAACCCGCCAACCTCGATTCTGCAGTCGGAAGCACCACGAGGCTCTTCAAATTATACATAACTGAGATATGAGTATGTTATATAATACTCCCTTCATCACAATCCTCGAAGCTCGCGCGGAAATCGTTCGATATTTGAAACGCAGGGCTTCACTTTTCGCGCAATTAACCGCCGAGTTTAGTCCCTCTGCTTCCGGTCGGGTACTTCCTGTCCTCCCCCCACTCACTCCTCCCGATGATGACTCGCAATATATATTGATTAATAAAAAAAAATTTGTACTGGAGTAAGATTTTTTTCTGTCATGTTCAAATTTCTATATTATCTCTGTATGAAAAATGACATTAATTTTCCAAGAGGTCGTAGTATATATCCAGTCGAGCTGGCCCATTCAAGCTTCAAACTGCGTGGCTCTACCACAGTCAAACTTTTGCACCATATTTACTCTTACAAAGATATATTGATATAAATATAGCATATGATATATTGATTAATAGGCTTTAAATCTTGTAAATATTTCTAAGTCCACTACGAGATCTGATAGCAACAGGCAGAAGAAAATAAATTCATATCCTCGACTCTTTCCCTGTTAAAGTGCAATAATAATTTCATCATCATCATCATTAGCCTTTTGAGGTCCACTGCTGGACATAGGCCTCCCCCATAGAACGCCACAACTGCCGATCCGCTCAATCATGGGGGGTTTTTGCCATAATCGCCACGTTTGGCAGGCGGGTTGGCGATCGCAGTAGGCTGTATTTTCTTGAGAGAGAATGCTGCTGCCCATTCTTCTAGATTTTCCCTTAGTCGCCTTTTACGACACCCGCGGGAAGAGATGGGGTGGCGGTATTGTAAGCCGGCGCCACACAACACATAATAATTTAAAGACACTTTAAACTCCGACAACGCCTAGTGTGTAAAGAATTAAAAATTAAAAACCTAAATAAAAAAAATTCCTTGAACAAAAATTACCAAGCGGAATCGTATTGTTTTCCATCACTTGAGATTCCTACGCGAAAGCGGAAAACGATAATGAGCGAGCACTTTTTGCTTTTTTAACCCCCTACTCTTTTCTCTCCTCCACCCTCCATTTTTCCTCCATAAGAGAATGAGGTCGAATTACCAGGCTGTATTGTGTGTTCAGTCATAAAAAAAAATAAACTGAACCACCGATTGTGCCTCCACACTTCGTGGTAAATTAAGGATACAGGTATTTTTGTAATAGGACCAAACGTGTATTATATTTTACGCTTGGTATTTCTCTCTCTCGAAATTTTGAAGAGCAAAAACGGGATGTAGCAATTTTGCTTGAATACTTGAAATATACGTTTGTATATGAGTCGAGGCGGGTTTCTAATTTTTGCTCTGGAATATACTTATATCTTTATATAAATATGTTTTATGTATAATTAAAATGTATACGTTTGTATAATTTAAATCTTTTATTCAGATTTTTTATTTGGAAAGTTGGGTTGAAAAAGAGTGTCGGAGTAAAAATAAGAAAGGGCTGCTCCGCTGGTTTGGACATGTAGAAAGAATGCTTAGTGCCTTTGACTAAGCTAATATACAGTAGGAGAACGGCCACAACATACTTTCTACGACCAAATAGTTACAGTTCTTCATGTCGAAAGCCCATGAAACCGACGAATGTTTGTGACAAGAGTTACCAAAGTCAAAGACACGAGTGATGTGTAGGAATCGTTTCTTAGGGCACTCTGCTCTCTTTGCTTACCCCATAGTATTAATAGTAGATTTCTGAAAAATGAAATAGAATTAATTTGTGTATCTTAACACAAATAACAGCGGCGAGATTATCACTGATACAAATATTTGTGTTGTTTGTGTTACCGGTGATGACATATGGAATTAAGACGTGGTCTATAAATGTTGGTAATATTGCGAAGCTCAAAGTCTCTTAGCGTCCTATGCTGGGAAAATCGTTTCACCGTTTGACGAGCTGATAATCGTTGGGGGAAAAAAGTTCTCGAGTGACGACCACGAAGTGGTTGACTTGGAGTAGGAAGTCTTCCTCATTAGGTAGACCTACGACCAGGGCAAGATTGCCTTGAGGAAGGCCTGGATATTAGCAATGGATATTAAAAGGCTGATGATGACGATCATGATGACAGATTAAAAAAAAAAAAAAAGTTTTATTTTTACAACAAAATTTTATTAAAGTGAAACTTTTATTACATCGTCTCAAACTTTTTCGTCTGCGTGTTGCATGTCGCGTGACGGTGACGTGAAGGCGCTCGTCAGAGCGCCTTTCACGTCTATTATCGTTTATTTATATTAATTAATTACCCAAATATACACTTTATTTTTGTAAATAAATACCGTAAAAACATGTAGAAAAAACATGTAGAAAAACACCCCCAGACGAGGAATCGAACCCGCCCCGACCTTGTGTTATCGGTAGTGCGGTTTACCGATGCACCACGAGGGCCGTATGTATAATCGTCTAATTACCGTCCTCTTTACCAATTTCGACACATTTTCTAGGATCGGGTTTGTTTGTTTGTTTGTTTTTTACATACATACATATACGTAAGTACGTATTGCAGGCGGAGAAAAAAAAAATTATATTATTTATAAATTGTGTTTTTATAAATTGTGTTTTTTGAAAATTATATTTAAGTACGAATTACATACTATTTGAAAATTATATTTAAGTACGAATTACATACTAATAAAATAATGAAATATCAATAATATTTTTCGATCTTACCGACAGAATAATAAATATATACTAATATATACTATGTACTAACATATTATATTAGAAACATATACTTAATTTTTTGCAGTGATAAACTGTAATAAAAGCAAAGCAAACACACATTGACTTCGTGTTAGTTAACAACGCCATCTGCTGGAATAGAAATTTCATGAAAATCGTTGGAGCCGATTCCGAGATTCCAATTTTATATATATACAAGAATTGCTCGTTTAAAGATATAAGATAAGATAGTGCTCTTTATATATGTATTTGTCACATTTTCATAATAAATCGAAATATCATATTTACTGGAGGAAAAAATATCGTTTTGTTTTGTAAAGATCCTTTGTTGTAATGTTGTTAACGTTTAATAGGTGTCGCGTTATCCCTAGTGCCGTAGCTGGAATACTTGTCGATTCGGGCGACATCTATCGATATAATACGATATTACGGCAGAATCATCAATAGTAGCAACCTAGTAGCGCCATCTAGGAATTATTGTCGTGACCACGTAAAATAAAAAACATTTATTAAACCCTATTAACAAATCCAAGATGGCAAGTAAATTAAAATCGTAACCAATATTTTATGGTAACTAAAATACGTGAACAGTGACTTACATTCGATTTTCGAAAAAAATAATATTTCGAAAATTTTTAGTTAAATGTCTATAATGTGAAAAAAAGTTTCACTTTTACGGTGGTTTCATAAAACCACACAAGTTTTTTTTAATATGAAGTAATTTAATATTGATATATTTCATACCGTTAGTGATTTTAGAATATTAGTAAATCTATTAACAATTGAACTTGGCCCATGTCAGACTAGGTACCATAAATTATTCTTTACACTAAAGCCTTCCTAACCAATTCAGTCTGGCATGCCCTTTTCATGTCAAAATAAAAAAAAGGAATTGAATTGAGGTTGAACTATTTCAGTATATATATATATATATATATATATATATATATACATAAATATAAATGTATAAAGCACCTACTATTTTATTTAATACCCGTCGAGGAATATAATATCAAGGTGACCTTGAGTATACATTTATGAATTTGAAATAAGATTTTAATACTACATGTACTAAAATATTTAAGGGGTTTAAATAATAACATATTTAGTTAAAGCTAGTATATTAATTTTAAGCTTTCAAATAATATCATCAATAGTCCAGCGGCTTAATACAAGTGGACAAAAGAAAGACCAACGTTCAGATCGTACCCGATATCATTGACTTTTGGAAATTATGTGTTGTTTTATTACTATTGAATGTAATTATTTGGCGACAATTGGAACGTTGTCTACACTTGCGGTATTAAAGTCGTGGTTTTATAATTTTTTTATTGGACAAATTGAAACTAGTTTGACATAGGTTATCGTGAATGGAAGATTAGTGTTATTGTTTTCAATCTGCTGTAGCTCAGTGGTTGGAGTGTTAATCTCGCAATGCAAAAGTTACGTGCTTAATGCGTTTGTTTTATCGCAAAATTTGATCCATCATTTTGCACAGTTTAAAACAAAGTTGCTTTCCGATGTCTGTCTCCTTATATGCTTAAATCTTTGAAACTACCCAACGGATTTTTATGTGGTTTTTTAATACATAGAGGGTGTCAACGGGGTGGTTTTTATGTTTACTATATTATACATAAAAACCACCCCGTTGACACCCTCTATCTAATAGCAATAGCAAATTAATAATTTTCGAGATTTAATATTTTATTTGCAAACGCTGGCTGAATCCTAAGTGATAGATCAAAACAATGTACTACGTTAATATACACCTGCAAAAGGTCTACAAAAAAGTCCGGATCCAATCTCTTAGGGATAACCCACAATGACCATTTTTATTTCTTTGCTGAGGCGAAACAAAGTTCGCTAGTTTATTTCTAAGACTTTCGCGAATCTCACTCATTGATCAAAACAACCTTTAGGATTATATCACGTTTATTTCTTACTTATTTATATTTACTTCCCGACGTTTCGAACTCTTTACAGGGAAGAAGAAAAGTGGGTGCTCTCTGTATCAATGAAAATAGCTTTTGAACAACTACCAACTTTTTGTTCATCACTCGTGAAAATGATCTCTGTAAAGAGTTCGAAACGTCGGGAAGTAAATATAAATAAGTAAGAAATAAACGCGATATAATCCTAAAGGTTGTTTTGATCAAAAAGTTTGCTAGATCAAGTTCTCAATATATAAATTAATATTCTTACTAACAATATGAAAACACATTTTCTTCAAAACTCCAATTAAAGCGTTACAATTAAAAACAACAAAAAATAATGAATTAATTAATGAAGACGTCATCATCTGTAAAACAGGGCGTCACCGTCAATCATGGAATCGACAACTCACTAGACTGGGATGATTTAAAAAGTTAACATTTTATTTATCTATATATATATATGTATTTATACCGAACACAGATCAGCAAAACTGGAAATTATTGAACCAATTAAAAGTTGGCAACATTAACTGATTAAACTCACAACAAATTCACATCGATGTTGCCAGCCTTAGAGGCCTCCCATTTCATTTGATATCTACCTTTTCCAGATACGTATAAAATTCCCGTAAACTTTTGATTACGTATAAAAGAATAGGAACAGGTAAAAAGCGATTTTTATGCGCCTTTAAAAGGATTTCCTTTTGGTAGGGAAATCACGTTAACAGAAGTTATTAGGGGGGTTATCCCAGTTTTCTTTTTCTTTACGAAATCTTATGTAAAAAGTAGGATAATTTTCTTCATTATGTACATACAAATAGCTTCCGTATATGCGTAAAACGTAATATGATATGTGTACTAAGGATGTCAAATGTTAATTGTAATTTTTAATAGTAATTACAAATCCTAGCCAAATCTTTTGACAAGATGGATAATTTAAAAGCATGACACTGGTCCCGCTTAGAGTGGGATAAGGGCAGGCAAATGATTTATGATTTATAAATCCCAACTAACCAGCTTTCTCTACAACTATTATAAATGTATGCAACTTTACGTTGATATTCTGAGTGGCCGTGGTATTTCACTGGTCGAGCCGGCTCGTACAAGCACCGAACTGCATGTCTCTTCCACTGTTATATGAAAAAGCTGAAAAGAACTAACCCAAGTTGTTGAAACAAATAATATTTGGGAGTTTTGTATTCGAAATTGTTCTGAAACAAACAAAAATATCGCAGCACCGCTAGGCAGTAACCCTTTTATATGAATTTTTAAATTATTTCGTTTGTGAATAAATACATATATACAGAGGTTGTTACGATAGATATCCATATATAATATTATGTGTAATAATGTAGCTAGTGTGGGCCGAGACGGGATAAAAAATTCATTAAAAAAAATACTCAACCTTACCTACACGCCGTTCAAATATGAAACTTATAACACACACAATTGGGTTGCAAACCGCTTAACAAAAACATTCAACTCATTTTCCGTCCAGCATTGAATATTCGGCCGTGTTTGAAGGAAAAACAAAGTGTTAAATTGCATGGCGTCAGTGGAAGGGGTCACCTTTAGAGTATGGAATTGATACAAGCAAGTTTGATACTTGTGGTGAGAGATATGAGAGTTTAGATTAGGGTGGTAGTATGAAGATGAGCGGCTTCCTGTTACAGGAGACAAGTAGAGGAGTATGTGGGTCAAGTGGGTACCAACAAGAGTGGGAGTGTGTGACTCACTCTTTTATAGACCCGGCACTGACTATCATCAACTGCAACGGTACATACTTACATAACTTCACACCGAGTCCTTTACAGGTCTAGGCAGTGACAACAGAGCAATATAGGGCACGATTGTGAATACCTCAATCGTTTTTTCGACTTTCATAAATCTCGCCGTGACTTATGGCACTCTGGTCTTTCTGTCTACTCCGCAATATACTTAGTATGAAATTATGTACGTATGCAAGTTTAATCAATACTTAAATATCTTAAACAAAATAATTGCAAACAAATAAAAAAATAAGATCTTACATTAAATAAATATTTATTTACTTAAAACATTCAAAGAAGAGAGAAAACACTTTTAAAAGAAATGGGAGATGAAATATCATGTAATTATTTCTCATAAGCACGGAGAGAGACTTAATTAATTTAAGTAATAAAGTGAGAAAAACATTTGAGCGATAATTTTAATTTAAATCCACAACTAATGATTAAAATCCAAGGTTTTAAGCACCAGGAACCAGGATTAACGAGGAATCACGAAATTCTAATCTATTTTATTGTAAAGTTCATTAAGATAACGGAGAAAGATTTTGTCCCTTGATGGTAAGCAACTAACACCGCCCATGGACGACTGCAACACAGATAGTGTTACAGTTGCGATGCCGGCCTTTAAAATGGTATAAACACGGGGTTGAAAGTGGGATGGAGAACGAGAAAGGGGATAGTGGTCACCCAACGAAACTCGGCATAAGCCACTTAACGCCGATATTCTGAGAGGTATTTGGTGGTATTTCATTGGTTGGTTTCGTTCTACTCTCAATGCGTATTAATTACTGTCACGTATTTAATGTGTATGGCTAATATAGTATTTCTTATCATAATATAACCTCACACCTAACATGAAGGTATAGGCAGCGCCTGTTAAGCATCGACTCGCCGAATCGTTATGTTATGTCCCAAATGAATAGTTGGCGTAACTATTGCCACACACCAGGCACAAAGTTGTCAGTCATCGAAAATAATCACACATAACTTAAGAAAATAATTCCGAGAGATCATTGGTGAGGAATCGATCCCGCGACTACTGCACGAGAAACGAGGACCACCGAGATTTGTAAATTGAACAAAGTCTATGAAGATTTATAGTAAAACATTTCTAAGAAAACTTTGCAGAAGAAATAAAAATAGTAACAACCACTATCATAAAACTAAATATGTGGCGAAAAAAACATTTAAAAGATATTTTAATTTTAAAAATTCCACAACAAAATGTATTCATATCTCTAATTCCAGGGGTTATAAATATGAAACTCTAAAAATAACACTTAGCAAAAGTATGCAGTTTCTCGCGCATTACTTTCCAAGGGTTAGCGGCCCATAAATATGGTGTTATCTTGGAGATAACTCCACTTATAATCATCCCGTTCATCTTGTAACGCTACATTAAGTGCAAAAGCTATAACGTCTTGAAATATTTCCACCGTCTTACTGATATTAAGATTAATTAAACTTGGTCTTACCGAATAGCTGGTCGCGGACAAATATTATTTGTTGCGAAAAATTAGTTGCAGTTTGTATTCTCTCTTAAATATAAGACATAATCATGATATTGTTTGAGGTTATCTTTTAATTATAGAGTTAATTTATTTACCATTGTGATATTTTATCAACATTATCATTTTCCCACTGAAAATGATGTACAAAGTGTAAGGGAGCATTTAGTACTTGTGTTGACAAATAAAACATTCCTTGCTTTTCGATATATCTCAAGTAAAAACTAGTTCACAGTGATTAATAAAAGACTTTTAAAATTTTAGATTCGAACTTTATCAATTTTTTTCTCTATAGACCATCGACTCTGTGCATTTGTAGTATGCATAAAGATTACCTACAGTTGCTAGTAATATTGGCAGCTAACTATACATAACTTCACGCCAAATTCCATGGAACAGATGGAACAGATCGCCTCACTCGCTTCGTTGACTTACATAACTCTTGTCATACACGCTCGGCGCTTTTAAAGCTCCTGATACAATGATGATGATTCATCAGAAATGTCTAAGAACTCGTTCTATTTGGTCACGAAAGTATATTATGGCCGTCCTCGACTCCTAGTTCTACTTTGGACGTGTTTAAAAATCATGCCTTATGGCGCTCTGTTCTCTCCGCTTACCCTGCTATGTAATTGGCGTGAAATTATATAATTATGTAAGTTCATCAGATCATTAAGCTAATAACACGTAATATTATTGAAGTCAGTAAGTAATCACAAGAATACATTCCAGTATATACCGGACACAATGAAATGAAACGGCAAAACCAACTTTATCTCAGTTTTCTGGTCACTACTCAGCTAACACATGGCGTAGATTTATCAACCAACTTTGGGCTAGTGGAGGCCTCTTTTGTTGGTCTAAATTAAACCGTAATTAGTTAGACCGGGCGCGGTGATTAATGTCCGGTTTTTACGGGTTACGGATTACGGGACCGTCTAATATTATCATCCGCCCGACCGAGCCGGCAATAACTGTTGAAAGTTACGGGTAGTTGCAGTTTTTTTTTCTATATTGTTCTTATAATACTACGGCTACATTAGCGGGCGAATATTTGTATTGGGTTAGCGCGATAAAAACATCGTCGCCTATAGGCGATGTCCTTGTCTACATTAGCGGGCGAATATTCGTGTCGAGTTGACGCGATGTATCGTGCCGGATTGGGTTCTTCAGTTTATCGAGATGGGTTCTGTAGTATGCCATCAATGAATCTTTTTTTTTCTTCATTTCTTGTACTGTGGTAGGGTAATCAGTTGCCTACGATGCGTGGATTCGAATTAAAAATATGCTACCTTTAATTCGAATCCACACATCGTGTACAAAGTGTATCTTATTATGGTCGGGGTCACTAGGGTTCCATATAATACTGTTAGTTTCATAAAATTTAATGCATTCTAAGACGTTTTTCGTTACTCCATTCCATAGTGTAAAATGTTTTATATGCACGTCCGTCTCGCTTCAAAGTCTGGACGACACTGAATTGCCGCAGATGTAGCCACCTAAGCTTATATTCGCGCGACAAATCCCTTTGATTCGTGCAAGTTTACCGACAGCTCCCCGATAGTACATCGTCTTCGCCCGAATACTACACGATAACACGTATACCCGGCCACATCTATCGCGTTAACACGAATATTCGCCATAGCCCGCTAATGTAGCCAAAGCATTACAACGTATTATTGTTTTGTGATTTTAGTTTTTACTGATTGATGTTGATATTTTTAAGACTAATTTTTTGCCAGCTTGTCTTAGAAGTACCTTCGAAAAGGAAGCGGCAAAATTCATACTGAATCGCAATACACTCGGTTTAGGCTATGGACAATTCCTGGAACACACAATTTTAACTTTAATTTCAATATTTTGAACATGAATGGTTTTCAAATTGTGTTTAAAATGTTAAATTTTGCATTTAGATTTAAAAAGCAACATTTTAAATATCAATTATTTGATCCCATTTAACTAAAATTTCCATTCATGCGTCTAGAACAGTTCCTGTTAGATATTCATACCCTTTTTGAGACACCCCTAGGAGAATTTATAGGGGTGAAAATTAATTACCATATAGAAGAAAACGGAAGGAAATGGAACATAAATCTATAATAATATATCTAAAATAACATATAACATACCCTCGTCTTAAATAATTTCAACAGAGACACACGAGGATCGCCGTTCAGTATTAAACCATTCGCAAAATTAACCTGTCAACACAATTATTTTAACTTATGACATGACATTGCCTGTGTTGTAGCCTCACTTTTTTAATGAAACTTCACGCTTTTTCTACTCGAAGGTGTAAGCAGCGGCTGTACCGATTTTTCTCGTCTCAAAGGCAATAGGCGGCTTAACAGGTTCCATAAATATTTATCAGAAACAACTTCCGAAAATAATCCGAAGGAGTCATTCCCAAGAAGGCCTCTCGCGACCAGAATGCTGGTCTATTCTTCGCACAGACGATTAGCATTGCCATTCAGCGTGGCAATGCGACTAGTCTTCTGGGCACGCTGCCAGTAGACCGAGATGCGGTGAAATTTAATTTCAACTAGTTTTTTCATTTGTATTTAATTTATTGCTTCTTATTATTGTAAATAAAAGTCTTTGTTATCTAAGAAGTCAATGGTTGTACGCCCGGATTTAATGCAACGATTTCCTGATTTCGAGCCGGCTTCTACGAACTCTGGACCACCAAGACAAGTAGTCTTATTATTAGCTTTTTATTAGCTTCACCTGTATGTATGTTTGTATGTTTGTAGGTTTGTAGGTTTGTTTGTAACCGACTTCTTTTTAGTTTCCGCTGATTGCCACTAGATGGTGCGATTTGTGAACTATGTAAGTTCTAGACTAGAAAACCGAACTAAAAAATAGAAAATAAATTTTAATGAATTTAAATTAAGAAAATAGTGTTAAAAATTTCAATGAATATAAATTAAAAAAAGCGTGGGGTGCTTTTTAAGATATTATCGAAATGATAATCACTCTACTCATATCTGTCAATAAAATATTTATAACTATTGACACCATGCACCCCACGCTTTTTTGAACGATAGATGGTGCGATTTGTGAACTATGAAAGTTCACAAATCGCACCATCTAGTGGCAATCAGCGGAAAGTTTACGTTATCAACTTGAAACGAGTTCCTTATATAAGTCACAGATGGCGCTATTCCTCAAATTCGAAACTAAGAAACGCGCTGTCATACAAAACCGAACTAAAAAATTTAAAATAAATAATAGTTTAAAAAAACTAAAAAACACGCTTTTTATTGAAAACCGAACTAAAAAATAGAAAAATAAAAAAAAAATACTTTATTTTAAAAAAAGCGTGGGGTGCATGGTGTCAATAGTTATAAATATTTTATTGACAGATATGAGTAGAGTGATTATCATTTCGATAATATCTTAAAAAGCACCCCACGCTTTTTTTAAAATAAAGTATTTTTTTTTTATTTTTCTATTTTTTAGTTCGGTTTTCAATAAAAAGCGTGTTTTTTAGTTTTTTTAAACTATTATTTTTTGATATCATAATTATAATATTCAGATTAATTACCTAACTTCTCGGTGGTCCAGTGGTCGAGCACCCCGCTTCTGAATCTAAATGTCGCGGGTTCGAATCCTGGATCACACCAATGACTTTTCAAAATTGTTTTTGGTAGTTATGTGTGATAAATATCGATGACTGACAAACTTTGTGCCGGTATGGCAATAGGTTCGCCACCTATTCCATTTGGGACGCAATCATAACGGCGAGACGAGGCTTAACAGCCGCTGCCTACGCCTTCGGGTGACAAAAGGCGTGAAGTTATGTTATGTTATCAATTTTCAGGTTATTGGAATATTTATTTCACGTAAGTCAATTTGAAAAAAAGTACCTATTATATTTATTTTATCAGAAATAAATTGACTGAATATTAATTATTTAATTTAAATAAGTTAATGTTTATTTAAGTGACAAAGTTCATTGATTCGAAAGCCTGCACTATTTGTTTGGTAACTTGCTTAATTTTACGCCAAGTCACTTACGAGGTAGGCAATGAGAAAAGAACGCCATAATGGACGTTTCTTACATAAATTACTCGATTTTTCGACTTTCATAATGTTCATTTAGAAGTTTTAAATTGTTGAATGTGAAAAATTCAAGAATGAGTAAGCAGATATACAGTGTAAATTATATAGTAGTTGATACAGAATTCAAGAACTATAATACTAAAAAGTTATAAATATGTATTCAACCTTTTTTCTATAAAACTTCCTTAAATTTTTACTAGTAAAAAATCCCAATTAATATAATACTAATAATATGAAGTGGGATTATAAAATTTGGTGTCCAAACTGCTTATAAGTGAATATTAAAAAGTCCCTTTAACACTGCTGGCCAGGTCATTAGCAGCACGTGAGCGGACTAGTATACAGGGTGTTTAATAAGCGATACAATCTCCGGTGCGCTATGAATATTTAACAGTATAACGCCCCGTATAGTACTTTTTTTAAAATTTCTGACATTTCGTGTGTGTACTTTTCTAATTGGATTGATATTAGTGTGCTACGTACAAAAGAATTTATATTAACTGTCTGCTTGTCGAGTAATAGTAGGGGGCGTGAATGGATTATATATTAACTTTTTAAGCGCTAATGTTTCGATGGGATTTTAAAATAGGTATATGTTTATGTGAAGTAAGAAAAAAGACTGGACTGAAAGTAAGTGTCAGAGTAAAGAGCTGCATACTCAGATGGTTCGATTTACGCTGATCATCATCTGCCTTTTCCACACTTCCCTATCTTCCACATCTTCCACACTAACACCATTCTTAGTCATGTCAACTTTCACACAATCCATCCATATTTTCTCAGGTCTTCTTCATCTCTTATTTGTAAGATAAATTAACTAAAGTTTTTATAACGCAATTACAATTAAAAAGAGTTTGACTCTTGAAAATATACAATACATTAAAATATTTTAAAAGTGTCTACCACTATTTTAATTTAGCTCGCTGCATAAGTGGGCCGGCTCGACCGGCTTGACATATCAGAATATTGAAGTCAGGTGGTCCATATTAGGTGATAGAAATTTCAGAAAGTGCATGCCTCTTCTTCCACATTTTGAGATATAGGTAGTGTGATCATTTAAAATTATATCTTGGACACAATACACACAGCGCCCCCTAGTTCCAAGCTAAGCAACTAAATGCTTGTGTTATGGATACTAGATAACGGATATTAATACATAAATACTTTTTTTTTTTAAATACATACTTATAATACATAGAGAAACACTGAGACACCACACAAATATTCATGTTTGTCACAAATGTTTGTGCTCGGATGGGAATTGAACCCCCGACCTCATTGCTGCAGCCGGTAGTTTTACCATTGCCATTTACCATTTATATAAAAGGGCAATTATGTCTCGATATGCCAAATATTTGATCCCTGTTTTAGTTATGGATATTTATCACACATAACTTCGTGAAATTATTTCGATTACCACCCAGTTTCAATACAATACAATACAAATACAATACAAATAAGCTTTATTGTACACATGAAACATTACAATACACTATTCACAAATTATTAAATGTACAATTGGCGGCCTTATCGCTACAAGCGATCTCTTCCAGGCAACCTAAATGGAGACCTGGAAAAGGATAGTATCAGGGGTAGTACCACCCAGTTTCGTATCTGAAACATTTGATTCAAAAACAGAATTCTGAATTACTAGATCATTGAGACGACTAATGAATAATTTTAACGAAAAATAATTGTCCTTTATTTAATTCGTAAGTTTCCAATATTTAATATTTTACAATTTAGTATTATATTTTAAGATACAAAAAATTGGCCATAAAGTTTATTTTGCGGTCAGTAAATAACCGATAGGCGTTATCGGCGGCGTACCAGCGACGGGCAGCCTTCTAAAATATATGACCCTCTGAGGCCAGGGTAGCCAGGGTAGACACAAATGACCCCAGTTTTATGTACTGTAAAGATAAACACTTAACACTGTACGCGAAAAATAATGAATTATTTGGAAATAAGTCTGTTGTACTGCAACGGAGCTATTTCCTTTAGTCTAAGAATATTTAAATTACTGATTGTTGCCTTTGCCTATACATTTGCATTTGAAGGTGCAATGTTACATGTATAGAGGTTAGATCAATTTTAACCATGTGAATTCGCCATCAGCTATATTATTTCCCGACATTCTTCTGAAGACAAAAGACACACATTCTAAGACCAAATAGAACGTGTTCTGGAGGAAGGTGATGTTAGGAGCCTCAAAAATCGACGCGTGTACATGAAAAGAGTTATGAAAGTCAACGAAGCGCGTGAGGTGTGTAAGAATCGGGCCTTATGGCGTTCCGTCCACTCTGTCTATCCCGTAAGGGATTTGGCCTGAAGTTATGTATGTATGTATTCTTCTGAAGAATTATTTTTTTTAGTTTTTGATAAAATAGCAGAGAACATATATTTATTATATACACATCCTTAATTCTCTCTGCCTACCCCGCAAGGGATTTGGCGTGAAGTTATGTATGTATGTATGTACATTCATAATGGATTATTAACGCGATGTGAGTTTATGTCCCTTCGGGACTTTCACTTTTCGGATAGATTTCCGAACTTATCTTCCTTGAGGTGATGCCACCTGATGTTACCTTGCGTGATGGGTGACCTAATGAATCCGTGATTGTAGTTTCGCTATTTATATTAATGATCAGGGAAAATGGTTGAGAAGTCGGTCTAATCTATCTTTCCACCTCTTAAGATATTTATCTTTATTCTTATCGGTTTTTTTTTTATTACAAAGAAGACAGCATTTCTTGCAAATGGCAAAAACATATTATGAACCCAATAATTTTTATATTTAATTGTTAAAAATGTAATCTACAACTTCTAATTGCCAAATGATTTAACATAATGGATTAGGGCATCAAATTTTTTGGAATTGTTCTCTGAGCCCATAACCAATAATATTAACGGTTTATATAAAAATTAGCTGAGCCTAGCAAACTTCTTTCTGGGTCTTTTTTTTTCTTTTATAAACAAATAAAAAATAGTGCTTATAGAAGGGTTAAAAATATGATTTCATGTCATCAGTGTATGCTGTTTCATAAAAAAGAAATAAAAAATATAGTAGTAGCATTTAAGCCTTAGCATAGCTTAGCAACCCTTAGCATTTAAGAGGACATCAAATAGATGTCAGATTCTCAGCCGATATGTTTGCAAAATCTAATGATAGGTCGAGCCGTTTCGAAGGATTTCAATAACACACACTGTAACCCTAGAATAACATACATAACATAACTTCACGCCTTTTGTTACCCGATGGTGTAGGCAGCGGCTGTTAAGCCTCGTCTCGCCGTTATGTTTACGTCCCAAATGGAATAGGTGGCGAACCTATTGCCATACCGGGCAGAAAGTTTTTCAGCCATCGATATTTATCACACATAACTTCCGAAAACAATTTCGAAAAGTTATTGGTGTGAGCCAGTGTCTGGAATCGAACCCGGACCTCTGGATCAGAAGCCATGTGCTCGACCACTGCGCCACCGAGACTAATTAACCCTAGAATAGTTTTAAAATTGTACTTAAAACATTACATAAATAAAAGCAATTTATATGGAAATGAAGTAACTATCGTTACTTATAAAAGATTTTGTCTCTGCAACTTGTACCTACAAATGTTCCGGCACAGTAATTGAATCTGCATCCACAAGTTGAGCCGCTTCTTTAATTCTCCCAAGTATTCTATGTACCGTTAGCAGATTATACAAAGAATCTAAGTTTAGACTTCAAAAATAATTGAGATTATTTAGGGCATAGTTAACCGACTGCGAAATAGAGTTTTAACAATTTTTAATTCTACAGTTTAATTACTTACATATATGTAACAATTTATTGGTAGGTTGAATTAAACAGCAGTTTTTAGACAATGGATGTAATGTATTTGTTCTAAAAATATGACTTTCACAATGACGTTAAGAAGAATTTTAACTTTGATGATTATGATGAATTGTATATTGTATTCATTAAATTTTATATATTTTTAAGTCCTATAAGCTACAAATAACCAGTGATCCTAAGAACCAAATCAAACTCTTTTAACGACGTCAAGAATTGATAGCCAAACACACACAGTCTCCAAGTAGAGAGTCGTTTTCTGCTGACCGTAACAAAATTCAGGAACTCGCAGCACGTACAAGTCTGACCGTACTTGAAATAGATTATGCCTCTCCCTTTGTCGTAAATTTTACGACTTCAAAAATTAGTCGGCACAAAGCTGACTAAGTCTAAGGACACGTAATATCAAATTGTTTTACGTGGGGTTTTTGTAACCACATCCGCTGCACAGATATATTCTTTCTATTTTTTTTTTAAAGAAAAGAAGTTACTGATTTTAGATTTAATGCCAGTTTTATTTGACTTTCATTTTGTTAATTTTATATTATACTAGCTGTGCCCGCGACTTCGTACGCGTGGAATTTGTGATCAGATAGCTATATTTTTACATAGACAGTTGAGAAGTAATTACCTCTAAAATGAAATTGTAACTGGTAGGATAAGTACAGATTGCGGTAGCAATGGTTGTTGCCCGCATTGTTTATTTTTCTAATTCGACGCCAACGCCATCTAGTTAGCGAATAGGAAACATTTTTTTTTAATGGTGTAAAATTATAAAATTACGAAGCAATCATTACACCAATAAATACCGAACAAAAATATTAACAGTTTTTAGCATATACAAATACATTTTTTTAATTGTCTTGCTCATCTCTGAAAAGAATTAACGATACAATTTTAAAGAAGAAAATGCACAACTCCATCTATGACTCTTAAAAACATCTATTGACCGCAAGCGCATGATGAAATTTCAATTATTTATATTCAAAAAGTGTTTAAACATGTAATTCGACTTGATGTTTTTAAAATCTCAAAGATTTATTTATATCTAAAACCAAAAAGTGCTTACACGTGTAATTCAACTTAATGTTTTCTGTTTTGTAAATCTCATAGATGGCACTGTTTTAAAATTGTCTGTTATGTTTAACGGCATAAGTTAATTAAAATGTGAAGCTAACTTATATTATATTATTATTATTATTATATGTATAGATTAAAGCATGGTTATTAACATAATAACACCATAACAACATACAAATATGCGTCGTTAGATTACACGTTGCTACAGAATACATTGAAGAAATAAAGGTTCACTGCTCGTTCCTCGTAGGTGATAGCGTGATAATATGTAGCCTATATGTTGACCCGACTTCTTAATAATTTTCGTGCCAAATTTGAAGTAAATCCATGCAGTACTTTTTGAGTTTATCCCGGACATACATACAGACAAACAGACAAACAGACAAACAGACAAACAGACAAACAGACAAAAATTCTAAAAAGTATATTTTTGGCTTCGGTATCGATTGCAGATCACACACCAAGTATTCTTTTTAAAAAATATTCAATGTACAGTTTTGACTTTTCTACAATTTTATTATATGTATAGACTAGCTGATCCGGAGAACTTTGTTCCACATCAAAAGCGATAAATAATTGGAATTTGGATTTGTAATTTTTTTCTTACAACAACATACATGCATTATAGCTAAAAACTACTCCGTTGACGCCCCCTATCTATTAAAAAAATCGCATTTAAATCCATAGCATAGTTTCAAAGATCTATGCATATAGTAGGGCAGACAGCGGATTTTATTTTATACTTTGTAATGATGTACAGTGTGTGTAAGGATTACATTTTGTTACTTAAAATTTGTGTTACAATAACTCAATCGAAGCATTCACAAATACTCGTTCTGACTTTAAAAATAACTCGAAATACAGTTTACTTGTCAATTCATAGCGATTTTTTTAAAAATTTATATGTATAGCTTGAAAAAGCAAAGAATAAAGAAGAAACAAATTTATTGTTCACATTTTGTAGTTGGTAAATTCTTATTTACGGCCAATTTTTGCTGTCGCTTAATAATGCAGCAGTAAATTAAGGCTTCCATATAACGCGAAACCGACGCGGCTGACTGTACGCTAAGCTTCGTTCGGAAACATGAGGACCAAAAAGCGAAGCGGAGCGGACTACGATAGAAGCAGACTTACTAATTAAAATAGTAATAGTTTTTATAAAAATTATCATTTATAACAGACAGTAAAGTGGTATATTTATTTTATTATTTAATATAATAGCGGCAGAGCTACGCAGTTCGCTGCATGAATACCATCTTGATCGGTAAAATATCTAAAATATTGACGTAAAGTGGCTCGTTCGTTGAGAGGGATATCTATAGGACCATCCCAATCCTCCTTCCTCCCCATCTCACACCCTACCCCATCTTAAAGGTCGATAGCGTAAGTGTAACACTATCTATGTTCCAAGCTACCATGACCACTTGCCAATCTGTCCCATTACTCATAAAAAATAAAGGAGGTTAGGTTGATATAATTTTAAGTTAGATTTTCATACTAACACCGTGAAAGTAAGCAAGTTTGATGCTGTGTTTACGTTTATTAAGTTACGAAATATAGGAATTATCAGTTAATTCTGTAAAAGTATATCAGCCAGTAATTACAGAGAATCGTAAAGGTGCACCCATATTTGAATATTTAAATTAGCAATTGAGTTATTACCGTATTTATATGAATAACAATTAATAAACTATAAAAACTATATTTGGAATAAAGTTTTATTAAAAAATATATACTTGTTTATTGAAAACAAAGATATTACACCTATATTTAAAATTATATATCTTTATTGAAGTCGTTTAAAACGAGTTAATGCTACGCCAATTTAATACATTTAAAGATTTATATATTAATAAGTATATAGTAAAGGTCCCATCATAAAATCCATAAATAATGTCTATAGAAACACGATATCGGAAAACGATTTTTTTTTATTTTCCGAAAAACATTATCAAAGCTACCCTACACTACATGCATCCCCATAACGTCTTCTTGATAATATATTGGTGTTTTGATATAGGGGATCATCCCCTTGTTGTTCTGTTGGCAAAAAAAACTTAACGATCATTAAAAATAGTAATTTTTAGTTCACTTTCTTTGTGATATAATAAATTTACATAACATAACTTCACGCCTTTCTACCTGAAGGTGTAGGCAGCGGCTATTTAGCCTCGACTTGCCGTTATGTTTACGTCCCAAATGAAATAGGTGGCGAATATATTGCCATACCGGCCACAAAGTTTACAGCCATCGATATCTATCACACATAACTATCGAAAAGAATTTCGAAAAGTCATTGGTGTGAGCCAGGATTCAAACCCGTGACTTCTTGATTCGGAAGCGGGATGCTCGTCCACTGAAACACCGAAACTAAATCATACATAACTTCCGGTAGATCATTGGTAGGATACTAAAGCCTATATTGTCCTATTACTAAAAGTTAACTAATCTTCATCAGACAGATTGATATCCATCTTAATATGTACGGAGTATAGACAGGAAATAAATAAAAACAAACAGATTTTTGTGTTCTGCTACTCTCTTCTGATCTTCTACGCAATTTTCTTCTGAAACACTACAAACTAGCTGACCCGGCGAACTTTGTTTTGCCTCAGAAGCAATAAATAACAAGCTAGCTAGTTCCTATCAAAATCCATCGGTCAGAGATTACCCGGAAGAAACAGATAGACAAACAAAAACTGAAAAAAAATGTGATGTGTAACGTATATATATAATTATCTAGTTGAAAGCAGTTATTTCAATATAACAAACAGACACTTCAATTTTATTTATATGTATAGATATAGACTACTTATTAGTAGACTCTTTTAAGTATAGACTATTTATAAGTGGAGATAACTTTGAGCACTGCTCACTTACAACTTATACCAAAGCAACCAAGTACTGTCTCTCTTTGATTTATAGTCTGCTTCAACCGGTTAAGTTATTAAGCTTGCGTATGTTGAGGGAATATAGCTTATTACAAACTGAGGCTGTATTTTATATGTATGTGGATTTTTTTTACAAAACTTCACGCTTTTTTCTACCCGAAGGTGCAGGCAGTGGCTGTTAGGCCTCGACACGCCGTTATGTTTACGTCCCAAATTGAATAGATATTTAACAGACAAAACAAACAAAAAGGCATTGGTGTGAGCCAGAATTTGCACCCGCGACTTCTTGATTCAGACGCTCTACCACTGAGCCACCGACCACCAAAGATTTTTTACTTCATTTTTATTTAAATAACAATGTATTTTGTAATCTTTTCGTACCCCAAGGCGAGTAATATATGCCAACTGCTTATGCGTTCAGATATTAGAAGGGTGATGTTAAACTTACACATAACTAACGAACTAAAAATCTTATATTTATTCAATGCAAGAACACGAATTTATATAAGTCGGAAATAGACAGCGTGTGAGTGTATCACAACTGACCCGAGCGGTTGTGGATGACCACAGTTCTGTAGTATAGCTTCCAAATAATATGACAAATTTGTAACAATCAGCAGAATTATTATTGTAATATATGACATCGTGCATTATTACGACACCGGTAATTACTATCGCGTCTCAACGACAATACTCTGCTACGAATTCACGCCCAAAGATAAGAATTTCGGTCTGCCTGGATGGCTGGCGGTCTATCTAGTCCATCGTTCATACTAGTTTTGAAACGTTCAGCTCATATGAGCGGCACGTATGAATACTAATCAGTGCGTGCTACTAATATTACTCGTATTATAAGTGAACTAGTTGACCGGGCGAACTTTGTTCCGCATCAAAAGTAACTTTTGGATTTATCACTTTTTATTTTTTATATCATACATGAATTATAGATAAAAACCAACCAGTTGACACACTCTATGTATAACCGCATCAAAATCCGTAGCGTAGTTTCAAAGATTATATATAAGGGGACAGACAGCGGAAAGTGACTTTATTTTATACTATGTAATGATATGAAATCAAAATAGTTCACGAATATTCTAAAGATGGCGCCACTGTCTCTACGCTCCGACGTATACTTACGCCTTGTATACCGTAGTGTCATTAAGTCTGGATTTGACACCGATATTTCTAATTCAGAAGCCGGATGCTCTTCTCCGAGGCCACTAAGACGATTTAGTATATATGTAACAACTTAGAGAGGGTCTTAAATCGATATAGTTCAAATAAAAATATCCCCATTTCGATTTTACTTGAACAACATCGATGATTAAAGGCGGCCTTTTTTTGAAGTATTCCTTTTCATCATAGTTTCTGTAGTCTTCCTAAAAAAAAAAATAACAACCCTTTGTTACAAATGAAATAGGTCAAGTCACTAAAAGGTTGTGTTTCCATTCATATCTGTTCTATTTAGGCGTGTACAAAGGTTCTCTCTTGTGAACTTCACAAAACTGTGTATTCCTTTTGTTGCATCTATTTTTAGTGATTATATTGATACAACCCTTTTTTTGGGAGCAGTCGGATAGTGAGAGTAAACTTCATCACGAGACAGGGAAGTTTTTACATGACTTTTTTTAATGGAATATAAATAATAATTTGGAGGCCGCGTGGAAAACAAGGTTATAAGGAAGGAACTCGTATTGAAAGAGAGTGTCGGTGTAAAAGTAAGAAAGGGCATGCTCCGATGGTTCGGACATGTAGAAAGGATGGATGATGCAAGATTGACTAAGCAGATATACAATTCAAAAGCGGATGGATGTAGGAGTCGAGGACGGCCTAGACACACATTCCATGACCAAATAGAACGTGTTCTGGAGGAAGGTGATGTTAGGAGCCTCAAAAATTGACGCGCTTGCATGAAAAGAGTTATGAAAGTGAACGAAGCGAGTGAGGTGTGTAAGAATCGTGCCCTATGGCGCTCCGTTCTCTCTGCCTCCCAAGGATTTGGCGTGAAGGATGCCTCTTGCAAGGGATTTGGCGTGAAGTTGTGTGTGTATGTATTTTGGAGGCAAACAAGCCGGTGTGTCACTTAATGGTAAGTAACTAACGCCGGTCATGGACACCTGCAATACAGATAGTGTTACAGTTGCATTACTCGCCCTCATAATAGGATATGAAAGTGGTCGGAAGGGGAGCGGCAAAGGGGTTGGGGTTTCGGACCGAACGAAACGCCATCCTATGACGAGCGGTTCGAGCTGGCTCATTCATGCGACGAACTGCGAGGCTCTACCACTGTTGCAAGAGTCCATTACATTATTGATGAGCAGGTACCAGGAATCAAACTTGAGAATTTTCAATTACAATTGGAGTGCTGAACTTCTGAACTATCAAAACTTGTATATAGTCTATGAAATGAATTTTAAATTGTATAGCATATTCAAAATGATCACTTACACAAAATTTATTTTGAAAATTTGTCAAATTAATTTAATATATATCATTTATTTGAAAATACTGTGATTTTAAAACGATGTTTTTTTTTTCTTTTCAGGTAATCTTCAGAATATAGATACGACCAAATTCTAGTAATTAGTACACGTTCGAATAGTATCAAAACTCATTCGAAAAAGCATGTAAGTAATTAATAAAACAGTAGTAAACAAAAACAAAATCGCAGTCAAATCTTTTGCCAACATTGATAGTTCAAAAGGATGACATGTTGTGCTGAACCTACATAGAGTCGGTTAAGGGATGGAAAATGAATGAATGAATGAGTAATAAACAAAATGCGTATTTAAATACGTATGCAAATAATATTTTAATTTTACCTACAATAATCAGCGACAATTCCTTGTTTTAACGAATCAAATATTTCCTAGTTTGTAATCGATACATATAAAATTTCTAAATCCTTTTAGTTAGATATTCGTCCTTCACTTGAGCCAGATACTCAAGTTTATTTAGATGTATTAATGTTTTTTTTTTAATAAGTACTAGTTGACCCAGCGAACTGCGTTTCGCCTCAGAAGTAAATAAATAAAAATGGTTTTGGTGGGTTATCTCTAAGAGATAGACGTATGATATCCCGGATTTTTTGTAAACCTTTTGATAGGTGGATGTAGTACATTGTTTTGGTCTATCACTTAGGGTTCAGCCAGCGTTTGCAATTAAAGTGCTAAATCTCTAAAATTATCATTTTTTCTTTATTACATCATACATGAATTATAAAAACAAACCACCCCTTTGACACCTGCTATCTATTAAAAAAAACCGCATCAATCAGTTGCGCAGTTTCAAAGATCTAAGCATATAAGGGGACAGACAGCGGAAAGCGACTTTGTTTTATACTATATTATGATGATATCTTGCTGAATATGGCAGAATACTAAAATAGTTTTGCTTTTATCACATTTCTCTACCAGCAATGAGATATATCAATCCCTCGAATTGTCTAACAGTGACAAATCTAAGCCTTCCTTTAAGCAGCACATTAACTATTCATTTATGCTAACAACACTGACATCTGTCGACGAACAAAGACCGCTATTATATTCGCTACGAATTGCTTCCAAGAAGTTATGCCTTACCTTGGATATTATATCTGTTTGCATAATCACTGCTGCGATCGTACTAAAATTCTTCAAAATTTACCAAACAGAAATATCGTTTATATAAAACCCCATTTTTTTTTTTATTCGCCACCAACTTTTTTATTATTACTTTGCATTGATTTGCAAAACTTTAATATCATCGTCGGGCGTGACAAACATTGATGTGTATTGCTAACCTTACCGACAATATATTTCATCTTCCATGTATTTGTGCACCGAGTATATAAATACAGGAGTCCGAACGGTCTAGTCTTTTCCATATTTGTGTATACAATAATACACCCAGACCTTAGTTCTCTTTTCTGCCAGTGGCGTTACATACCAACATCACGTTAAGAATTAAACAAAAGGATGACACCCTCTGCCGGCAAAAATTCTTTCCCCGAAATAGAGACCAGCGTTTCTAGACTTCATGTATTTGGAATTTTCAATTTTTATTGTAAAAAATAATTTAACATGCATTATACTGCTTGGTGGTCGTAAAACAAATAACTAAACGTATTGCCCAATTCTGTGCTGTGAAGTGTGTCTATGTTACAAATACTACTCAAGACTTCGTTTTGGTTAGGTAATTACATTAATCTCAGGAAATGGTGATCTGATTTGGAAAAACCATTCAGTGTTAAATAGCCCCGCTTAGTAACAAATGCTAAATATGTGAGACGAAGTGTACATATATTGACAATCCTACGATACACCTATTTACCGCCAACAGCAAGAGACAGAGAGGAATCTCTTTGAAAGCAATTGTCACCCATTTAAAATATGACGTTTTTATGCCCTTTTTGCAATAAATAAGAAGTAAAAATCAAAAAGTTGATGTTAAAAATATGATTTTTACTATTGGTAACCCACATCAGACTATGAAAACAAAAGTTAAATACTTATCTATAAGATGCATTCATATTTTTGTTTGTAAAGATCCTTTGTTGTATGACTTAATAAGTAAAAGTTGTTATTATTAAGTTATTAGAATATTATCTTATAAATTGTTTGAGATCAAAGTATAACTATTATTAAATATTGATTGATTTTCAAATTAAAAGCGGGTAAGTATTTGTTAAAAAATCTACCACTGGGTCACAAATCCACAAACCACAAATCCTCGCCAAAGAACAACATTATCGTCCCAGGATGATACGCGAGGCTATTGAAATCAAAAAACATCCAAAGAATTTAAATAGAGAAGATGGCTGGAAACTCTCACCTAGCTGGAACCCATTCATAAGTCTCAAGTTTCTCTCTCTGTATCAATGAAAATAGCTTTTGAACAACTACCATCTTTTTGTTCATCACTCACGAAAATGATCTATGTAAAGAGTTCGAAACGTCGGGAAATAAATATAAATAAATAAGAAATAAACGCGATATAATCCTAAAAGTTGTTTTAATGAGTGAGATTCGCAAAAGTCTTAGAAATAAATATAAAAAAAAATAAATAAGAAGTAACCATTCTCCTATGTATTATAATTATGTTGGTGTATAAAAAATATAAATGCATACTCTGAAAATATTAACTGAATATATTAATATTATTATTATATATTAATATTAAAATATTAAGTACTTTTTAATATATCTATCTAGTTGATTATATGTATATAATGTTGAGGAGAATGAAACTATATTTTGTAATAAAATTAAAATTAATCAAAAACTCAATGTACAACACATTATTGTTCGACGTTTGCTTCTGGGAAAGCTTCATCTCCTGTTTCTTCGGCTGGTGGTGCCTCGGTGTCTTGTGCAAGCTCCTCTTGTTCTACAGGAGTTTCCTGGGCCTCCTCTGTAGCCATAGGAGGAGCTACTGCATCAGGTGGAATTTCACCTTCTGCTGGAGATTCAGCTATTGCCTCTGCCTCTACTTCTACAGCTTCCTCTTGTGGCTTCTCTTCATTAATAGGTGTTGCTGCGACTGAAGATTTTTTAGACATCACCGCCATTGATTTCGTTGACAAGCCCGTCTTTTGTGGTGTTGCTGGTTCAGCTTTGACTTTTTTCTGTTTTCGTTCAAGTGGCAAATATAATTTATACTCTTGTGGCAGTTCCTCTTCAGTAAATAACTTCTCGCTAAAATAAATCCGCCTTATCCTTGCGTTTGCATGTACCTGAACTCTTAAAGTTTCTATAAATCGTGTACCATATGCTCTTCTTGTAAAATCAGCGAGATTGAATTGTATCTGATTCCATCCACCAGCCAAACCAATGGGCATACTAGTGCAAAAAGGTTTGATCTTGGTCGTCGATTGAAAATTTGAAATCCTGAAACGCCTCCTCATATTTTTGTCATCGAGCACCACTATTTCGAACGAGAAATATCTTTTTAGATTTTTTATGATCATGACCAGGAATGGTAGTTTGATACCCAGAACTCTATCATCCTTAGGGCATGTCATATAAGTAGTAGCAACATTGGTGCTTACAATTTCGAGTACTATAGAATTCACATCTTTATCAGTGAGTCTTTTTATGTGACCATTCTTGACTTCCGTATCCCATATTGCCAGTGGATTGGCACCACAGCTGAAGAATATGGACAGCAAGCCATTCTGGTATGTATTTTTAAACATAATATAAATTCACATATAAATATAAACAACTTCAGATATTCAATGCTAATGACGTCTAAAATGACACTAGTTTAGGCGTAAATTCTTTTTTCAATAACTATTTACAATGAGGTTTTATTCCAAATGAAACTGATAAATCTTAGGTCATAAATAATTTTTTTATTATTTCAGATAATAGCAATGTTTGATATTAAATTTAAAGCTGGTATTTTGAAAATAATATGATTTTAAAAATTGTATATTCTCATCGAACAATTGACAAAGTTGAAGTTGTCAAGCAAAGATTCTAGAAATAACCTAAAAATATTTCAGGAGATGGACTATTGTATTTTTGATATTCTTTCACGTAAAAAATACCCTGCTGTCTATTAAAACTTTATTGTAAAATCCTTACAAATATCTACACTTATAATAAAACTGTACCAATTCACATATTGCAAAACACTTAAAAATAACCAATCCATAAATTTATTGACACAATACATGTATACAATACATACCCGATTCAAGTTCATTTTAAATTAATTAGTTTTTCGATGACTCTACCGTAGAAGCCATTCTTAAAATGAGTAAATGATTTTAGGAAATTATTCATATAAAATTAATAACTCACACATTTCTTTCATTCAAGGATTTTTTTACAGGTTAAAGTTACCACTAAACAGCTAACTTGTACATTAAACTATAAATTAAAATTAATAATATCATTCTAATCAGCTGGCATAGCCTCTTCATTTGGTTGGTCTTCTGTATTCTCATTTCCTGCAACATTTTCTACCACAGGCTCCACTGCAACGGTCTGACTCACTTTACTAGTCTGTTCTTTTAAAGTTGGCTCTGTATCCCCTTCAGGTACTTTTTCTACGCTTGACCCTTTCTCAACACTAGGCTGTTTCTCTATAATAGAAGCCTTTTGTGTGGCGTCTGCTCCTTCCGCAGTCTCACTCATCGGTACTGCATCTCCTTTTACTTCTGTAGTTTCAACAACAGGCGGTTCTACTTCTTTTTTCTCATTGGCTTGCAACTCACCCTTATCTGCATTTTTTATAGTGGGTAATGATTTTTTGGATAGGTTTCGCTTTTCAACGTCTAACTTACTACTTTTCTTTTCCAATATTACGGGTAAGTCTTCCTGTTTCATTATTTTGCCCTTACCACTTTTTGAGCTTATAGGAAAATATAATTTATATTCTGCTGGTAATTCTTCATCGGACATTAATCTTTCAGCAAAGTATATTCGTCTTAATCTAATATTTGCGTTGATTTTCACTTTTTGCACTTCAACATATTGTTTTTGATAAGCTCTTCTAGTGAATTCGGCTAAATTGAATTGGATCTGGTTCCATCCAGGTGTCAGCCCAATAGGCATCACTGTGCAAAGTGGTAAAATTTGCGTTTTGCTTTGAAAATTGGATACCCGGAATCTTCTTCTGGTCCGAGTCTCGTCCAGTATTGTAACTTCGAAAGAGAAATACTTCATAAGATTCTTAACTATCATAATTAGAAAAGGCATATGTATTCCTAGCACTTGATTGCCTTTAGGGCACACTATGTAAGACGTGCTTATATTAGAACCACCTATCTCTAATACCATGGCCTTGATGTCTTGGTCTAGGAACCGATTGACATAACCACTCTGGATGTACGTATCCCAAGTAGACAAAGGATTGGATCCACCGCTGAAGAAAATCGTGAGCATACCACGTTGGTAAGCATCTCGATACATTTTAAACTCTTAATAGATATAACAATTTTATTATATGTATAGATATAGATTTCTAGAAGTTAGCTTTCCAAAGTTCTTTTTGACATATTATAAGATGCTTATTTGTCAGTTCTTTTTTAAAATTATAATTTAAATGTTAGTAGCCAGATCTAAAGAAAAAGGTTTTTGTTGAAATTCGAAATTTGGTACAATTTTATAAATATATTGCGAGCTAGCCAATTTAATCATGATAATTCATTGGTACTTCTGACAGTGTATCAAGATTATCAATATCAATAAATGAAATCGATATTGCTTGATTGGATAGAAAATAATGAGCAGCATTGCAGTGGTCGTGCGTTCATATCGCACATAAAAGTGTAGTTGCTATCTCTTCAGAATGTCATTTCTTGGCATACAATAGAAATACGGCAAATGCAAAATATAGTGTTATAAGATAACTTGCCAAACTCATGGCAATACTGCTCGTATAAAAAGCATTCTCCTTGGGGTGGGCAAAACGCTTATATCCGCCGGCGCCGTGGTTGAAGCACTTCAGACTGTAAGATAAAATCTTTCACCCCTTATTGATAATACCGAAATATATTTCAAAGTTTAGATTAAGATACGAATACATACTTACCTTGGAATCTTTAAGAAACGAAACTGTTGAGAACATAACCTTGTAATATGCTTTTCATCGAAGTACTGCCTTTAAATATAAGGAGCACAAGACACATTCACATAAGAGCCCTGCCATAACTCAGCATGACGCTTGTAATATATAATTACCAATACATGAGTAGTACTGGATACCAATTTTTTATATTTTCAACACCTTGCGGGGTAGGTCTAGAGAACAGAGGGTCATATGGCATGATTCTTACACACCTCATTCGCTTCTTCGACTATCATAACCTTTGTTATACCCGCTCGTTGGTTTGTATGTCTCCTGACAGTATCTTCCTCGAAGACCCAATTAATTTGGTGATGAAAAGTATGTCGTTGCCGTCCTTCACTCCTACATCCTTCGACGATTGCACAGTATATCTGTTTAGTCGATTTTGAAATTTCCCTAAAACTGTTATCAAAATAATTTGCGCGTAAATTTTCACGGTTCCTTCCTCTAAAACTCATTCTGTTTGGACCAGAAAAGTGTGTCATAGCCATCATGGACTTCTAGATCCAACCGCTTTTGCATTGTATATCTGCTTGGTATAATTGCTAGTGTGTTGTGTGCTCTTTTTAACAATCTTGTTTTCAACGTGGTTGGCTTCGGTATCCGTTATTTTTTCCTAATTGTATTAAGTATATAAACATACATACATAACTTCACGCCAAATCCCTTGCGGGGTAGGCAGAGAGAACAGAGCGCCATAAGGCACGATTATTACACGCCTCACTCGCTTCGTTGACTTTCATAACTTTTTTCAAGCACGCGCGTCGGTTTTTGAGGCTCCTAACGTCACCTTCCTCCAGAAAACGTTCTATTTGGTCATGATATATATATATATACTAAGTATAATTTAAAAGTTTGTTTAGGTCTTAGATGTTTTAAAATATTTTACTGTGTTAAAACGGCAAAGGATTCCGCTTAGGGGAACTTTAAGCTTTTATTTTGATCTAACCACGACTAACATTCACTATAAGAACAGATTGTTTGATTATTCAGATAATTCCCTTAACATATTTCGAAAACGTTCATTTCAGCCTTAATATTGCTCAGCGATAAATCAATATTAAATAACTTTTATTATAACGTAATAAATTGCGGCAAAATACTAGACAACCGTAAATCCATACGAGCAAAGTTGCCAAATAATATATATCTAAAAAAAAAACAAACGTTTTTCTCATAACATAACTTTCACCAAATCCAGCAACATATAACATAGATTGTATGTCAAAATAAATGAGGCATACAGAGACGTAAACAAAAAAAAAACTAGGATGGAATAAAACTTTTAAAAGAAAAGCTTGCGTTGTATGATTTATCTGTACATTTGTCATCCTCGACACTAAGAAAATGTGTCACGCAAAGCCGCAAGTAACTTACACACACATACACACACTGGTTGTAACAAATATATTTTTTTTTCGTCTCTAAATCACGTGACTTTTACACTATGCCGGCCGGCGTCGCGAGTCCTTAGAGACAGGCTGCACACCAGCAAAAAATACACAAGTATGTGGGGAACAAAAGGGAGAATGAAAAAGTGCCTTTCAACTGTCATAACAAGAAGTGCATCTGTGTTTGTGTTGTCACAAAGGCTACAATGCTGATATAAGGCTTTTTTTATAAATATTATCACGATTTTGATATTCGAAATAAAAGGATTTAGGTTGGATTCGACCCCCAAGACTATCGGTCAATACCAGCCCAATATACTCGTATTTAGATTTCACTGATCTTACTAGCGTCACAGTTTCAGCTTCGAAAAGAGCTTGAATCAGTTATTGAAAATGATGCCATCTATCGACGAATTGTGATTCTTATGTTAATAAAAAACATATTTTTCAAAATTAATGGCTTAGAAAAAAGAGAACCATCCCGTTTATCCCGTAATTAGATTTATTTACTTATTTTTTCTTTGCAAAAGAAGATTCTGCGACGATTCGTGTATGATAGATTATAATAATATTCTAATCGGTAGCATATATACTCTTCTTATCTTTTGAGGACTGAAGAGAAAATAATGACTTATTTTTAATACTTAAAATTTATTAAAATTTATTTCTAAAGTTATTAATCAAGTGATTCAAGTGTATAAATAAATCCAAATATGTGAAAGGGCTTTGAAACATGGAAACTATGTCACAGAGGCTATCGTCATGAATGACCTGGTTCTGAGGCCAGAGGGTCTCATGAGAATAAACGGTCAAGAAACTTCTGAGCCAAATACTTCTATTTTCTAAGTAAATTATATACATTTATGATACTAAAAAACAAACTACTAACATTTTTAATAGTGATACTTTTGTGGGCCATAAATGGAGTTCCAATCAGTACAAAACAAGACACAATAGAACTTGATTGTGATTTTTTTATGGGATAGGGGAGCAGACGAGCAGGCGTGTCACCTGACGGTGAGCAACAAACGCCGCCCGTGGACACCTGTAACACAGATAGTGTTACAGTTGCGTTGCCGGCCGTTAAAATGGAAAGAGTAATGGGAAGCAGAGAGAGGAAGAGAGCTTCCGGATACCACTTTACGTTGATATACTGAGAGGTAGTGGTATTAAACCGGTCGAGCCGGCCCATTCATGCAGCGAACTGCGCGCCTCTACCATTGTTAGAATAATTTTCATTGTCCAGATATTCAATCGATGCTGGTAGGTCAAAGATTTGTTTTTTTCTATGTTTATTCAGCCTACCCTGCAAAGGACTTGGTGTGAAGTTCTTTATATTTTTGGACCAATAGCTGAAGTCGTATGTCGTATTACCTCATTCTGAATAATTTGTCTTTTTGTTAAGCTACCGTTAGATATTATGATAGTTATATACGTACCTTCAAAAATTATTGTTATAAATATCGCAGCGATCCACCACACGGCTACTGATCCAGAGGTCCGGGTTCGATTCCAGACACTGGCTCACACCAATGACTTTTCGAAATTGTTTTCGGAGGTTATGTGTGATAAATATCGATGACTGAAAAACTTTGTACCCGGTATGGCAATAGGTTCGCCACCTATTCCATTTGGGACGTAAACATAACGGCGAGACGAGGCTTAACAGCCGCTGCCTACACCTTCGGGTAACAAAAGGCGTGAAGTTATGTTATGTTATATTGTTCAATAATAAAAGTCTGAATTTTATACCATCCAATTACATTTCGCTTTATTACTAATAAGAGATGAATACTTGGAAAAACTAAATATATATATTACAAACTGTACATAACTTGGAAAATTGGTGCGCGTAATGAAAAAAGAGGCTTCGATTTAGTTCCTGCCTTGCTGTGTGTATTTACAGAGCTCATTGCGCGGCGCAACGGAGCGTGGCGTGCATAATGTATCGAACGACGAACGATTCCAACGGAGCTTTGTCTGCGTTATTTACTAGCGGCCCGAGTATTCATGTGGAAATTGGAGTTTTTTTTTTTAATAAGACTCGGTACATATAAAAATTATCTATATCTACGTAAAATATATAGATAACATCACATAACTTCACGGATTTTTCTACCCGAAGGTGTAGCCAGCGGCTGTTAAGCCTCGACTCGCCGTTATGTTTACGTCCCAAATGGAATAGGTGGCGAACCTATTGCCATACCGGGCACATTCAGTCGCCGATGTGTATCACACATAACTTTCGAAAACAATTTCGAAAAGTCATTGGTGTGCGCCAGTGTCAGGATTGGTTACTATTGAAAAAATATGTATAAGCTAGCTTTAATCTGTATAACATCACGCTGTGACTACTAGGAGTGGATTATAGACCATTTTAATGGGTAAATTACTTAATATGGCGGTAAGGAGCTCGTGCGATCAGCTAGTAAGAGAATAGAGTAATCTGATTTTTTTTGTATTCGCAGAGTGATGAAGCATCTTCGTCTATCTTTCTTTTTTTTTGTTGCCATCACCCTAAGTTACTGGCTTGCCATTTGGAAATAATTGGCGTCATTTCAGAGCCTTGCCAGGGACAATGTATCGAAATTAATATCCGGGAACGTTGCGAGCGAACAATTTGTCCACCCCCGGAATGCGGATAATTAAACCAGCCTGGACGGTTTTCCTAGCTTACATGAAGCTGAAAATATATGATAGCTTATCCAGCTGGAATTTGTGCTTGTCTCATAAAATTGGTTAGTTTTACCAACAAAAATAGCACGTTAAAAATGCTATGTTAATTTGTTAGCTTAGTTTTATTTTTATTCTAAAAAAGCATTAGTGATTTAAATGTGTTCAAGTAATTGTTGTTTTAATTTATTTTGGAATTATTATAATACTTTATATTAGATCCGACCAAAAACTTTAGAGTATACCTTATGGCGCATGCCAAATTACATTTTATAATTTTAAATTTACAAAATAGCAATATAAATTAAAGTAATGAACGAAAAAACTTTTTTATTTAAATTAAAGTAAACAAAAAATTAACTCTTTTAGTCATTGAATAATCCGTTTATTTTTAACGTTGCAAGAGTATTAAACTGAATTATTTCTCATTCAGAAGAAAGTACTGTCTCGAGTTATATATAGCAATATCTTTTTATCTAGAACGAGAATAGACAATTAATAAAAGAACAAAGAAAAAACAGTAAATTTTGTACCCGACGTATTATTATATACCTTTGAGATTTCGATTAATAATTTCCTATGTCTCCAACTTTGGGCATAAGACGTATGACTTTACAAAAGAGAATAGAAAATTAAGGTAATTGTACTACATTACCTAAGCTATGAATGAAATACTCAGTAAGTTCATACATTTATGAGAAAGTTAATTTTACTTCTAATCGTGGCATTCCCGGAAAGATTTTAAACCAAAATATGAATCGTAGACATACTTAATATACACTCATGCCTAATGCCTTATATATTTTGCCCAGCAGTTTCAATCCGACTACGTGATATGGTTGATCGCAAATCTATGCCTATGATTAAGGCTTCACTATCCTAGCTGAGTGAAACAAATGGAAATAAAAATAGCACTTTTTTTTAAATCAAATGACTGTCCATTAATAAGGAAAAAAAAAACTTGACATTAATCAAATCAGTTGTAGAACCATGCAGTTTGCTGCTTGATTAGACCGATTCAGTGAAATAAATACTACGACCTATTTGAACGTCACCATAAAGTGGCTCATGCTGTTTTTCATTCAGTTTGAGAGGTGTCTGGAGGCCCACCTTCCCTTCCCATTCTTTATCCTATGTTAATGGCTGGCGACATAATTGTAACACTATCGTGTTTTGATTACGTCCATGGACGTCGCTAGTTATTTTCTACCAGGAGACCCACAAAAAAAACGCTTTGAAGATTGTAATTTATCTTAACTTTCATGCCAGTTTTGAAGTTAAGAACTTTCCGAGCGTCATGCGTCATAATTATTTTCGTTGACAGTATTGGGTACGATATGACGCCATAGTTGGACCAATTTATTCCATGGCCTCAAATATGTCATTTTGTACAAACGATGAAATATCTCCAAACCCTTGTAAGCCAAGTGGAGGATGTAATGCCTCGTCACATGGAATAAATAAAATGTGCAATGTCATTTATTGTGTACCCAGAAATGGTAAAAATTGTGAGAGAATTTTAGATGATATAGATCTTCACGCATCAAGTACCTTACGGGGTAGCCACAAAGAACAGAGACATGATTCTTAGACATTGCATTTGTCGACTTTCATGACTCATATCGTGCAATTTCAATGAAGGTAAGTCGTGATCTACTTCGACTCCTACATCCTTACACTATTTAAATATACAGATAAGACATATTCAAAAAATTATAATTTATTACCAAATAGATAAACAAAATCATGATTTCTGAACAATTTATGGGACTGTTTCGAATATTTTAGTATATCGGCCAAACTTTGGCTATTTCCCTCGAGATCACCACAATTGCCAAGTTTTATTTGACCGTCCAGCTCTTACGAAGTGTGACCACTAACTAACTTTTATTACCTGCTAAACTTTTTCTTCAATATATATATAGTTTTTTGTTCACATCATGACGACTTTCAATGTCAACATACAAATACAATTCGCCTACAACTTTAGCTTGACTTGCTTTATGTGATAGATTTTTTTTTGTATAATTCGTAACAATAACTTTACTGCATGATAATCGGTTCTTGGATTTTGGATAGTTTTAGACCTAAATGTAGCGAAGTCTATTATCATATAACGTAGAGCCACAGCCTGCGTTTATCAAATTAAAATTAGAAAAAAAAATAAAAAAAAATACATGGGTAATTTGAAACCAGGATTCAAACACAGGACTATCAATTTATTAATTTTCGGTAGTCTCAAGAACGAGCACCCGGCTCTATCAAGAAGTATCATTTTACAATCCAGGTTCAAACCAATTACTTTCATCTGTTCCTATTTAGACCGCTAGCCACTGCCAATACCTTGGGGTAAATAAAGGCATGAAGTTACATAAAAAAATATTAGTTCTATCTTGGATTTATTATATTTTTATCATGTGCACGTAAGTTCTTTTCGAAACTCACTTTGTATTATTTATAGAAAGAATTTGGTACACGAATGTAATATTATTCTGTAATGTAAATAACGATCGTGCCAAGAAATTGTGCCAAGTTCAGCCAGTTAGGCTCTATCTCTTTGCCAATGACTGATAAAAAAAATAACATTATATCTCACAGCACTGCCAACTCAAGCTATACATTGAAAATTATTAAATAGTGTTCATTTTTATTAAACATAACGTTAGATTTTTCATCTATGATTTTCCATAGATTAACTTGAAGCATGTGTTTCATTACAATCCCTACCTTATTTCCCTGCCCCTTTTTTCTCCATTTCCATCCCTATTCTATCTTAAAATCCGGTAACGCAACTGTGGCTCTCGGTGTTGCAGATGATCATGACCAGCTCGAGACACTTATCACCGTTTGACCCGCTCGCACGTTTTCTCCCCTAGCCAGAAAACAAGATTATTTGAAAACAAATTTATGAACGGATTAAAAACAAAAAATAAATAAATTTTACTTCAAAACGTCCATCATTACATAGTGTAAGGAGAATATATATAAAACGCGTGGCACTGTAAAAAGTTAATGACATGTGAAGAACCCGAGGAAATCCTCTCGTTCTAATTGTTAGTAAATTAAATGACTCGTATTTAGGGGTCCGCTGTGAAATGAGATAGGACAAATTTTGATGTGATCCGGTCCGCCGCTTTTGGTCCTTCGAGCCTATATATCGAGGAATTAATGGAAAAGGATTTTGTTATTAATTTTAAATTGGATCATACTTCGATGCAATGAAATTTATGAAGTGTATTTTTTTGAGAATATATAATTTTCGTATTGTAAAAGTTATAATCTTAATATATATAAATAATTAATACCAAGAACAAATAAATTAATTACATTATTTACAATATATACAATTAAAAAACTACCTGAAATCAAATTTCTCCGCATCTCGGTCTACTGGCAGCGTGCCCAGAAGACTGGCCGCATTGCCACGCTGAATAGCAATGCTAATCCTCTGTGCGAAGAATAGACCAGCCCTCTGGTCGCGAGAGGTTTCGATCAGCCTTTTTGCAATATCTTTGTAAAGTGCACGAGCACTCGGACCCCATGTCCCCAAAGTCTCAACCCCAAACGGCTCAAACACATAGTCACCTACAAGGTTTCTGTATTTGTGCCGCTTGAGATTTTCTGCCGAAGCAGCAGCAGCACCGGCCACCTCCACCGTGCTTGGAAGATGCGATGGCGCAAGGGTGTCTACGCAAGTAGCGTCCCACACCAAAGGCCTACCCATCCTCCAAGGCAAAAGAGACATCCCGTCCGGTCTCTTGCCATCATCGCGCACCAAACCGTTCGGTTCCAGAACGGCCGGTACACCGGCGGTGGCAAGAGCACGACGGATAATGTCGTTGATGTTGGCGTGACGGGAAATGCGGCCGGCGCTCCTGGCGCATGATAGGCCATGATGTCCCTTGCTGTCGACCACCTCTCCGCAGCGACATAAATGCGAAGAAACACAGGGAGCACCTAAGCGAAGACAAATTGCGATGCGGAAAGTCGTATTATCTAATAATGTTCCTATATTGGGCGATGGCAGTGCCCTAAGCCAAACACCGGACTCCCACTCTCCCACAGCCCGCAAACGAGCGCGCTCAGCATCTCCTACAGAACCACTAATAAGTGATTCTTTTAAGATGGCGCAGAGCGGGTCGTCCCACTGTCTCTGGGAAAATGGGTTGGTCGGTAAATTTGAGTTAGGACAGGCCTGTTTCCAGGCATTTACTGCGTCAGTTGGATTTCATGAAAATCCAACAATAAAGGGGATCAAAGAGGCATTAAAAAGGCACGTCATTCAAGGATTGCTTTCAAAGGCATGAATCTTGATAAACTTATTATTTTTGTTGTATAATTACTAACTAGTTTGTTAGGAGGAATGCGTTTTAATATAATTTTGTGTGCATATCGGGTAGGTGTGAGAATCGGTCAATACCTATTTTTCATACTCTTTGATGTTAATAGTAGTCCACAACATTTTTTAGTCAAAACAACGTTTGCCGGATTGGTCGTGTACCCCGCTTCCAAATCAAAGAGTTGTGATATCGAGTCCGGGCTTACTAATGACTTTTCGAAATTATTTTCGGAAGTTATGTGTCATAAATATCCATGACTGTCAATATTGTATCTTGTGTATGGTAATAAGTTCTGCTAACTATTCCATTTAGGACATAGAAGTTCGACCAGTCGATGCTTCGCAGGCGTTGAGTAAACCATCGGGTAGAAAATGGCGTGAAAATAATAAAAATAATTTAAAGAAAAAAACTTTTTTAAAGAAGCTTTTATTTAAACGCTCTAAAAAGAATAAAATAATTTTCACCTTAAACATTTTAACTATCAACTTATAACCTTATTATATACAATTTATGTGATAATAAAAGCTTGTCGCTATGTTTAATTACCTATCAGTGGCTATCCATAACCATCTAGAAATATTTTTTTAGATTTAATGATTACTGTGACGGATCGCATTATCCAAATATATTTTTTTGGTTTATAACATATTTATGGACACCCGAACATATATAGTGTTACAGTTGTGTTGCCGGCCCTTTCCATGGGAAATGGAAGGGGTCGGAATCGGGATGGGAAGAGGAGGGGGGAAGGGTTGGATTAAACATAGCGACAAGCTTTTATTATCACATAAATTGTATATAATAAGGTTATAAGTTGATAGTTAAAATGTTTAAGGTGAAAATTATTTTATTCTTTTTAGAGCGTTTAAATAAAAGCTTCTTTAAAAAAGTTTTTTTCTTTAAATTATTTTCAAGTTTTTAGTTATCGATGGGTAAGTTTCTCAGTCTCTTCATCTCATTCAAAGCATCATTGTTACAAGGTCGTTTGCCAGTTAATTTCGAACAGTCCAACTCTTCAATGAGGAGACCTCCTAAAGTCTTTTCCCTACTTAAGGCCACGTATGCTTGACCAGCAGCAAAGAGTTTCAAGCCTAAGTAAACCATTTTTTTTTGTTACTTATTTGTTGATTTTGCAGCTTTATTTTGTTATGTGGGACTGTTGTTTAATAACAAAATATGATTAACTACGTGTGATGTGTAACGCCATCTGTTGTTTTAATCAGTATTCTATACTTGCCAACCTGAGTGTAACATAGGAGTGAGTTGTAATAAAAGTTATAGTTCGTTCCCATCATCCACTGTGTTTAATTCTAATAATACCTACAACACCATTAAAATCCGTTAGTGTAGCAATCATGTTAAAGTGATTAAATCCTGTCCAATTTACGTCGGTATCCTGAAAGGGCATGGCATTGCACCGGTCGAACCGGCGATTCATGCAGCAGATTGCGTGGCTGACCACAATTAAAACACTGTTAACTATTAAAACTTAGGTCAACGGAAAGCCGTCGACTGTGATGGACTACCGCTTCAGCCGTAAAGTGGTCGTAAGGTTCTCAATGATAGCACTAACTCATTTTGATTATAAATTTGGACGAGCCGCTTAACCCTGTATCTTGACATGGTGATTTAGCATCAGTGACTGAATAGTAAACAACAGATTGACTGACACCGGCCAAACAAGCAGGCCACTAACATCTAGCCGCTCATATTGAAAACCCTATGATATATATAATATTTATACACATTCTAATTTGTTTATAACATTAATTAATAACATAACATAGCTCGACTCCTTTTTCTACCCGAAGGTGTAGGCAGCATCTGTCAAGCCTCAACTAGCCACTATGTTTACGTCTCAACGATCTTTAAGGGAGTAGGATGTAGGATATGGGAGTAGGAAGGAATGGGGAAGGGGAGTGGGCCTCCGGGTACCTCTCTCACCCAAAGAAACCCGGCGTGAGCTGGTTGTGGTATTTCACCGATCGAGCCAGCCCATTCATACAGTGAATTGCTGGGCTCTACCACTGTTGCCATACAGCGAGCACAAAGTGGTCAGTCAAAAATATTTATCACACATGACTTTCGAGAGGAATTTCGAAAGACATTGGTGTGAGGCCAAATTCGCACCCAAGACTTCCTGATTCAGAAGCGGACTAGTTTACTGAACCACCGAGACATAGTTTTTGAAGTTCTCATATAACTCTTTAATGAAAGGGCCATTTGATACCCATATAGTAGAAACACAAATATTTATTCCACCATATTGGATTTAGAATGACGTCACATTATTTTTCGAGCTACTATTAACAAGCCCTTTCATTTGATACCCATATTGTAGAAATGCATTAAAAAAAACTGTTCCTCTATCTTGGATGATCCGCCATATTGGATTTAGAATGACGTCACATTATTTTTTTAGTTGGTCCCAATGAGCCCTTTCATTTGATACCCATATTATACGAAAGCTTAAAATATATATTCCTTTATCTTGGATATTCCACCATATTGGATTTAGAATGACGTCATATTATATTTTGAGTTACACTCAATAAACCCTTTCATTTGATACCCATATTGCAGAAATGCATTCAAAATATCCATTCCGCCATCTTGGGTCGTCCGCCATATTGGATGTAGAATGATGTCATACATTATATCATGCATTGTCATCCAAAGTAAACGTGTATACAGAATTTCAGCTCAATCGGTTGAAGGTATCTACTTCAAAATTGAGTTACAAGATTCCACCGAACATACATACTTACATACATACATACATACATACATACATACAGTGCAAGTTAAATAAAAGCTTATAATAATATGTCATAATTGCAAAACTTTTCTTAAAGTCCCTTATATTAAACTACCCGGCGAACTTTGTTCCGCATCAAAAGTAATAAATGAGTAAAATTTCGATATTAAAAAGTTCAATTTGTGCTATTTATCGGCACGCGTTTTGGCGCGCAACGCAACTAGTATGTCCCGCTATGTTAATACTTATATCTTCATAAATATTAGTTTAAATTACATACTGTAAAGGGCAATATTGATCTATATTAAATGCACAATCTATTTAATACACTTAACTGGGTGAAAATTAATGCTGTAATGTTTCAAATCGCTTCGTAAATAAGCTCTTATTTCACGTAAAAAGTAAAAAAATAAAAATGGTCATTGTGGGTTATCGCTAAGAGATAGACATATGCCCTCGCTGACTTTTTTGTAGATCTTGTGAAGGTGTATAACAATGTAGTACATTATTTTGTTTTATCACTTAGGGTTTAGGCAGCGTTTGCGATTAACGATCTAAATCTTGAAAATTATCACTTTTTTTATTACACTATACATAAATTATAGATCAAAACTACCGCGTTGACACCCTCTAACTATTAAAAAAAAACGCATCAAAATCCGTTGCGTAGTTTTAAAGATATACGCATACAAGGGGACAGACAGCGGAAAGTGACTTTGTTTTATACTATGTAATGATGATGTAGCAGAATTTACGCACATTCACTTTTGTCCACCCTGCCTTTGTCAAGCGTGTCACCTGATGGTAAGCAACCTGCGCTGCCCATGGACACCAGCAACACATATAGTGTTACCGTTGCGTTGCCGACCTTTATGGTAGTAGGATATGAAAGGACGGGGAAGGGGGTGGGCCTCCTGGTACCTCTCATTTATGTCGATCTTCTGAGAGGTCATGATATTTCACCCATTCATGCAGCGAACTGCTTGGCTGTGTTGAAATTATGTGAACGTCAGCTATAATTTTGTTAAACGATACTGTTCATCACTAAAACACGATATCCACTGAATTGCGATATTAAAATTAAATGGATCCTTGGCGAGTGTATAATCAGTCTTCGATTATAGGTTCCATAATGGACCATTAAATATCCCTATTGCTTGCTACCCTGTGGACATAAATTTGTGCCTTTTGATACTTTGAATATATATTGGGCGCTATTTACAAAATATTACTAGTGATAGAGCCCCGCAGTTTGCTGTATAAATGGGCTAGCTCAACCGATGAAATATTGAATTTAAGTCGCTTATGTATATTTACATATTCTTTTAACTTGACCAATGCCCCTGCATGCTCTTCTACAACACATATAGTGATACAGTTGCGTTGTCGACCTTTAAAGGAGTAGGATAGGAAAGGATATTTATAGAAGACTAGCTTTTACACGCGGCTTCGCTCGCATTGAAGCCAATAAATAAGTATCAAAATCATTACCATAGAATTGAATCAATATAATAACTCTATTTTCTTACTTAGCTGGGATTTTAAATTTCCAAATACAACATTAGGTATGACGTTTAAAAATCTCACAATATGCTTTATTAAAATGCAACAACAAACGGTAAAATATATTTCTCTGTAACAAAAATAAATAATTTTGGACTTTAACAATTTTATTTGATATAAATGCAGAGTATTAATGTAGGATATTTTTGTAGACTATATTATAAGTTTCTCCTTAGGGTGCAAATATATGTTAATTAAAGAGAGAAATAAGAAAAAAGAAAGTATCCTATATTACTTCTAATACCCCCAAGAATATGTGTACAAAGATTCATGATGATCTGTTGAGTAGTTATCCCGTGAAAGCGTAACAAACAAACTTACATGCACATTTATATATTAAGTAGGGTAGGGTAGGGTAGGGATAAGTAAAGTTAAGTATAAGTATAAGTATAAGTATCAACCCTGAATACTGTAATACCGTCCCTCGCGAGGCATAACAGCCGCTGCCAACACCTCCGGATAGAAAAAGGTGTGAAGTTACGTTATGTTATCTAATTTACGAATACTGTAAAACTTCATTACTGAAGTAGCTAAATTTGACGATTTTTTGACAAACAATTGTTTTATCTTTCGTAAAAAAAAATTTTTTTTAATATAAAGTACCCTATGTTACTTCTAATACCTTCAAGAGTATATGTACAAAGTTTCATGATGATCGGTTCAGTAGTTTTTGCGTGAAAGCGTAACAAACAAACTTACATTCGCATTTATAATATTAGTATAGTATAGATAAAAACCAAGAAATAATTACTACTAAATTAAGCTAGCAGAAATAGACGAATACTTTTAGAAATATTTTGTTCATAATTTACTAGTTGACTCTAAAACTAAGACGCGACTCTTCTGTGACATTTTCACGATCCTCTAGAGGCATATACAGCAGACACTTAAAACTGCTGCCAGCCTCACAATAAAAGTAAGTGTGAATATAAAAGCTCCCTAATAGCCCATGTAGGGTGTTTACAGCCACTGCTTACCATCTCTAATGGACCATGTGCACTTTATTGTCGAAAATTGCATTTTCCCGGGGACAATTTGTGCCCACTATTTTGGCTTTATTGCCTCTTTTTGACGTGGGTTTAAAATATTAGGTTTGTTTATATGTGATTATACATTTATTAGTAAGACGTTGGGGTGATAGTTTTTTTTCACCTTCACGCCTTTTTCTTCACGAACGAGTAGGCTGGGTTTTAAGCTTCGATTGGTCAATGTTTTACGTTAGCTAGCGTCATATAAAATTATAATAAAGTATGCCATTATAAAATTTGCAAAACCAGCCAGTTAAATATAAAAAAGAAACCATATGGAGTTTTCCTTCTCACCAAACAATTCTTTCCAATAGTGATTAAGATATACAGTCATGACACACAAAATGGAAATCTATCGGATTGCTTAAAGGCAAATCCAAGTTTATGTCACACTTATCTTCGGGATTATCCCTAGTAATGACCGTCTCATGTGTATCACTTATTTTCAACCTTTCGTAGATACTACATATAAATAAAAGGACTCTAACACCGTGTACTGAAACCTTTTAGAAAATATATTTGTATTTAATCCAAGTTTTTAAGTACACGCTTCAGGTAATGAAGTATACATACATATTTGTATAATGAAGTATATTTACACCAAATCCTTTGTACGATAGGTAGAAAGATTTGTGTGCCTTAAGAAATTATTCTACTACTATATTTCTATAAAAATGTCTTTAAACTTTGATAACTCTTGTCATACTCTGTATATATATACTGCATCTTGTCATCTCTGTATATGAATAACAGTGGTAGAGCCAAGCAGTTCGCTGCATGAATGGGCCGGCTCGACCGGTGAAATACCACGACCTCTCAGAAGACCGTCGTAAAGTGGCCCATGCCGCGTTTCGTTCGGTGAGAGAGGTACCCGGAGGCCCATTCCCCCCTTCCCCATCCTTTCCTCTCCCCTATTCCTTAAAGGTCGGCAACGCAACAGTAACACTAAGTGTTGCTGGTGTCCATGGTCGGCGTTGGTTGCTTACCATCAGGTGACACGCCTGCTCGTTTGCCCTCCTATCCCATAAAAAAAAAAAAACTCTCCCATTAGTATCATCAGTCAAAGTATGTTTTAGTATTTCTCGATTCAATACACCCTTTTCTTTTACATTGGATACTAAGGCATGATTTCTACCTATTCCTTCCATGCCTCCGACATACTTAAGATTGACAAGACATCTTTCAGACCATCAGATGTTTATATAACTTAATTTGCTTATTTAAATGACCTATTTTTCTTGCACAAGCCATGATCGTATTTTCTTGTAATGTTTTTTTTTCATGGAATAAAAAACTCGTAAGATAAATTACGGTGTCAAGTTACAATCATTATTATAAAAAAATGGAACGTGACGAATCTCAAACGTGAAAAAATAATAAGTTACACTTAAAGAGAAACCACTCCATCGGGACAAGTGACGAACAGGAAGATACTGGCTGGATATATCAAAGAAATAACATACGCGAGAAGAAAAAAGAAAAAAACTGTAATGACATCTCAACCAAAAATGGCAGATGTACATGTAAAAAGTCGTCTTTGGGAAATTCCGTTACGCCTTATCAGCACTAATGGCTCGCAAATAGCTGGAGCAATCGTCTTACACTCTTATATCATCCACAGTACGGGAACTGCATTATTCAGTAATATACTTTTTAATATTCAAACGACATATTTGAGTCTCCTTTCAATTTTTTTCTTCCCGCGCCGCTCGTGTACCGGTGTGCGCTGAATTTTGAAAGCTACTTATTGATGTTCGCTGCTTAATCCCAACATATCACGTCAGAGACGGGTGACGCCATTTTTTTTCATTTTTTTTCTTTATCGACACGGCTGTGGGGCTCCTCTTGTTCAGTCGACGATTCAATTTTTTTTTTAGTTTTATAATAATTCATAGACGTTGAATTTATCGCCATTGATTTTTACCGATATTGATAGCGATGAAGTTTATAGCAATATATCTAGGCGGCGTTAGTAATTTATACTGGAAACGAATAGATTCATAGCCGGACGGGATTAAAAAGGAAAAATGAAAGCAAAATATATGGGTCTGTCGTTCGGGCACTGAAATAGCTGGCTGCAAGGTTGGTTTAATTATCGACATTCCTGCAGTGAGGCATACGACAAATTGTTTTTTGTCGTTTGCCGTACGTGGCGCGATATTTCATTATTATAACGAGGATGTCGGCTCTGATCATACAATATTTATTTATGACACATTCAATGAACGCGTTCATTCATTATGGCCGCGGTGATTATGACATTAAATTGGTTTTTAAATCATTCATTCAATCGTTCATTGATTACATGTGAACAGAGTTATTTATTTACGGGTAAATATTAAAATAATATATTAGTTGAACATTAAAACAGAGAAAAACGTATCTTGCAAATTTAATCTAATTTAAGTAAATTAGTAGTGAATTGCTAGTCTAATAGTCCAATCTCATCAAAAATTGAGAAAAACACTGCTTTTAGGCACAAAACTGAACTCAAAACTTTTTGATTGCCGTGATTCGTAAATTTCGTTAAACAATAAATACGTTTAGCCGCCAAATTGTGTCAAGTCTGCTTAAAATTATACCATACTTTCTCTCTCTTTCTATCTCTAGAAAAAAATTCTCTAAAAAAAATTTCTCGTTCCTAATACTGTTTCCAAGGAGAAATGATGGTTATATTTGTGGCTTGATCTAATAGACGATAACAGATTGCCAAACACATTTCACGTCACCCCCCTAAATTGGGCTGAAAATGACATTGGCCATAAGTATAACGCTACGCCCACTAATAACTTACGAATGTAAGTAGCAAGAACCTTGCAGTGTTATTTCCTTACATAAATCATTTCTGATCCATTCGGTTGGATTGTCTGCACTTAACGTCACGTTTGTTGTCCATATCTCTATTCAATTCCACTCTACTTGAGTTTTTTTTTTTCATTCTCTTACCGACTCTCTATTTGATGTTTTCATCGGATTATAAACCCGGTATAAAGAGACAGATGTATATATTTTTGAAATAAATATCGTTTGGCGTTTTTGTCATCGTTAATATCGTATACTACGGGGTAGGCAGTGGTGTTTCACATCGCCTCGTTTTGCTGCTATAGTGAAGACCCCGATGTCATATATCCGACATTACTTAATGTGTTGTAAATCAACACATTATTTTCAAATAGTACTTGGTCAATAAATTTGAAGTTATGAAATTTAGATAAGGTAAAACTACTCACTGCGGATTAGAAGTTGGCGGATACGATCCCCAGCTGAGTGCAAATATTTATGACACGCATGAATGTTTGTATGGCGTTGGGGTGTTATTTTACGTATTTTAAGAATGTGTTTACAAAAAAGTAGTTATCTAGTTTTCATAATTAAACTAGAGGGCGCTTTGTGTATTTTATCCAAGATATTAAATTATTATTATTATGTTATAACTATTGGCTTATAGAACCTACCAAAAGATAGAAGCCTATCACTGTAACAGTTCACAATTTATCAGATTCAAGTTATCATACAGTTAATCATAAGAAATAAAAACTGCTATTCTTTACATAAATAATCAATGGTGTGTGCCAGGATTCGAACCCACAATCTATTGATTCAGAAGCGGCATGCTCGACAACTGGACCACCGATTCTATTAAAAGCTCTTCTTTTTGTTATAAGTCGCTCTTAATAAATTTACAGTTAAATTTAGTAGTCGGTTGTCTCAATTATCGGTACTCAGTTGTCACACAAACATCGAGTCACACAAATTTTCTAGCTGAATTTTCTTGCGTATTTTCCATCCTCATCTTAAGGGTAAGTAGCGTGAAATGGGAAGCCGCGATAATTGGTTATATTCGCCACGAGAAGGCAGTTTTTTTGGTAGAGCGAGATGATTGCTTAAATTACCAGGAAAAAATTAAATCGATAAATGTAATGAAGTTGATAGGTACATAATTGGTTAACTGGGCTAGTTAATGGCATATGTGATTCAGAAGTCGTGGGATCGTTTCCATGTTCACACCAATGATTTCTATGTGTTATAAATATCAATGAAACAAACTTTGTGCTTGGCATATGGTGTAATAGATTTGTTACCTATTCCATTTGGGACGGTAACACTGATTCGGCGAGTCGATGTTTTTAACAGCCGCTGCTACACCTTCGGGTAGATAAAGGCGTGAAGTTGTGTGTTTTAGAATAGTCTCATTAGATAGTACTGAATTTACTGAAAAAACAAATAACTAGTTGGTTTCCGATTTATATTTAGTGATATAAGTTCACGCTAAGTCCCTTCTGGCGTAGGCACAGAGAGACATGTGCTGGTTCGACTTTAATAACTCTTGTTATATACGCTCGATGGTTCCCACACAATAATATCATACATACATAACTTCACGCCAAATCCCTTGCGGGGTAGGCAGAGAGAACAGAGCGCCATAGGGCACGATTCTTACACACCTCACTCGCTTCGTTGACTTTCATAACTCTTTTCATGCACGCGCGTCGGTTTTTGAGGCTCTTAACATCACCTTCCTCCAGAACACGTTCTATTTGGTCTTGGAATGTGTGTCTTGGCCGTCCTCGACTCCTACATCCGTCCGCTATACAATAATATCATTTGTTATAATGAAGTTTTAGTCATTTTACTATGAAAATATTTTTTTGTCGCTTTAGAAAAACTAGTCTCGGTGGCCCAGTAGTCGAGCACACGGCTTCTGATCCGGAGGTCCGGGTTCGATGCCTGACACTGGCTCACACCAATGACTTTTCGGAATTGTTTTCGGAAAGTTATGTGTGATAAATATCGATGACTGAAAACTTTGTGCCCGGTATGGCAATAGGTTCGCCAGCTATTCCATTTGGGACGTAAACATAACGGCGAGACGAGGCTTAACAGCCACTGCCGACACCTTCGGGTAACAAAAGTTAAAGTTATGTATGATGACTTGACTACTAAAATCCATTAGTATTTATATAGAAATAAAGTAAAGATTAAAAGCAACACGCTGTTCAGAAATATATATTCATTTATTTTAGAAATAAGTTTTTTTTGCTTTTCATTTCAAATTCATCCAAATATACATTTTTACTTCATTTAAGATCTACATATTTATTATACTGGCAAACTCGTACGTGTTCTGAATACGAAAACAAAAAAAAAAAAAATCAAAACAATTTTGATCGAATGCAATATAAAACAAACCTGATTTGATTTTGACTCGCGAATACGGAGTTACATCGACAAAAAGAAATATGTGCGGAAGGAAAATATTACCAAAGTTAAAAATATTATCCCCTCCGGAAACCAATTGCTACTTTATTAAAAGTTTGTGACTTGGTTTTTCACGAATAACGCAATTAATATGAAGAGTTTGGTTTATTTTTCAAAACATACTAGTAACAAAACGTTGTTCCTTCCTTGTTCGTTCCTTGTTTATGAAAAGTCTTTTTAACATCATGCTAGGTATCTTTTTATCAACCTTATTCTCTTAAAACCTTAAAGCCTTGGTAATAGTGCTTTAAAACGTCAGAAGAGTTCATTGTTTTTTTTTATTAATAATTTTAAATAATGTTCCTTTTTCAATAAATGACAAACGAAGGAGAATGTTATTCAAAATTAAATTTAAAATTAAATGTCTTGTTTTTTTAATAATCAATTCAAATACTGTTCCTATTTCAAAACGACAAACGAACAAATATTTTTATTCGAAATTCGAACTGCATTTAAATGTCAAAGCGAACTTTGATTTACTGCATCATGATCTTTCAACGTTTCACAACGGATATCTTTCTTACTTACAAAGTTTGCATCTAGATATCGTTGGAATAAATTAACTTTTTTTATTTCAATTGTTTGTAGTAAACGAGATTGTGCAGTCGGTGTGCGCATGTAAACTCGGCATTGGCGAGACGCAGCAATTTCCTTGCCAAATCGAGTGTAAACGAGAAACCACTAGCTTAAACCGGTTTCCCTATATTTTTTTTTCGAATACCAAACGTTTGTTTACAGCAGGAGAGATAGCAATACATTTAGTTAAACCTTTTATCACTAAAACTCTCTTAAGTTTTTAATACAGATACTTTGTTAAAATTTGAGTTAGGTATATAGATCGACATTTTGTTTACTTATTAAAATTTGGTTTTTCTTAAGTTCATTCATTCATTCTTAAAATGATCACTCACTCAATAAGTTATTTTTCTTAGTAACAACATAACATAACTTCACGCCATTGTTACCCGAAGGTGTTGGCAGCGGCTGTTAAGCCTCGTCTCGCCGTTATGTTTACGTCCCAAATGGAATAGGTGCCGATCCATACCGGGCACAAAGTTTTCAGCCATCGATATTTATCACACATCGAAATCAATTTCGAAAAGTCATTGGTGTGAGCCAGTGTCAGGAATCGAACTCGGACCTCTGGGTCAGAAACCGTGTGCTCGACCACTGGACCACCGAGACAAATGTTTTTCTTAGTACTTATTAAAAATAGATTTTAGAGAATTAATCTTCACGGCATTATGGAGGTCGAGAACTCTGCATCAAAATCAAGAAATCTGGGCTCACAAATTTAATTTAATCTAAATCTATAAATCAAAATACTTCTGAGTATTTCTTTTAGAAGTCATGTGTGAGAATTTTTAAATATTTCTGACTGAAATTATTGTTCCCAATAGCTTGTGCATTAACTATTCCATACGGCCAGTAATGACTCCTACACCTTCTGAAGAAAAAAGGGGGTAAAATTATAAAATATAATTTTTCTTAACTCAATTTCCATTCGTGATAAGACTTTAGTTAAATTCGTTAACTAATCTTCAACATTCAGCAAATAATATTATGCAAAACGGGATAGGGGTTCACCGAAATCCCCGCACACGCTCAGAGGTTAAAAGACAAGTGGGTTCGAAGACAAGATAACGCCGCCGGCACACGGAGGGGGTTGGGTTTAAAAATCTAATTTGCAAATGCATTTCCCGCCTTTCAAGCTGCAATGATGTGCAACCGCCTTTACAATTTTAAACCGAACGAACAGATTCGATCGTTTGAATAAACATCACGCTGTAGATATTTTACATAACAAATAGTGTTAGGTAAATTATAAACGTACTTTTCTTGTTTTTACACTTCATCTTTGATATTCTTAAATTGGTAGTATTAACTAAATTAAGTACTATGGAGTCCCATGTTGGGCGCCAAAGATGGCGGACTAACTGAAAAACATCCTGTTTAATTTGTTCAGGTTATAACTACAGTTACGATAAATAGATAATCTTTAATCATTCCTTGTTCATTCCATTCATCCGTTCCTTGTCCATTAACAACTCTAACTTCATTCCGACTAAATGTACGTGTCATTTTGATGGATGTAAGAAAAAACAGACACTTGATTGATAATAACCTCGTTCAATTACGTAACGAGCCACTTCTCCTAAATACACTAAACATATAAATAAAAATGGCAATTCTCCTCGGGAACAAATAAAAACAAGTCCTTCTGTCATAGCACTAGTATATATAATATCAACATTTTTATAAGAAGTTTGACAATCATCCAAAGACAAATGAATGCCATAGACAAAATTAACATCGCTATGAAAAATATTGAAACCAAAAAGCAGTCAGACGAAAACATGTCTTTGGCAATTAGTTGGAAAAGGAACTATTAGTGCAAAGTATTATGAATAAAAACATACAATTTGGCCAGGGTCCAATCACTTAAACCGATCCATCAAAAGGAAAAATACGAACGGGAATCGAGGGGGTATGGGTTGGCGGGGTAAGTGGGGTAAGATAACCACAGCTTCTCAAAGAGAAGTTCAGAAGTCCATCAACGTATCGATCTTCGTAGACAACGTTGTACACCCTCGCACATGTGCCAGCGGTGGCTTCATAACACCATTGCTGGAATTTCACCCGGAGAGTTCACGGTCCATTGCCGGCGGAAATTACGTTGTGTAGACAGGCACCCCGGCAAAACCTTTTCCCGGGGCCTGTATTGTGTGCGTATTGATTTGCCTTTTTTTTCTTCTTTTAAATTTGATCGCACCAAATATTATTACTGGCTAGCAATAAACGTTATTTGGACAGAAAAAAAATATAAATTTGTTGGGCAAATATATGTTTTGATTTTGAAGTTTGGTGTCGTGGTGAATTTTTCAGCTAAAATGTTTTCAATATGCTAAATGCTATATGGCTAAATGTTTTTTTATATGATAATAATCTTTTTTTACAAACGAAGAGGCGTGTCACCTCATAGTGAGCAACAAACCCCGCCCATGGACACCTGAACACTTAGAGTGTTACACTTGCTTTGCCGGCCCTTATAGTAGTTATGGGTGGATATGGGTGGGGTCGGGATTGGGATTTTTAGGGGAGAGGGAAAGGGATCGGGCCTCTACGTCGACATTTTGCGAGGTCGTGGTATTTCCCTGATCGAGCCAGCCCATTCATGCAGCGAACTGCGTAACTCAACCACTGACAATTGTATTCGATATTATCGTTATTTTATAATTAAATACGGTATTAGAAACATATTTAATAGTTTGCACATTTGCATTAAAATATCATGAGATATGACTATATTTAATGGCCTACACAAAAAAGAATTTGAAAACAATGTAAAATTCATGAGGAATATAAGGATTCTTGGTAGTGAAGTGTTCCAGTAATGGAAAAGAAGAAGGACATTTTGTAAATACAAACTCAAAACATAACCCTCCTTTTGGTGCCATCAAGTAAAGAAATAAACACGAAACAGTCATAACAAAGTGCCATCAATCAATTACAATCATTTAATCAATTAGTAAAGTAAAAATCTTTTCAAGAAACTCGATTAATCGATAAACAAACACTTAACTTTCCAATTACCGACGACAAAAGGGGTATTAAGTTGTTGCTAGATATAGCTGTTGCACACATCAGGAAGTCGCCGACAACTTTTGACACACCCTGTAGCTGGAAACTTTTACATTAGACAGAGATTAAGTTTCTCCAGAACTTATTCTTCGCTAGTCGTGAATCTTTACTTCTTCAACTGAACCGTTTCCTTTCATAGTTAGACCGGATAAAAACATAGGGATATAAGATTAACGAATGTAACTATTGATATGTCTATATCCTAATATCATTACATTGTATAAAACAAAGTCACTTTCCGCTGTCTGTCCCCTTATATGCTTATATCTTTAAAACTACGCAACGGATTTTGATGCGACTTCTTTCAATAGATAGATGGTGTCAACCGGGTGGTTTTTATTTATAATTAATGTATAAATGTAAAGAAAAAGTGTTAAATTCATAATTTACTCATTTATACTTTTGCGGAACAAATGCGGAACCAAGTTCGCCGGATCAACTAGTCTATTATATTGCCCAAATGCTGTGTCTATTCTGATTATAGTTTTACAAATTTGTTTCTAGATATTACTTATTGTTTCAATGAATTTTCTTCAGCATATTTAATGCTTTTATTTCTTAACGTATTATTTAGAAATTTAGTCTAAATAATGGCAATATTATTGCAAATCGACACTGTTTTTTTCAGTCTTGGTCACCAGCAACACTGATAGTGTTACAATTCAATTGCCGGCCTTCAAAATGGGATAGGAAAGGGCCAACCCCTTTCCTATCCCATTTTAAAGGCCGGCAATTGCAAAAGTCAGATGGGAAAAGTACCAGATATCTCTGTCACTGAAGCGAAACGCGGCATAAACCATGGCCATATTCTAAGAGATCGTAGTATTTGACCAATCGAGCCGGCCCATTTAGGCTTGGCTCTACCAAGGTTAGAGTACTTGTGCCACTGGGCTATTGTGTACTTTATAAGACCTAAATTCTCCAGTAATATATCTCAACGGTTATTATCAAAGTTTCTTATTTATTGTATTTATGTTGCCAATATATATTAAATGTGACAACTATAACTATATAAGTCTGTAATCTTTCTGTCTGTAGATTTATCTCATAATATATTTGATTTAAAGGAGTGTTTGTCTACCAAAAAACATAACATAACTTCACGCCTTTTCTACCCGAAAGTGTAGGCATAGCTGTTAAACCTCGTCTCGCCGTTATGTTTACGTCCCCAAATGCAATAGGTAGCGAACCGGGCACAAAGTTTTCAGTCATCGTTACTTATCACACTTAACTTTCGAAATTACTTTCGCAAAAATCATTGGTGTGAGCCAGGATTCGAACCCGCGATCTCTTAATTCAGAAGCGGGTGCTCGACCACTGGACCACCGAGACCTTTGTTCTAGCAAAAAGTTATTAAAATTAAAAAAAATCAAATTAGCTTCATACATTATATTTTATAGCTATTAATTTTGTTTTTATTTCTTCACACCTTTTATATGCGAAGGTGTAAACAGCATTGAACTTTTATCAAAATATATCAGTTTTTTTTATGGGAAAAGAAGAAATCGAGCAAACAGTCCACCTGGTGGTAAGTGGCTAGCGCTGCCCATGGATATATCTGCAAGAGGGCCACAGGGGTCAGTCTATAAAGTTGGATATGAATAGGGTAAAGAAAAATGAGAGGGAAAGAGGTAAGACTCGGAGATCTCTCTTACCGAACCAAATGCGGCATCAACCACTTTACCTCAATTTTGTGAGAGCTCATAGTGGAATGCTTGACTCTACAGCTGTTAATATAAAACTTACCACCTTTTTATTAGGAAAATGTCATTTTCAATTCTTTTGAAATTTAATTGTCTTCTAAAACTTTCCAAAATAAGATGAACAAATTATACTTGAAACAGCTAAATAGTAATATCGCTTAAATGTATAGAGTTAATGATAAAAAAATTATTTGTGAACATTTATAATACAAACGTAAGAGCTTATAAAATACCTACTTTCTCTACCAAGAAGTTGAGGCTTACGTAAATTATAACAATTTTATCGTCTTACTTTTTTTTCAGGTAAGAACGGACGTAATGGAAAAAATATTTCGTCATTAATTGTAAGTAGAAGATATTAAATGGTAGCATTTGTTTTTTATGGAATAAGGGGGCAAACAAGCAAGCGTACTAGGTGATGGTAAGTGACTAACGCCGCCCACGAACACCTATTGTATTACAATTGCGTTGTCAACCTTAAAGGAAGTAGGATGGGAAGAACGATGGGCCTTTGGATACCTCTCTCATCGAACGAAACGTAGCACGAGCCACTTCACGTCGATATTCTAAGAGGTCGTGGTATTTCACCAGTCGGTCCATTCATGCAGGAAACTGCGTGGCTTTATTTTTTTTTACCATTTATTTGTTATATTCTGGAATTTTACTAATTTTTTTTGTGAGTTTGTAAATTTTTACTCAATAATTTATTTCTTTTATATAATAAATGAACTTTAAAATTTTATAGCAAAACTTACGTTTGAACTTCATTACAATATGTTTTTAGCTTTCATAATATTCTACTAGCCTACTTACTGGAAAGAAAATTATCTAATTCAGTGTTTATTATTGTTTTTTTTTTATGGGATAGGAGGGCAAACGAGCAGGCGTGTCACCTGATGGTAAGCAACCAACGCCGCCCATGGACACCAGCAACACATATAGTGTTACTGTTGCGTTGCCGACCTTTAAGGGATAAGGGATAGGAAAGGACGGGGAAGGGGGTGGGCCTCCGGGTACCTCTCTCACCGAACGAAACGCGGCATGAGCCACTTTACGTCGGTCTTCTGAGAGGTCGTGGTATTTCACCGGTCGAGCAGGCCCATTCATGCAGCGAACTGCTTGGCTCTACCACTAGAAAACTTTGTAAGAAACTTTGTAAGTACATATTATGATTAACTTAAAAAATCTTCATTTTGTACAAAAAGCACACGAGTTATAATATTAATCACCACCAAAAAAACACTAAAGTGATATAAATATATTTATTTTTATACATACATGAGCAAACATAGTCTCTATCTAAAAAAAAATGTTATTCAAAATAATACGTAAACAACACTGGCTGTTCCCTTTTCACTATCCTGTTATTGATATTTTCAACGCAACTGATACATACATATATTCCCAACACTATCACGAAAAATACCGCCATAGATACGGATAATAACACATAATATAGGTACGTCATTATCCCCACCCCACCCCACTCTCAGCGTTACAAATCGCTTTTATCGATACAATAAAAATCTTCTTAGCGGTGAACACTCTTTTTTATTAATATTGGGAATATATATGAATTAAGTTTACATATTTGATAGGAGTACTTAGCTATTGCCCAGTGGTCGAGCACACGGCTTCTGATCCAGAGGTCCGGGTTCGATTTCTGACACTGGCTCACACCAATGACTTATCGAAATTGTTTTCGGAACTTCGTTATGGCAATAGGTTCGCCATCTATTCCATTTGGGACGTAAACATAACGTCGAGACGAGGCTTAACAGCCGCTGCCTACGCCTTCGGGTAACAAAAGGTGTGAAGTTATGCTATGTTATTGTCTTTATTTTAAACAACATCTTTTTTCTATGGGTTCTGATAGTTGAATGTGATGAAATTGTATATTTTGGATGCGCCTTTAGCAAGGATTGCAGATACAAAGCAGCTGTAGAAAGAAAAGTAGCGTTAGGAAACCGCGTAAATGGAGCGTTGGGCAGATTCCTTGGCGCAAAGAATGTTAGCAGGAAAACCCAGCTAGCAATACACAATGCGGTACTGATCCCTACGCTGCCTAATGTATGCGAGAGTTGGGTATGGCAGAGTGTGCATGAAAGTATGATAAGCGCGGTCGAAATGAAGGCACTCGCTGACCGAGTCGAAAACAAGGTTGTTAGGAAGGAAGTAAGATTAAAAGAGAGTGACAATGTAAAAGTAAGAAAGGACATGCTCTGTTGGTTGGAACGAACGGATGATGCAAGGTTAACTAAGTAGATATACAATGCAAAAGCAGATGGATCTGAGAGTCGGCCAAAACACACAATCCATGACCAAACAAAACATGTTCTCTGATAGAGATGTTAGGAGCCTTAAAATCGAATCGCGTGCATGAAAACAGTTATGAAAGTCAACGAAACGAGTGAAGCGTGTAAGAATCGTGCCTAATGGCGCTCTTTTCTCTCTGCCTACCCCGCAAGGGATTTTGCGTGAAGCTATGTATGTATGTGTTGGGACTTATTTATCTCAAAAAATAAACTTCCATAAATATCTATTGAATGAAATGTGATGGTACGAGCTTGAGGAGATAATGGAAGACTGACTAAGCAGATATAGAATGCTAAAACGTAACAATTTACAAGTTGGACAAGGCCTCGACAAACTTTCTATAAAGAAATTGAATATGTCCTAGCGCAAGGTGATTTCAAGAGCCACGAAAATTTGTTTGGTGACCTTATTAGCTAGAAAAAGCTCTTTGTTCATTCTGCCTACCACGCTAATGCAAGAAATAATAGATAATATTTTCTATAGAACAAGCTTAAAATAATTTGCATCAAAATATTGCCATTCTGAAACATTTGCAATCTCAAACCCAAGACAAGACTACCGAATTGTTAAGTCCCCTCATCGGTATTGATCACCGTGTTGTCTGCGTCAATAAATGTAACAGCCTCTCTTGTATCGGTCAAGATTATGTTTTATATCGAGGAGACCCCGAAGGTCTCCCCCCACAAAATCCCCCTACCCGTCTAATGTGGTTTGATATATTACTTTATTTGTCAAATATCAATAACAAGGGCCCACTTCGTATGGGGACGAATTGGACCGTATGAAGTTGACTGACTGACTTTCACTTTTGTTGTTTGGTAGATAATATCATTTTTTTTTATGTGGCTATATTTATTTTGATGTACTTGATAAAAAAATACCAGTAAGATAGGTGTAGAATTTGAGAACTAGGTTTCACTTCAGCTCGAGTGGCTAGTTGTAGAATCTAGGAGAGACATGCAGAAAGAATGGATGACGCAAGACTGAATAAGCAGATAATAAAATGCAAAAGCAGACGGATGTGGGGTCGAAGACGGCCACGAGATACCTTTCATGACCAAATAGGACGAGCTTTGGAAAAAGGTGATGTCAGGAGCCTTACAAATCGACGTGTATGACAAGAGCTATTTAAATCAAAGCGTGTAAGAATCGTCTCTAATGGCGCTCGGTTCTCTGTGCCTACCCTGCAAGGGATTGGGCGTGAAGTTATACATTACCTGTATTGCTTACCTTTTAGGTATTGTTAAATAGGTAATATACTAAACAAAATTCTACTTGAGAATAATTTCACAACAGATAAGGATCAAAATTAATAATATAAAACAAGCGAACTTAGTTCCAACAATCGCGTTATCTAATATCAATACCTTTATTGTGGAAGGTATAACTGAAACTCGGCTGGAACCGAAACTAGAGTTGTTATCATAATTCTTGTGATAATAACTAAGAACTAAGTTTGAAAATTAGTTGAACGTAGACCGAAATTTTAAAGCAAGTTTACAATTAAAACGAAATTATGATTAAATTTCCGTATTATTAAGTAAGAATATTAAATTTTGTATTTAAACTCATTTTTGAGTATAATTTGAAATAAATACTAGGAGATATAGATAAGAGGCGTAATAGCCGCTCTATCTACATCTTTGATTGGAATAGGTGTGAAGTTAAAAAAAAAACAAATTCTCTCGTAACAAAAATACAGTTTGAGGAATATTTGAGATTAAAAGTTTCAAGGAACCAGTACAAACCGGATCTTTTTAAAAGCGTTGAAATTAACGACATATTTATTCCAACTGCCACGCCCACTCCCCATCCCCATCCCTTCCTATCCTACTTCCTTATAGGTCAGTAGCGCAACTGTAACACTATATCTGTTGTAAATGTCCATGGGTGGTGCTGGTCACTTACCATCAGGTGACACGCCTACTCGTTTGCCCTGCTATCCCAGAAAAAAGGACATATCCTGAAAAATAGTAAATAATAAGTAAGAAAATAGGAGTACAAGCGGAAAATACTCTATTTAGAGAATTGTAATTTTAATGGTACTTTTGCCAACCCTATTTTCAAACACATTTGAACACCAATCTAGATAAGTTCACTTACATAATTTACAGTTTTAGAATTTAAAACTAGATGGCTCTGTATCAACTATTATATTCGTTATTATATGCCATAGTTTAAATAGCTATGCATTGGAAGGTTATATTCATAACTCCATATAATCAACTATCCCCACATACCCTGGACACCCTAGTGAGGTACTTAGGACCCTATTCAGGCATGCTTATACTCGATTGACGGATTAGCTGGGTAATTGTGGCATTGCGTGATGTTATCAATGTAATTGAATGTGGGACAGCACTGTGGTGTTGCGTTTTCACACTAGGGTTGCCACGTGGCCTATATTGTATTATCTTGATTATACATGTATAGCTTTCCTGATTACTAAGTCTGTTTTCTGTTTGAGATGTCCATTTCGATAAATTTACGGATTTTTTTTAGTTATTCTGTTCTACTTAGAAATATTGATGACTCAGAAATTTCTAGTTAATTTATGTTTATAGGTTTACTAGCTGACCCGGCGAACTTTGTTCCGCATCAAAAGTATTTTTACAGCGTTTACAATTAAAGTGCTGAATTTCGAAAACTGTAAAAAAATCTTTACTACATTATACACACAAACCACCCCGTTGGCACCCTCTATCTATTGAAAAGATCGCAACAAAATCCGTTGCGTAGTTTATGCATATAAGGGGACAGACAGGGGAAAGCAACTTCGTTTTATACTTTGTAATGATTTACACAAGTAATACATTAGTAACGAATGAAATATTCAAAAATTAAAGTTAAATTCTTAATATTAATTTTTTTTTCAATTACGTTATAATAACTCATAATTAAAAAGTAATCCAAAATTTCTTTTCATAAGCTGTAACAATATGATTTGACTTTTATTGATTTGATTTGTTTTGACAGCCCTATATTGTCGGTACACTTTTGACCCAACCCCCAAATGCCGAAGTTTATTTAGCTATTGATTCATTATGAACATCAGATGTGATGCGTCGTGCAATAGAATTATTAATTGGTCAATTCGACCCCGCGGCGTACAAACATTAAACAATGTATTTGAATTAGATGGATCACGAATCAGAATGTTTGATTGATCATGATCAAACAATGAATATGATATTTGCATTCTCTACAAAGTGAACAACGTGCAAATGATATGTCATAATGTATTTTGTACCAACTTTTAATGATAACAGTCTCAGTAGCGCAGTGGCTATCACCCCACTTCTGATTCAAGAAGTGGTGGGTTCAAATCCTGGCACACACCAATGACTTTTCGAAGTTTTCAAAAGTTACGTATGATAAATATCGATGACTGACAACTTTGTGCCCGGTATGGCAATAGGTTCGCCACCTATTCCATTTGGGACGTAAACATAACGGCGAGACGAGGCTTTATTGCCGCTGCCTACACCTTCGTGTTGAAAAAGGCGTGAAGTTCTGTTTATGTTTTAATGATATGTCTTCAGAAGTTATCAAATCATCGCTACTATAGGAACTTGTTGGTTTTTGAAATGCGATTATGCTTCAGTAAACGTAAGAAAGGATGATCCAAGATTGACTAAGCTTGATATAAAAATCTAGGACGGCCACGATACACTTTCCATGACTAAATAGAACGAGTTCTGAAGGAAGGTGATGTTAAGAGCCTTTAACATCGACGCGCGTGCTTGACAAGAGTTATGAAAGTCAAAGAAGCGCGTGAGGCGTGTAAGAATCGTGCTTTGTGGCGGTCTGTCCTCTCTGCCTACCACGCAAGAGATTTGGTGTGTGAAGCTATGTATGTAATATATAAGTGTCATTTATAATATTAGTTCATCAATTAATTTGTTGAGAGTAGTAGTCGATAGCGGACAAAGAAAGATACATCATTTGCATATAATATGAACTAGCTGACTCGGCAAACTTTGTTCCGCATCAAAAGTAATTTTTACAGCGATTAACGTGTTAAATCACGAGAATAATCTAATATAATAAATACATATTATTTTTAATAAAAAAATATTTTTTTCTTACTACATTATACATGAAATATACATAAAAACCACCCCGTGGATACAGTAGTTTCCAAGTTTTAAGCATATAAGTGGATAGACAGCGGAAAGCGACTTTGTTTTATGCTATGTAATAATAATGATAGTTAATGTGTATTGCTATTTTTCTTTCCAAATTTAAAAAAAACTACTGCGATTTTAACTTATTTTTGCTACATTTTTTTTTTTAAATGAGAAGTGTTTTTATTAGAGTCGGTTACAACGACACCCCGGGGATGGATATTATGGAATACTATATAGCGTGACAAAATAAATTAACTATGTCATATGGATATAATAGGCTTTTCGTTATAAAGTTTCAAAGCTCACATCGAATCACGATACACGTTCAGAAATGGAAATAAATTTAAAAAAAAAACCGTTACAATTCGGTTGGAATTTGTGATCCGGCACCGAGTATCCGGGTACCAAGGGACAAGTAGACTCGGGCGGGTAATACTGTTCCATCAGTGGGATTGTTTTTTCCGCAAAAATGGAGTTACTGGTACTATTTAGTATCAATATATTTAATACTCGCTGTTGTAAGCGGCTCAAACAAAGCATTTCAAGAAATCTTTTTAGCGAATCAAAGAAGAACTCTTTTAATCTTATTAACTTATCTTTTATTTTTTCTTATGGAATAGCAAGCAAAACAGCAAATAAGTAACCTGATGGTGACTAGCACCGCCGGACACCTGGAACTCAGATAGAAATAGAGTGGCGTTACCACCATTAAGATAACAAGATGCAAACGAGCACGCCGGACATTTGATGGAAAGCGGTCACTGACGCCCATGGACATCTGCGACAGCAGGGGCGTCACACAAGGATTGCCGGCCTTTAAAAGTTCCTTGATAGTTCCTATGGCCGTAACGGTCTGAAAATACTGTTGCCGGCAACTGGTTCCACAAAGTAGAATTGCATGGCAAGAATACAAGCTGAAGCGCACAATTGTTGATCACCATTATGTCGATGCCGATGGTAGCATTGGTCGAGCGATGGTGATAATCAGCAGGTAGTATTAATCCGGACAATTCCTGGAAGGGGTTTTGGACGAGAAAATTTTCCTTAGTTTCCCGAACGCTGTCCATCCGAGTTGGATCCGTCCGCTTACCTCTTTCTCGAAGTTGGCTTTACCTAGTTGAATAGTTCATTCTAGTAACATTGTGCTCGATAACTAGCAATGCTAACATATAAATTATATTATTAACTAATATATTACATAGCACAGATTACATAAACAACCTTAAAACATTGTTCAATACGTCAGCATGGCCTCTATAATGGTCTTTGCTTAAGCCCTAGTGTAATAACATTTTGTTGGGCGCAGGTGGCCTGCCTGTTATATTGAGTTTGGCTAAATTAATGTCACATACGATATTATGCAGATCCGTGCACCGTACGTTGGACCAGCGTCAGTATTGTATATTCTGTTAACGTTATGTCACTAGCGTTAATGTTCGGATCCACGTTCGGAACGGCGCGCGACCTAAAGGTTATAACGATATTACATTAATCATGAGACATTCTTTCTTTAGTATTTATTTATAATGGTTTATGCATACAATTTAACAATATGAATTGTTACGAATTTACTTACTTATGAAATATCAATCTATTGAAGCAAACCACATCTGTTTCTTCTGTGACTTATACTTTAAAAACGTTAGTCAGCAAGGCTCTGACATCTGCCGTAACGATTATGTATGTGCACTTTTCATATAGGCTTTTTAATGGCATAAAGGTACATTAAACAAAATATTTTTTTTTTACTATTTCAATAATCGGAAGCAGAATATTGTTATACTTAAGTAATCAATTCACATATTTACTTCTAAGACTTTCGCGAATCTCACTCATAGATTAAAACAACTTTTAGGATTATATCGCGGATAATAAACGCGATATAATCCTAAAAGTTGTTTTAATCTATGAATTAATTCACAATCACATATAACTTTAACAAAGTCGCTGCCTACATATTCAGATAGTAAAAGACGTGAAGTTAAAGTAAAGGAATAAACTAAAAAGTAAACTCGCAAATCGCCACTCAAAAATGGAAAAAATCGAAGCGTGAACTGTTGCAACTTGTAAAAATAATCCAATCTTGGACCGCGGTGTCATTCCGAACTAACAAACTAGAAATTTTACACTCGATATTTCCGACCTGATTCCCGACGCTGTGAGCAAAAGTAGGAGGAAGGAGGAGGAAATTTTCCGACTTGTTACTCTATCCCTAGTACTCTTATTGTGGAAACTTAGTAGACTACGAACTGTCGACCCCATGTCGCGCTGACACTTTAAGCGCTATTTCTTTTTTTTATTCTTACTTTACTAACTTGGAAACTGCAGTTGAGAAATACACTACGGCCTCGTTACTGTAAACGAGTAATCGAATTCAGTTATATCTATTACCGACTATTATCGATAACGAAGTCGGAAGCGTAACGATGCGCGATATTCGTAAACATGTTTATTCGAATTTGGCTCTTTTATTCGGAAATAAAAACGCGATAATGTCCGTTCTTTATTCATTGTGATGAAGCCGGAATTTTTGTTACCCACATTTATTTTATATTTATAAAAATCAGAAAATCAAAACTTTCCACTAATTACAGTAAATTTTATTATTAATATAACTTTTTATATAAAACCAGATAAGTCTATTACTGGTGATTTTATATTAAATTAACAGTGGTAGAGCCAAGCAGTTCGCTGCATGAATGGGCCGGCTCGACCGGTGAAATACCACGACCTCTCAGAAGATCGACGTAAAGTGGCTCATGCCGCGTTTCGTTCGGTGAGAGAGGTACCCGGAGGCCCATCCCCCCTTCCCCATCCTTTCCTCTCCCCTATCCCTTACAGCTCGGCAACGCAACAGTAACACTATATGTGTTGCTGGTGTCCATGGGCGGCGTTGGTTGCTTACCATCAGGTGACACGCCTGCTCGTTTGCCCTCCTATCCCATAAAAAAAAAAGTCGGGAAGCCATTTCTGCGGTTGATTTGGTGAATAATATAAAAAAATATATAATCTTTTATACATAAATTATAACTCAAGTTTAGGTCATATACAGACACATATAAATTGAAATTACCCCAATTCGATTACTCTCGCTCTTAGAAGAATATTGAGATACTCGGGGAGGAGTCATTATTTTATTAATGTAACAGTACTAGGCACTTAAATACATAAATTTATAGAATAATATAAAAAGCAAAATGAGGGAGTCGAGCTAAAGTCTGAAACTAATAACTCATGCGAGAATAGAACTCCACGGCTGCGTCGACAGACTAAACATCATCACGATTTCTCGGAAAATCGAAAAAGGGGTTTATATTGTAACAAGAATATCACAAGAAAATATTTGAAGTTGAACGGTGAAGTGTGCTACATTCAGACATTATTTGGCAATTCCTCTCATTATTTGCGTACACTTAATCCTTGGGCTTACATTTCGCTTTTTAATTGTACATCCAATGTCTGACCCTTATCGGGGGTCTCTTGTTTTTCAGAATTACCACGACTCGTTAAACCTCGGTCCGAGTTTGTTTGATACTGGGACAATATATAAGAATTAGCGGTGCGACCCGTTTTTGTATTAAATACTAAATAAAGTTTGGTTATTTCAGTTAACGATTTATTTCCGATGAAATTGGCTTTACCTTACAAAACCATTGCTTGCTTTAATCGTTCAGCAAAAAAAAAACAAGTGAAATTAAAATTAAAATAAATAAATAATAAATTAAATTAAATTAAAATTAATTTAAAATTTTCTATACTAACTAATCTTGAGTTAGGAATACTTGACATGAACTATTTCAAAGAAAAATAAAAATTTCTCTCAATAATCGTAGTATCGATTGTTTTTTTTTTTTTTTTATGAATGACTACTAATTGTTAGCCTTACGGCTGTTACAATTTTACGCGGACTTTTGGTGAGCGCAGAGGGCTCTCAACCTAGTGATTAAACAACCTGTTCCAAGGGCACCCCCTGTGGGGTACGAACCTCGGCTTGGACGGTTGTTGGCAATGTGGATTGTACCACGTTTCTGACTGTTACGCGAGCGAGTTTGCGCCCTCGGCGGCGAGGACGAAACCGCGGCCTACCATGAGACGAAATATCGATTGTAATTTTTTATTACTTTATATACATTTTTGTATACCGACACCGACCCCGCCCGAAACCACCGTGAATGCATGACGAGATGTATGACTGTGGATGAAGCGAAAGATGTGTGTCAGGATCGTAGCTTGTGGAAAGCCAAAGTCTCTGCCTACCCCCATGGGATACAGGCGTGAGCTTATGTATGTTTGTGTGTAATTACTTTTTACTAATTCACGTCTCAATTTACACAACGTCTTATACAATTTAAATTAAATTCTTTTGATCAAAATTTTTATATATTTAATGTTAGACAATCAAAAGATATGTGCTAGTTAGTATCTGCAATAAGTAATAGTTAGTATAAATATATCATAGGTAACCCCTACTATCCATTACTACCCATTGTAGGACATAAATATAGATGATATGTAAGAGAAAGTCTTGATGGTCCAGTGGTCGAGCACCCCGCTTCTGAATCAAGAAATCGCGGGTTCGAATCCTGGTTCACAACAATGACTTTACAAAATTCTTTTCGGTAGTTAAGTGTGATAAATATCGATGACTGAAAACTTTGTGCCCGGTATGACAATGGGTACGGCACCTATTCCATTCGGGGCGTAAACATAACGGCGAAAGGCTTAACAGCCACTGCCTACACCTTCGGGTAGAAAAAGACGTGAAGTTATATTGGGTTAAATTATCAGCACCACCTTCCGCTATAATATAATTTTCATTTTTTAACATAATTAATAATGTTTGTTGTATTCAACCCCACATTACATTAGCTGGCTGCTTATATTTTGCACCATCACGACGCTTCTGTTATCACAATCGCGGATCCCTGATCCCGAACCCTTCACTTCATAATTGTATTATTAATTATCCAAAGATCGTATATATTACTTAGAGACGAACATAGTATATAAATTGTTACATTACAATTTGTTATTTTGCATATAACATTATCACGAAATTTAATATTCATCATTTTCCTGCCATTATCCCCACTTTAAATGGGGTCGGCACAGCATGTTATCCTTTCAAACTATCCATGTTGTCAAAAGATTTGGCAGTGGTTTTATGACCGGTCGCCAGCCTGACGTGAAACCTCCTTGGGAATGTATTCGTTGGTAGGATAGTGAAGGGAATGGACGTGGAACGGGAAGGGCATAGAGAAATGGGTTCGCAGCATGTAGCCACCTTACGCCAATATTCTGAGAGGTTTCTCTCGTTTTACTAATTTATATTATGTTATTTATTAATTAACTTTAGTGATCAAACTAATTTTGAAGAAATATATGAATACTAATCTCTCTAACTAATTCTTGTTGCTTTTGAGGCAAAACAAAGTTCGCTGAGTCGACTAGTTTTTTATAAATATTGAAATGTAAAGAAACAAATGTTTTTTTTCCAATTCATTTTAAGTATAGATAATGATATAAACAGATAGCATTCGAGACCTTTTCGTGTCACTTTTGTATAAAATTTAATTTTGCACTTAACATTTCAATATCTCTCACTTCGTTGTAGCAATTTTTTTTTTTCTCCTCACGAAGAAAATAGATGTTTATTAAATCTATTTAAGCGGGAATCGTATTTTTTTTTTGCTCTCTTAAAGTACGGTAGAGAAATTTGTATAACCTTAATGTTTCCCGTTGGTAATTCAATGGAGGCTGTATAGGTACTTACATTTAAATTCGCTAACAATTCTCTCGGCATTACTGAAGTGTTTAGTTAATTTTTTTACATTATATTGTTTTGAAAGCTATATTTAATATATCTACATCTTATTCTGAGACTTTTACAAGGAAAAATATTTAAAAAAGAACCGCTTTTTAGATACCATTGCTTGACAATTTAACTGCAAGATTAAACAAGCAATATTACATAAAATAACATAACTTCACTCCTTTGTTACCCGAAGGTGTAGGCAGCGGCTGTTAAGCATCGCCGCGCCGTTATGTTTACGTCCCAAATGGAATAGGTGGCGGATAAACAAGCGATATTTTCGATTTTATTTTTGAAAGAGGACAAACAAGCAAGCAACTTGCATCGCAAATAGTTTTACAGTCACGCTAACGGCTAATAGAGTAGGATTTGAAGAGAAGAAGAAGGGGTGGGCCTCATACCGCTCTCGACAAATGGAAGGTGGCATGCCACTTTACATCGATATTTTAAGAGGTCGTGGTATTTCATTGGTCGAGCTGGACCATTCAATCAGCAAGCTGCATGACTCTACCACTGGTAGCAAAGTGATTTAGCACCCTAACTTTTGTATTACAAGTAATGAGTTTGACCTTGTTGTACTACTAATAAACCAAGCGGGCCATCAAATTGTTATTAATATTTTAATAGTTAATTTAATAACTAAAAATGATGTTTAGTAAGCAAACTTCTATTCAAATGATGTCATCTTTAAATCCAGCTATACATAGATTAGTTCTATTTCAACTAATAAGTACAAAAACATCTAACTTTTATGAGGTACAAGGACTTCTAAAACTGTAAAGAGATCTACAAAAAAAGGTTTTATTAACTTAGGATAGCAAACAGAAACTTGCGATCAGAAAAGATACTAATATGTTATTATATATAGCCTACTATTATATTAAAACAATATTAAGTTTATGTAAATATACTTAGTGTGTAAATATTTTTTTACTTGCTACTTCACGCCTTTTAATATCTGCGGATGCAAATTTTAAAAGACGTTTACATCCGAAATAATTTGATCATTTATCCCTACATTACTGATATATACAGATTCCTTCTAGAAGCATTTCAATTAACAGTTGGAGTAGGTACTGCTAACTCAAACATTAAAAAGTTTATAATATTTCCATTTGAATCAATCTACTAATTTATGTCAAGATAGTGAAATCAGCGACATATTAGTAGAAAAAAAAAAATCTGGTTGCCTGTAAAGTCGGTTTTACGGGCGAAGATTTTACGTGACAACGTCTTTTTCTCGGTAGAATATTTATTGATATGAATATAATTAAGTTGAAGGCATTTGCTCGTCCGTTTCCATTGTTTTGAGAGTGGTGATTCCTGTTGAACATTTGAAATTGAATGGATGAATTTTTAATTTTAAAGAATCAATTTGAAAATCAAAACACTTATTCAGATCGAAGGTTCAAATTTTTGCTAAATAAATTTGAAATTAATTAAAATTTGTAATTGTAAATGATGAAGTTGAAAATTAAAACATTTACTTAAATTAGATGTTAAAATTCTTGCTCAACACAGTTTAAATCAAGTTTTCTTATATCTGCCACTTTTTCTTAATATTTGTAATTTTAAAGAATCAATTCGAAAATCAAAACATTTATTCAGATCGAAGGTTCAAATTTTTGCTAAATAAATTTGAAATTAATGAAAATTTGTAAAATAATAATTAATTAATTAATTAATTTTAAACTAATAATTTACATAACACTATCAACATTTATCAATAGTATGACATTCAAGACGCAAGAGACATTAGACGCAGACATTAGACGCAAGGCATTCGGCGGGCCTCTCTCTCGTTCGGTGACTCATCGTAACGTTACCGAGCGTTACACTTTTTCATAAGTGACTCCCAGCCGCAACCTAATTTAAGACGTTGTCACGTCAAAAACAAAAACATCAACAAACAACATCAATATTTGTTACGAATTCAAAATGAGGTTTGCAAACGTTATTTGTTGAGCTTCGAGAACAATTTTGCGTGAAGCAATAGTGGTACAGAGAAATCAAAGTTTCTTCCAAAGCTAATAATATATATATGTATGTATATATATTGAATAGTAGTTCGATGGGTCGCGATGCAATCCTCGTACTCGGGGGCCGGCCCCGAGTGCCAAACTTTCCTGAACGTATTACTTTGTAACGGCTCTTACTTACTACTCGCCAACAAATGTTACGCTTACGGCGAGCGGCGTGCAAATTGGATGTTGCGTGTTTTCCCTCTGACTTTTTAAGAAAAAGAAAAAAAAACAACTGTCATTTTTGAAATCTTTAGTACGTTGGCGGTAAAATTTTATTTTCTTTGCGTTGAGGGCTGAGTATACATTATATACATCCAATATAATGCATTTATTTGAATATCGAATTACTTTATTTTAATTATTAACTTTAATATTGAAAGGTATAGGCAGCGATATCATACTATTTCGCACGGGCCAATATTTTTTGTCGCACTTTTTTCACCTATTTGTCACAAATTTTGTCAGTCATACAATACTTAAACCGTGTATAAATTTCGTAATAAACGCAGATTCAAACCGGAAATCAGTTGTAGTTTTGTAGCGGTAGAGCCACGCAGTTCGCTGCTAAAATGGGCTAGCTCGACCAGTGAAATAAACCCGACCACGGCTCATGCCGCGTTTCGTTCGTTCGTTCGTTAAAAAAGGTATCTGGAGGCCCACCCCCTTCCTCCTCCTTTCTCATCCTACTGTCATAAGCCAGCAACGCAGCTTTAACACTATCTGTGTTGCAGGTATCCATAGGCGGCGGTAGTTACTTGCCAATAGGTGATCCCCTCGCTCGTTTGCCGTCCTATATAGATTATTTTTTTTATCTAGAAGTAGAATGGTGAATTCTTTTTTTTTTTATATAATACACTAAATCTCCTTCGGTAATATATTGAACCTAGACCAGACAAAGTTAATCTGACATCGGCTAGACATCTGAGTTCGGCATAATTCAGTCTAAGACTTTGAAAGCCGAACAGTTTCAACCCGTATCTTTCTTAGAAATAGTAACACAGTAGCCGCATATTACATATTTCGACTCGTAAATTAGAATAGGCACTGTTCATTTCGCTTAATAAAAATTAGTCATTTGAATTATTCTCTAGATGATATTCCTCAGTTTCTAACCAACCTAATTTTAGTTAGTAGCCTACTAAATTTGCGCTAGAACTACATTTTAAAATGTTCCAAGATCGTATCTCCATAGACATAAATAACATAACTTTATGCCTTTTCTACCCGAAGGTGTAGGCAGCAGCTGTTAAGCCTCGACTCGCCGTTATGTTTACATCCCAAATGGAATAGGTGGCGAACCTACGGTGCCTTACCGGGTACAAAGTTTTAAGTCATCGATATCAATCACACATAACTTCCGAAAATAATTTCGAAAAGTCATTTGTGTGAGCCAGGATTGGAACCCGCGAATTTTTGATATAGAAGCGGGGTGCTCGACCACTGGACCTACGAGACCACAAACAAATTTTAGTCTAAATTAAGAGATTAACAAATCTAGTTTTCACTTTTAACTACAAAATTACCGATACTTTACAAAATCGAAACTTCAATATTATCTTACAACACAACTGGATGTGGCTTATTTTTAATAAGGATTATATTTGATTTACAAATAATAATAGACATTTACTATCAGATATGTCCTATCCATAAACAAGGAACAATATCTCAATATCCAATAGAATAGTCTCATCATTACGCACTATCTAGTGTTCACAACACTATCTATCCATTAAGCGTAAATCCATCAAACTCAACTATCATCTTCAGATGTCTCAACATATATAGAGGTTTTCAGTACAATAAGCAGAACCAGGTGAAGAGTAGGGGAGGATCATCTTACAGTAGCTATCTGGTATCGTTCGAGTTCCGGAACGCCGTTCCAGATAACCTAACAATGCAGGCGTTCACTTCTAAAAGCATTTATTCGATAATGTTGCCAGTGGTGCACAAAGGTTCTGGATATATTTATATATACGCTTAGTTATATCTAAATTTCAGTGATAATGTTTCATGGGATATTTAACAAATATCTTTTTATAGCACACATAACATAACTTCACGCCTTTTTCTACCCGATGGTGTAAGCAGTGGCTGTTAAGCCTCGACTCGCCGTTATGTTTACCGTCCCAAATGGAATAGGTGGCGAACCTATTGCCATAACGGGCACAAGGTTTTTTTTTAGTCATCGATTATTATCGACACATAAGTTTCCAAATTAATTTCGAAAAGTCATTGGTGTGAGCCAGGATTCGAACCCGCGAACTCTGGATTCAAATGCCTTATGCTCGACCACTGGACCACCGAGACTAAAGACCTATATTTTTATCTAGGCTACAAAGTATATTTAAAGCTATGTTCATCAAGTTTAACTTTTAACTTTTTTTAATTATTCAACAATCATTTTAATATAAAATCGACGTAAAAAAAGTAACACGTGTCAAGTAGGATCACTTCTTTCCTCTTTCCCGCTTTATCTCATCCTAAAGGATGGTAACGCAACTGTGACCTTCTCGGTGTTGCTGATGTCTATTGGCGGCATCAGACGCTTACCATCAAGAGATGCACTTATTGCTTTCCCCCTTTTCAAAGAAAAAAATCCTTAAACGCAATTAGTATTTTTTCATCAAGTTCAAATATTAAACTATCGCTTCCAAATAGGCAAAAAAAGGAGAGAAAAAAAAGACATTTATTTATTATGGCATGGCAACCGTAAAAAAGTTTAAAGAAATTATAATCGATATTTTTTTAAGGTCACGTTATGTGAAATTAATAATATTATTTTGATAGATATTATTGGTTATTCTAATGTGGTGTTTATAAGTAATTTAGATGGCAGTATAGTCCTAAAAGGGTATAAATCTCAATCATAATTTGTGTGCGGCAAGCGTGGGCCAGTGCGGTCCAGTGATTGATGTGCCCTCCTGTCCCGCACGCTCATTCCGAATTCAAACGAGCCAACCGGCGGCGAGGCGTGCGTTCCAAAATGGCCGACACCTAAACTAAATTGATTAAAAATTTTCGCCGAACTAGTTGGCTCAGTTACCTAATTCATTGTAACTAATTCAATAACGTGTTACGTGTACACAAATTTGTTTATATATTGGAATTATTTATCTCTATTTTACTTCGATGAGAGCTAACATTTCTTAGACCAAACTTAATCTTAGATTGTCTACAAGTTCTGGTATTATAGCGTAAAAAATAGTCTCTGAATGTCTCATAATTCGCTGATGATCTACCAAAATCTCGTTTATCACAAATTTAATCTTAAATATATATAGGTAGTAACTTTCTTTAAGAAGCTTATACTCATACTTTAATGCAAATTTAATATCCACAAGGAAAAGTCTATAATATATTTAATAGGCCCCTCACCCTATGAATAGTTCAGCTTTATAATATTTGAGGCACGTTCGTGCTATCCCGAAGGCGAAACCTTAATTTATTAATAGATTGTTTATAGCTTCGCTTCGGGTTCTGCCTAATAAATAGATCACCCTTGAAATAATAATGCTTCTCTGCTTCTGAACATCCATAGTCCCCCGCACTGAGACATAAATTTTATGCCATTCAAAAGGACATCGCGCTGACGCTGGGCTTGGTCGACGTAATGTTATTGCTTTATACGGGCACTTACATTTTACGGTTTTGTTGTGTTCCAAATTTAAAAGTAAACAATCTTTTGTTAACTGTCAAACTTGGATTTTGTGCCAAACACTCAAATCGAGTGGATCATAAAAAAAACAATTTCAATTTTAATAAAATTACTGATTGCGTTTTATTTTTTTTATTTATTATCTAAGTATATTCTGAACGCTATAAGGCTTTCAAAGAAATCGACTCTATAAATAATAGCATTATTACAGAAGGAGTTGAAACAATAAATAATATTAGTAACTTAGATCTATCCAAATATTGAAGATATATATTCAAATATCTTCGCACTTCAAGGTTATATTCTGATTGTCTTTGAATATAACATAATATTATGTAGATGCTCAGAAATTTCTGACAAACACATTTGCTGATTCATGAAGTCATGAATTCATTTTAAAGACAATTAATCGCTAGACAACAGTACAGTGGTAGAGCCAAGCAGTTCGTTGCACGGATAGTCCGGCCCGACTGTTGAATTAACACAACCTCTCAGAAGATCGACGTAAAGGGGCTCATGCCGCGTTTTGTTCGGTGAGAGAGATATCTGAATGCCCAACCCCTTCCCCATCCTTCCCTATCCCCTATCCTCTATCACTTAAAGGTCGGCAACGCAACAGTAATACTAGATGTGTTGTTGCTGTCCATAGGCGGCGTTGGTTGCTTACCATCAGGTTATACGCCTGCTCGTTTGCCCTCTTATAAAAAAAAACTATAAAAAAACTGCTTCACTGCTACGCTTATTTTATTTTTTGCTTAACCTTTAACATTATAAAATATAGCTTGTCTAGGTATTTGCTTCAAATAATTGTTGCAATTACGATGAATCGTTTCAGCTATTAAGGCGATCAAACAAAATTGCAATAACTTTAAATTAAAAATAAGATTGTCAATCTATATCTATACTAATATTAGAAATGCGAATGTAAGTTTGTTTGTTACGCTTTCACGCAAAAACTACTGAACCGATCATCATGAAACTTTGTACATATACTCTTGAAGGTATTAGAAGTAACATAGGGTACTTTATATTAAAAAAAAAAATTTTTTTTACGAAAGATAAAACAATTGTTTGTCAAAAAATCGTCAAATTTAGCTACTTCAGTAATGAAGTTTTACAGTATTCGTAAATTAGATAACATAACGTAACTTCACACCTTTTTCTATCCGAAGGTGTAGGCAGCGGCTGTTATGCCTCGCGAGGGACGGTATTACAGTATTCAGGGTTGATACTTATACTTAACTTAACTTATTAATATATAAATTTGAATGTAAGTTTGTTTGTTACGCTTTCACGGGATAACTACTCAACAGATCATCATGAATCTTTGTACACATATTCTTGGGGGTATTAGAAGTAATATAGGATACTTTCTTTTTTCTTATTTCTCTCTTTAATTAACATATATTTGCACCCTAAGGAGAAACTTATAATATAGTCTACAAAAATATCCTACATTAATACTCTGCATTTATATCATATAAAATTGTTAAAGTCCAAAATTATTTATTTTTGTTACAGAGAAATATATTTTACCGTTTGTTGTTGCATTTTAATAAAGCATATTGTGAGATTTTTAAACGTCATACCTAATGTTGTAATTTTGAAAATTGATAATCCCAGCTAAGTAAGAAAATAGAGTTATTATATTGATTCAATTCTATGGTAATGATTTTGATACTTATTTATTGGCTTCAATGCGAGCGAAGCCGCGGGTAAAAGCTAGTAGAGTATAAAGTTGATGTCAATACACAAACAATTCTATTTTTTAATTTCATATTGCCAGTATCAAGTTCATATTTGACAAAGAGTTTTGGAATATTCTTTTTTCAAATTGAACTCAAAAATAAAATATTATATACCTAATATTGACGATACGATACGACGTCATTTTGAATTTATTACTTCAAGTAATGTATCATTTTTATTAGGTAACACTTAATTTTGCCGCCAAATAGCACTGGAACTAAAAGGGAAGTGTTGTAACTAATTAAAAAAGCATATTAAGGCCTTGTAAATATAATTATTAAAAAAAATGGAGACACATCGAAACTAACTCTAATAAAACTTAATAAACTTATTATATATATTGTTAAATAAATCGGCACATTGAATCAATGTTATGCTTACGGGCACAAGAGATATTGTACCGCCATTACTGTGCCCCGGAGCGCCAGAGCAGATGTTGGAATACATATTCATGAAGATAATTCGATAGATTCCTCTTTAACAATGGCACGTCGAATGGCGGACGAAGTCATAACGCGTTGTGAGTGAATTTATTTCATTATATTTATAGTGTAATTGCTACTTCACGCCTTTAATACTCGACAGTATAGGCAATGATAGTCTTACATGAATTATTTTCTTAACATTTTCATATTTTGCGAAAGAGATTAGTATATTTTTAGTATCGGTGGTCCAGTGGTCGAGCACACGGCTTCTGATCAGAGGTCCGCGTTCGAATCCTGACGCTGGCTCATACCAATGACTTTTCGAAATTGTTTTCGAAAGTTAAGCGTGATAAATATCGATGACTAAAAACTTTGGGCCCGTTATGGCAATAGGTTCGCCACCTATTCCAGGTTGGGTCGTAAACGTAACGGCGAGACGAGGCTTAACAGAAGCCGCTTACACCTTTGGGTAACAAAAGACGTGAAGTTATGTTATGTTACATTAGTATATTGGTGTAGCTTATGATGATACGAAATCCCACTTCACCAATGGAAAGCTATGTTACATATTCTGTAGAGCAATGCAATTATTTTGTATTTTATCTGAGTAAAAACTAATTAATGAAATAGCCTTGAATAGTACGGCAACGTTCGGAAATATCAATACTATTTTTTTTCGCGTAGCGGTAATGCTAGCTCGCGGCGTGAGGCTTTTGGCTTTAACCGATTTTTCTATGTATTAGTTTTTTTGGTAGTCTACAAAAAAGTTCGACGTAAGTTTAAATGCGAAATGGTGTTTCGCAGTATTAGTTGTTTATTTTTTTTCAATTTTAATAAAAGCTGGTGTTATTATGCTCGAATCTGTAATCAATGTCAGCTATTTGGCGACGGTTTCATCTGCCAAGACATTAATCACTCCTGCCATATTTATTACGACTTTCTTTTTTTGCAAATAAAAATGTCGCGCAAAACGCAAAGCATTAGGCGTACAGCTCTTTTTGAGAACGAGAGGGGGAAAAATGGCGGGAAAAATCGCTGATTGCCCTGGTGAGAAATTACATGTCATCGTATGCTCCTAAAAGCTCCAAAAGCATAAATGTATAATGTGAAGTGTTATATTAAACTTTTTTGCTTATCTATTTTTTTCCTTTTACACAGACCAAGGCAAGTGTGTCTGTAATGCCAAATATATTGAGTGGTCTTCTATTTTTGATGTATCATTTGTTGATACAATTTTAGTACATAATTTTTTTTCACTCTAATTATTATTATTGTATAACAAAAACATCAAAATAAAATAATATGTATTGGACCAAAAAAAAAAAACAAAATATAGTCTTTGGAAAGAATCGTTTCACCAAAAAAAATAGCAAACTAGAGCACTCCATTACAATATACGTAGAGTATTTGATACAACATCCAGTAAATGGGGCATAACTAGGCATTAGACAAATTGGCCCACAGCCAGGGCACCATGCCTCTCTAGCATACTATATTTATAGCATTGGCTACACAGCGTGATAGCATATACTATGTATATTCATTTACCGGAACCAACTATATGTACAACAGAAGGCTGCCAACATAACAAATATCTATCATTCTTACAAAAAGATCTAATGGTAAGCGTATAAGTGTTGTTCTCTGAAACTCTCTGAAATCAATAAAATTGGTGTATGTTTGTTATTACAAACTTTAACAGATTTTTATATGTATTCGTTTTTTTGGTGGTCTACAAAAAAGTTCGATGTAAGTTTTAATCCGAAGTGGTCAATATAGAAATAAATGTTTTTTACTACATTCATATACATGCACCAGAATATATTTTTTTTTAATCTTTATTTTTGTCTTATTCATCCGACTGAAAGCAGAAATGGCTGGTATATGATGTAATAAGGAGTAACTTAAGCTACTCTTTTATTTTTGATATATTTTATTTAATCATAGGTTGCTTCTGAGGCGAAACAAAGTTCGCCGGGTTAGCTAGAACAATATAAATCTGTCATTGAAGCTGCTGCAGTTGGATTCAATATTTACACAGCCTTCGGTTAGGTACCTAAATTAAATTGAAATTTTACCTTCAGAAAATAGATTTATCTATTTTTCATCCACATCCGTGTAACGTTACTGAAAATGAATGAAGGCGAAACCTTGCCAAACCTCAGGTAGTTAATAAGATAATTAATGAATATTATTAAGACATAATAAATTAAATCATTAAATACTCAAAACTATCGGAACAGATCATTAGACTGCATAACTATATACAATAACTATATACAAATAACTGAGTCACACTAATACACTTAACCGTATTGTTGGTTATTGCTCAAGCTATTGTAATCTACAATTGCATGTGCACAAAGCTTAGATTCGCTTGAGATATTTCGACAAAGGCTTTGTCCTTGTGCGCTGCAGTGTGCATTAGGGTATGGTCCCAGTGCGGCCTCTGAACTCGTTAATCTTACAGCAGATTCGTGCCAAGCATTCGTAACTGTATAGATATTTACTATTTTCCAGTATTATATCTCTTTACAGAGAAACAATATTGTTTTGCTGTAACTTTTAAAAAGTTTATTAGTTTCCTTGGTAGTCTTTTCCACGTAAGTAATTCAAACTCCGATGGTTCGGACATGTAGAAAGAATGGATGACCCAAGATTGACTAAGCAGATATACAATGCAAAAGCGGATGGATGTAGGTGTCGAGGACGGCAACACACTTTTGATGACCAAATAGAACGAGTCCTGAAGGAAAATGATGGGAGCCTTAAAAATCGTTGAGCCTGTATAACAAAGGACTTGTAAGAATCGTCTGATGGCTAGAGAGTCATCAGAAGATTCTTACAAGTCCTTTGTTCTCAAGTGAGGTTCTCTCTGCCTACCATGCAAATGATTTCAGGTGAAGTTATGTCTGTATGTATCTAATTCAGGCAGAACTCATTACGTTGCCGGACTCAATGGGCCATTGAGTCTCAAGGTACCAAAGGAAATACGGCATGATCCACTTTACACTGTAGTGAGTACGGTAAAGTATGGTAGGAATTATTCCCGTATCTAAAGAGTACATACATCGCCGATTCTTGACGCCCATGATGCAAAAAGAAAGCCGATGGATGCAGGTTGCACAGGACCGGCAGTTGCGGCGCTCTATGGGGGAGGCCTACGTCCAGCAGTGGACCTCAAAAAGGCTGATGATGATGATTTCATTTTTTATAACAATAATATGTCTTATCTGTACTTGTTGACTATTTTCAAGCGTCTATGAAGAACTATGAAAATAAAGCTTCTTTGACTTTGACGTATTTTTTTTTACCAACAGAGTTTTCAACTGCTTTGTTACATGCATAGACAATACTGATGCATCCTGATAGACAATTGTTTTAGTATTATAATAATTTAAACCGTCAATAATTGAAATATGTCCTATTTGAAGGCGAGCAGATAAAACATTTTATCCGGTATAACTATGCTTACAATTTTTGATAAATACATACATACAATCACGCCTTTTTCCCATGGGGTAAGGCAGAGACTAATTCTTTCCAATTTTCTACGATCCTGACACACATATCTTGCTTCCTCCACTCTCATTATCACTTGTACACGCTCGTCGATTGTAGCCACTATTGACCTGATCTCTCTCCAGCACCAGCACATTATTGATTTGGTGATGGTAGGTTCACATAGGTTGACCTTTACCGGTTTGCCCTTTTACACCTGTCATATATATTCGTTTTGTGAGTTTTCTTTTGTACATCCTTTCTACATATAAAATAAACATAACATAACATAACTTCACGCCTTTTGTTACCCGAAGGTGTAGGCAGCGGCTGTTAAGCCTCGTCTCGCCGTTATGTTTACGCCCCAAATGAAATAGGTGCCGAACCTATTGCCATACCGGGCACAAAGTTTTCAGTCATCGATATTTATCACACATAACTTCCGAAAACAATTTCGAGAAGTCATTGGTGTGAGCCAGTTAATTTGGTTAATTGATCAACTGTTAATTTAATATTTATTCTTGATCCATCGGCATATAGACAAAAAGGCTCGTATCGTTTTGAACGGGAATAAAGAAGAAGAAAAAAAAAACACGCCCGACCTTATTCCTGACATGACATGACGTGACACGGCATTAACGCGGTGTCAATCCCCCTCCACCACTTTTTTGTGAAACAAAGAACTGCGAGCGCATCCCATTTCCTAATTACTATACAAAGACTCCAAAAAAGAGAGAAAAAAGAGAAAACAGTCCCGTCTACTCACGCGTTTGATAATCGTTTTTCAAACAATGCTTTTACACCTACCGTTTCGTTTGTTAACTTTTCTACCAGTTTAATATTGTGGAGTGTTACAACCACTCAGTTCATTGCGTAAATGGGCTGGCGCGACCTGTGAAATGTCACGACTACTCAGAAAATCGACGGAAAGTGAATCCTGACGCGTCTAGTTCTCATCGCGTTATCTCTAAGGTCGACAACGCTCTCTCACCCATAAAGAAGAATACATTGAATTATTTTAGTTTCGGTGGTTTAGGGTTCGATCTTACTGCTTCTGATTCAGAAATCATTGGTTCGGTTCCGTACTCAGATCAATGATAAATATCGATGACTAACAACTTTGTGTCCGATATATGTCAATAGGTTCGCCACCTATTCAATTTGGGACGTAACGCTACGATTCCCCGAATCGATGCTTTAACAGCCTTTGCCTACACCGTCGGGTAGAAAAAGGCTTGAAATTATGAATATCAAATCATCTCAAACAAATGTTTACATGGAGTCCGGTGATCAGTTAATTGAATTAACCAGTTATGAAAGTCAGTCTAAAAATCATGAAAATATCCTGTTTTCAGACAGCGCACGGAACATGCGGTCATTATTGGATTAGCTTGCGCCAGTCGCATTGCAGTCTTTCCTATTCGCCAGCGGACAAAGTGGATTGAACAAAATTTTACGAGAGAATTAGTTTATAAATGTCTAAATAAAGATTAGGTTTAGGCTTAATATCCAGACGCCATTTTAGCCATGATTAAAATTAAAAAACAAATTAGGAGTAGGCTACCCTTAACTTTGGGGGTCATGTCAAGAGCGTGCGCGTCGCGATCCCTGCCGTCCCAGTGGGACGCAATCTTGACCAAAGCAAACTCAGCCGGACGGGCTGCTAGGGCGTGCCCCGCAAGCGACGGGCACCGATTAGCCCCCGTCGGTGCGGCTGCATGCGCATGCGGCGAAGGGGGCCGCCACCCTTCACGCAGCGCCAATCCTGGCGGGACGAGGAGAGGGGAGTGCCGTATAGGCACGTGGAATGTTAGAGGTAGCATGGCAAGAAAGATGAATGAGATGATGGATGTATTAAATGAGAGATGCCTGGATGCCTTATGTTTGACGGAGACAAAGCGGAGGGGGAGGGAGACCGAGGACCTCCCCGGTGGCATGGTAGCCCTTTGGTCCGGAGTGGACCCGGACGTCCGTGCCAGTGGGGGTGTTGGAGTCGTTCTCTCCTCCCGCTTTGCTTCCGGAGTGAAAGATTATGAGTTGGTAGGCCCAAGACATCTTTGGGTTCGAATAAAACTGGGGATCACGCGAGTTTTCCTGGTCGCAGCTTATGCTCCCGTTAGCTCCGCGGATCCCCGCGAACTCGAGGAGTTTTGGGAAACTGTTAGGGATATTCTGGATCTAGCTGAGGAAAATGAAAGGATAATTCTGTGTGGTGATCTTAATGGGTGGGTCGGAACCAAGCGAGACGGCCTGGAGGCCGTCCTTGGTCCGAATGGTGACAAGAGAGTGAATGATGCTGGTAAGCCGATATTGGACGTATGCCTGGAACGGAACCTCCTTATGTCTAACACATTATTCCGTCATAAAGATATTCACACGTATACGTGGAGACGGAATGAGCAAAAGAGTATGATAGATTTGATTTTGATAGATAGTCGTCTCCGAAATACTCTAAGGGATACAAGAGCCTACAGAGGCCCCACTCTTGATACGGACCACTACCTGGTGGTAAGCCGATTCGTGGGCCTTTTCAAGAAGTGGAGACACTGGCGAGTGCGTACCCATTTCGGAGAGCTTGAAAGGATAAAATGTGAGAAATTAGAAGATGAAAGTGTACGGAGTATGTATGTAGGCCTAGTCAGTAAAGGACTCAATGAGACGAGTCTTTCTGACCTAGGTGTTGAAGAATGCTGGGAAAGAATGAAAGAAAGTATAGTGAATAGTGCAAAAGAAGTATGTGGTAGTGCAAAGAGGCATAAGATTCTGAGAGGTGACGCCTGGTGGGACGCGGATGTGAAATCCAGCGTCGAAAGAAAGAAAAAAGCATGGTTGGATTATGTCTCAAGTTTGAACCAGAATGATAGTATGACAGAGAAAAAGTATGAGAGCTACCGCCGCTGCAGGAATGTTACCAAAGCCTTAGTGAAAGAGAAGCGTGAAAGACTTGTTGCGAATGAGGAAGTGAGGTTGACGGAGAACTTCGAGGCGAATAACAAACTCTTCTGGAGGGAAGTTAGAAAGTCTCGGGGTTCTTCGTCAACATCCAGAATGGACAAAATTATGTCTAAGTTTGGTGACATTCTTGCAAACCCAAGCGATGTATTGGGCAGGTGGAGTGAGTATTTTGGGGAAATGTACGAGTATGTTCCGGATGTGGGCGCCGCGAGTGAGCCTACGGCTGACACCGCTGCGCCAACATCTGATGAGGACATTACTATGGAAGAGATTGAATGGTCGATACGAAGTATGAAAAATGGTAAGGCAGCTGGAATTGATATGATGTCTGCTGAAATGATCAAACACGGTGGATCCTGTGTCCGGGACGCTTTCCTGACCTTGAGCAATCTGTGCTGGAGGTCGGGTAAGGTTCCCATGGACTGGAGGCGCGCTGTCATCGTGCCCTTGTATAAAGGTAAGGGATCACGTATGCAGTGCGCCAGTTACAGGGCCATCAGTTTGATCAGTTTAGCAGCAAAAGTGTATGGGAAAATTATTGAAAGGAGAATGAGGGTGATATCTGATGGAGTGTTGTGAGAGGCTCAGGGTGGTTTCAGAAGCGGACGAGGGTGCATGGATCAGATTTTTTCTCTCCGCAACATCGTGGAGAAACAACTGGCTGTTAACCGGAAGGTTTTCTGCGGTTTTGTGGATCTGGAAAAAGCGTTTGACAGAGTGTTACGAAAGGATCTGTGGGATATACTCCCGGGCTACGGGGTGAGCGGAGCACTGCTGCGCGCTGTGCAGTCCACTTATGAGGGCTGCACAGCGTGTGTGCGTGTTGACGGCGGCTTGTCCCCCTGGTTTGACGTCAATATCGGCGTCAGACAGGGTTGCGTGCTGTCCGCTCGACTGTTCATCCTGTACCTGGGCAGTTGTCTCCAGAGAATGAGATCGATGGATGTAGGGATGCGAATGGGTGACCTAGTTGTGAGCTGCCTGCTTTACGCAGATGACGCCGTGCTTCTAGCCGAATCGCCGTCGGACCTGCAAACACTAGTCACTACTATGAAAGATGATTGCATGATTAAAGGCTTGCAGTTGAATGCGACGAAAACGAAAGTAATGGTGTTTGAAAGGGAGGAACCCAGAACAGATGCAAGGATAATGGTTGATGATGTAGTGCTGGAACAGGTGAATGAAATTGTATATCTTGGATGCGCTTTTAGCAGAGATGGAAGGTACACCGCGGATGTAGAAAGACGAGTGGCGATAGGAAATAGCGTAAACGGAGTGTTGGGCAGATTCCTGGGCGCAAAAAATATTAGCAGAAAGGCCCAGTTAGCAATCCACAATGCAGTCCTGATCCCAACACTAACTTATGGAAGTGAGAGCTGGGTATGGCAGAGTGTGCATGAAAGTAGAATAAACGCGGTAGAAATGAGGGCTCTACGCAAAATCTGCGGAGTGACTCTCGCTGACCGCGTAGAAAACAAGGTTGTAAGGAAGGAAGTTGGTTTGAAAGAGAGTGTCGGTGTAAAAGTAAGAAAGGGCATGCTCCGATGGTTCGGACATGTAGAAAGAATGGTTGACGCAAGACTGACGAAACAGATATACAATGCAAAAGCGGACGGATGTAGGAGTCGAGGACGGCCAAGACACACATTCCAAGACCAAATAGAACGTGTTCTGGAGGAAGGTGATGTTAAGAGCCTCAAAAACCGACGCGCGTGCATGAAAAGAGTTATGAAAGTCAACGAAGCGAGTGAGGTGTGTAAGAATCGTGCCCTATGGTGCTCTGTTCTCTCTGCCTACCCCGCAAGGGATTTGGCGTGAAGTTATGTATGTATGTACCCTTAACTTTTACGGGGATAAAAAATGGAAAAAGTAGCCGAGCCTTTTGCAGACATCAATATAGAAGTGATGTGCCACAAGGCACATAATATCTTAAAATAATACCTAAAAGTTAATGTTGTAAGCAATAATTCGATGACAGGACTTCTTGTTTTAAGCAGTCTTTTCAACCTTCAGACCAGCAAGTTGGTACAATATCTTAGAAAACTATTATAAATTTTCTAAAAAAAATTAAGCAAAAAAGCTATATGCTTTTTTTAAAAAAAAAGCTATATGCTTTTTTGCTTGATTTTTGTTAGAAAATTTGTAAGTCTAGCTTCATTTCAGTCAAAGCTATGCTACTATATCCTATAATATTACTAAGACGAAATTTAAAGGAATATTTATAAATTATTAAAATTAATATATATGGATTTTACACACCCACCCTTAACCCTCGGTGACCTTATTAGGGTGTAATAACCCCCTTATCCGTTACCATACTCTGACAGATGTGTGAATTGAAAACACTGGCCTTTTTGGATTTATTCACATCACGACATTCAACTATTAATTCCCCGGGACTATTTGGACTTAATCTGGACTTACATTAATTTAATGGTACTCAAAAGTTGCAAGTTACATGCAAAAATGATCTTTATAGGATGGTTAATTAAATTTTTATTCTAATGTATTCTGATTCAGTTGACATTTATGAAGAATAAAAAAAATGTTTCGTGAGCTTTGAACTGTTGGGGCACTTTTGGATTTTATGTTTTTAATTCAAGTTTAGACTTGTTGTTGGTTATGGATCTGTCTGTGTGTATTACTTATAGCAATAATATTCACTTAGATGTCGAACTTCTTTGAAATTCAATCTAACTCATGCAATAAGCTAATTCACACACACAAATGATAAAAATAGTTGTTTTTTGCTCTATGGCTATTCAACAACGTTGTAAATTAATATAAATATTTAAAGTTTATTTTGATAATTATAGACAGCAGACATTTTAGGAGTATAACTCAGAACTATTATTTTACTTTAGCCTGCTTAAAAAAAACTATTTAAATAAAAAAACAATTTGAATCAATTTGAATATGGAATATATTAATTAAAATGAAAAATCTGTTACGCGATAAACTCAGATTATTTCAAATCATACTAATGAATTATTTATTTAATTTAATATTTAAAAAATCAAATTGAAAATGGAATACTATTATTTAATATCAAAAATCTGTTACTAGATTATTTCCAATCACAAAAAATAACATACCCTTTGAAAATGAAATATTATTTAACACATCTATTGCAATTAAAAAAAATACATTTTGAAAATGGTATATTATTTAACAAATTTAGTGATAAACCCAGATTATTTCCCATCATACTAATGAATTACATAACATAACATAACTTCACGCCTTTTGTTACCCGAAGGTGTAGGCAGCGGCTGTTAAGCCTCGTCTCGCCTGTTATGTTTACGTCCCAAATGGAATAGGTGGCGAACTTAATGCGATACCGGGCACAAAGTTGTTCAGTCATCGATATTTATCACACATAACTTCCCAAAACAATTTTGAAAAGTCAATGGTGTGAGCCAGTGTCAGGAATAGAACCCGGACCTCTGGATCAGAAGCCGTGTGCTCGACCACTAGGCTACCGAGACTACAACTAATGAATTATTTTTTAAAATTTTATATTTAAGAAAACAATTGAAATTAAAAAAATAACATTTCATTTGAAAATAGAATATTATTTAACAAATCAATTACAATTTAAAGAATAATACAATTTGAAAATGGATTTTGAAATAAAAAAAATCTGTTCGGAGACGAACGCAGTATTTCCAATCATACTTTTGCCTCGCAGAAGAATTTGCCTATTTCAATCTACCACCGAGTTCCGTTCAGTTTCTCTCATATCTTGCGAATGCCGTATTGCAGCAACCAATCTGATGAAAAATATTCGGTTCACTTTACCAAACAAAAAATATTATACAAGAAATATTTACACTGGTAACTACAAGCTTTTTTATGATAATGATATTTTAAATAAGACCGTATCGAGCAGTTGGATTAAGACATGAATACGTCATATCTTAATCCAACTGCTCCATAAAAAGGGAGATGTTTTCTAGTGTTTCCTGGATCTCCTGGTTATGGGAGTTAAAAAGTTGTTCACGTTCAAATTCTAGATTACCTTCTAACTTTCCGGTACTTATTTGGAAATATCAGAAAAGCAGAAACTATCAGCAAAATGCCGCTATATTTGCTGATAAGATTTAGAATAAAAAGTTTACTCCTACGTATCTAGACATCTCTCTACCTACATATGGCTAATAGAGAATGAATCGTGAAGTTACAGTACAGTACTGTACTGTAACTTCACGCTCTTAATTTTGTTGTTTATCAAGCTACTAGTTTTCAATAAATATAAATGAATATTAAGTACTGAGTTTAAAAGCTTGATGTTTTATAATCGCTCAAAAATTTTGTGTTGTAAGCTATTACGTCTAACAATTACTTATTAATTATACTAATTCAAATATATTTTTTTTAATAATTAACACGATTTTTTTATTTTGTTACAGGTATTTCACCGTAAAGATTTCCAAACCGCAATATGAAAGTTTTGACGGAGCAACTTTCCCAGTTGAAATCCAACGAATAGCTAACTAACTAGAATTGAAAGAGTTCTCGAAGAATAAATGCAATTAGGAGCCGCATTTAAGCGTAGCTATGATGATATTTCACTCTTTAAACTCGCGTTTTCGAGAAGAAGTAGAAGAAAAAAAAACTTGAAGATTATTTTTTTTTATTATAAACAGCAAATTTTTCGAACGTGTTATCTTTTGTGTCCAGCCAGTTTGTGTTTATGTTTCGAACACTCTTCAAAATTTTTTTTTATCTATACACTTTCATTTTTTTTTCTTTTTTGCTGACTACGCTAACGATGGAATAATTTGGAATTGCAAATTTCGTTAATTGCCCGATGGAAGTTAGCTCTCTCGCACTTAACGCGAACGCGACGCTCTACTAATTGTTGAAATATTTAAACACTCTCCCCCCACCGCCCCTCTTACCGCCTGCAAAAGCAAAATAATTCACCGAAAATGCTTTTTGCCGTCAAATAATCGGCCGCCATATTGTTGGAGTTAATCTAAATTCGTTATTATGTTTGTAGACCTTTTGACTTTAGTTATATAGAAAGGGTGATTACGTATTGAGTACTTAATACCTACTTACACTTGTTGACTAAATTGCTCAAGAAATTTGTTATTCTATCTTTGTGAATCACTGATAATATACTAATGTCTTTTATTCTGTTTTATTAGAGATTTTAATAATGTTTAGTGAAAATGTTTCATCAAATTTAGGATTGTCTGTTACTAGTGGTGTGCGGCTACTTCGACCGAATAGAATTCGGCTCGATTTAGGACCATTACTGGTCCTTAAAGCACAGAATTGTCAGAAATGAAACGTAGTATTTATTTATTAATTCAAGTGTATTTGAATTGGCAAAGAGATTTTTAATGTAATATCGAAACTACGTTAGCCCAATCCCAAACTAGTTTTCTCCAATATCTCCTAGGTACGTATAAAATCCTATTACAATTTTACTTTATACCAATCTCGTATCTCCTTGTACAAAAACTGCTCGAAAGTGTACTACTGTACTTATAACTTTGTGAATATAAAAGTCCTTGAATATTTAAAAAGCCATATCCAACCACGCACTGTATTTACATTTTATTATATTATCTTTATTTTTATTTCATTTCTTTTTAAGATACTTTTAAAATATATAAATAAGGAAAGATTTAAAAATATTAAAACAACCAAATTGGTCAATGCATTCATTCGATAAGTGAAAAGTTTAGTTTTTTTTTGTGGAAGTCACTCGAATCTTGATTTGCCACATTGTAATACATAATAATTTATTATAACTCGAATTTTGATAATCACCGGTTCAATTAAATACTGGAAAACGATAATATATTAAATTATAACAAGGTTTTTCCTTAATCAAATGAGACACCGATTAGACTAATCAATTTATAAGTGAATTTCACGGGTATCTTAACAGTGGGTATTCTTAAAATCACCCTAAAACCTTTTTTTAATCTGAACAATAAAAGAGTTCGCGAAAATTTGTTGGTGAAAACTTAACTAAATACCGGTGTAATCCTGTTTGATTTATATCTCAGACGCCATGACGGGTTCGCAGACTGATTACTTCCTATGCATTAGCCCTGATGAATGTATTTGCATTAGAAATCCCTGGATTAGTTACAGATCAGCTTGAATGTTTGATACAGATGTTAGGGACGGGACTATTCAACGATAGTTTGTTTATAGTCTAAAATTGGATTAAATTAATAATCTTCGTACACCCCTAAACTGTTAAATCTATTTACTCGTAATCTCTGTACTTATTCAATTCGCTTACAAGTTTTTTTTTTAATTTACCGTTCTTAATTTTATTTCATAATAAGTAACTTTTTTACATATCTCAACTAAACATAACATAACATAACTTCACGCCTTTTGTTACCCGAATATGTTTACGTCCCAAATGGAATAGGCGGTGAACCTATTGCCATACCGGGCACAAAGTTTTTCAGTCATCGATATTTATCACACGTAACTTCCGAAAATAATTTCGAAAAGTCATTGGTGTGAGCCAGTGTCTGGAATCGAACCCGGACCTCTGGATCAGAAGCCGTGTGCTCGACCACTGCGCCACCGAGACTAAATCTCAACTAATCAGCCAGTATTCCAAATTTTTAATGCAGATAAAATTTCACTTTGGTATGAATAAATCGCAATAAAAGTGAGAGATTTTTTCGTAGTGATAAATGAAGTGAACATATTTGATGATATATAATGAATTATTTGATAATGAATATTTGATAATATGAATAATGAATATTTGATATAATGGGTATTTGATAATGAAATGTCATAATTCTACTTGTCATATAGAATTAAATACTATTAATATGAATAATCATGGACAAATTGGCGACAGCAATATACACTATTACTAAATATTTTGTCAATTTTGCAATACAATTAATACCATAACAGTACTTAATTGTTTTTCAATATATTAAAATATCTGAACAGATGTTGAATGTATTAAGCAGATTTTTGATTGAACTTTGCGTTATATTGACAGCGAACTGTTACGTCACCACAATGGCCGACGACAGATGGCGTCAATTTTGCCAACTTAATCAATTGATATTGCCTATTGACACATATGAACCAATCAAACGGAATGAATTGAGTATTTTGAGTGTCAACCAGCGGTTTCGTAATAATTTAGTAGTTTATCAAACAGTAAATTAACTTTTATATACAATTCTAAGTTTTAGGCAATACAATAGAGCATTCGAGAACAGTTTATACAATACTAGCTGACCCGGCAAACGTTGTCTTACCGAAAAATAAAATTTAAAAAATGGGGGTTGATCGTAGGGGGTTGAAAATTTACTGTTATATGTATGTTTGTATCCTGTTTTATGAAAAAAAGGAAACAGAAATATATCGAAAAATTAAAAAAAATGTTGAGTGCTGGGCTACCCTTGTGATATAGGGGGATGAAAAATAGATGTTGTCCTATTCTCAGACTTACCCGATATGCGCACAAAATTTCATGAGAATCGGTCAAGCCGTTTCGGAGGAGTGCGGGAACGAAAACTGTGACACGAGAATTTCATATATTAGATTTAATGCAATTTTTTTAGTTGCTTTCTCTGCTTACCCTTCAAGAAACTTAGAGTTATTTACCTTCTGTGTACTAAGTATCGGGATTTTGTCAATAAAACAAAAAATACAAATTATTCATCTAAATTTATTTTATCGCCTTCAAAGTAGGCCCCATCGCTTGCAATACAACATCTCCACCGCTTCACCCAGTCTTCCATACGTTTTTCATAGGCTATTTGCGGTATGGCCTTTAGCTCATTCAGCGAATTTTCTTTTATGGCTTCTATTGACTCAAAACGTTTTCCTCGAAGTGGTAATTTTAACTTGGGAAGTAAAAAAAAGTCAGACGGAGCCATATCAGGTGAATAGGGTGCTTGGTCGAGAACGTTTGTTGAATTTTTCGCTAAAAACTCTTTCACTATAATGGCTGTGTGTGATGGTGCATTATCATGGTGCAGCATCCATGAGTTGTGTCGCCACAAATCTGGACGTTTTTGGCGGATACTCTCACGCAAACGCTTCATGACGCCTAAATAATATTCTTTATTCACTGTTTCTCCCTCTGGAAGGAATTCGGAGTGAACCACACCACGGTAGTCAAAAAAAACTGTCAGCATCACCTTGATTTTGGTGCGACTTTGCCGCGGTTTTTGGGTTTCGGCTCGTTTTCGAGACGCCATTCTGAAGACTGTTGGCTTGTTTGCATGTCATACTCATAAACCCATGTCTCGTCGCCAGTTATTATACGTTTCATAAAGGTCGGATCCGTAGAAGCTCGGGAAATCATGTCTTCAGCGACATGCTTTCGCTGCCCTTTTTGAACAAAATTGAGCTCTTTTGGAACTAGTCGAGCGGCGACGCGTTTCATGCCTAAAATGTCAATGAGAATATTGTGGACGGACTTAAAAGATATGTTCACCTCACTAGCCAACTCTCTCAGACTCATACGTCGATTTTCAAGCACTAGCTTCTTGATTCTGTCGATGTTTTCTTTGGTCGTAGCGGTTGAAGGTCTACCAGAACGAGGCAAGTCTACTACTACTTCTCGGCCTTCTTTAAAAGCCTTGTACCATTCATAAGCCTTTGTTTTCGATATACATGATTCGCCGTAGGTATTTCGCAACATTTTTAGTGATTCACCACATGAAATATCATTCGAAACACAAAATTTAAGGCACACTCTTTGTTCAACAATATTTTCCATTGTAAAAATCGCCGAGGACTCAAAACTATGACCAACAAAAAGTTTAGTTTAAAACAAATTAAATGACAGATCCCGTTCAAATTTTGCGCGCTAAATGAATACAGTGCTACCAACATGCAGTAAAAAAATTAGAACGACCTCTTTTACGCGGGTCTCGTTATTGACATATCCCGGATACTTTTTACACAGAGTAGTATACCTAACCAAGTTGTTAGTTGACCCAGCGGACTTTGTTCCGCATCAAAGGCTTAGAACGAAAGTGCTAAATCTCAAAAATTATCACTTTTGCTTTACTACATTATACATGAATTATACATAAAAACTACCCCGTTGACACCCTCTATGTGTTAAAAAAAAACACATATAAATCCGTTGCGTAGTTTCAAAAATCTTAACATATAAGGTGACAGACAGCGGAAAGCGACTTTGTTTTATACTAAGTAACTATTGTGTATTTTTAAATTATCAATATCCTTATTTAAGTGAGAAAATAATAATATCTTCGTCTGCTTTGATATTGGTCTATATTTTAAATGTTGCCTAAATATAGTGTCTAAATACAAATACTTAATTCGAATTATACTATTGGCTGTGAATTTAAATAAATATAAAAGTAATTTTATTTGTAACATAACATAACATAACATAACATAACATAACTTCACGCCTTTTCTTACCCGAAGGTGTAGGCAGCGGCTGTTAAGCCTCGTCTCGCCGTTATGTTTACGTCCCAAATGGAATAGGTGGCGAACCTATTGCCATACCGGGCACAAAGTTTGTCAGTCATCGGTATTTATCACACATAACTTCCGAAAACAATTTCGAAAAGTCATTGGTGTGAGCCGTGAGCCAGTGTCTGGAATCGAACTCCGGACCTCTGGATCAGAGGCCGTGCGCTCGCCCACTGCGCCACCGAGACTATTGTTTGTAATAGATCATTATTTCTCAATTGCAAAGACAAGACAACATTCCACTTGAATTATTAAAAAGTTTTTAAGTGCCGATCTAAAAATTGTCAGTACTTTTAATTTTTAAAATTCACTAATAGAGCAAAATATTTTCCAGCAAAAAATTTTGTGAATTAAATTCTTTTAGATTTTGACATATATTCGTGTTATCTGATGAATGAAACAATTCCTAGTACATTTTCAAATAGTTCAAATAGTCCTTTGTGTTTGGAATTTAATATAAATTTTACATATTGTAGTCTAAAAATTTTATATTTAGTTTTATGGAAATTGACAATAAAACTTGAAAAAAAATGAAAATTCCAAATCTTCCTTTATCATAGGTTTATTTGACATCGATTTATCTATCTCCGAATCATTCTCCAAAACGTCTTCATAACAGTAATTAAATTAATAATAGTTTTATTTAACAAATATTGATTTAAAATATTGAAAGTTCTTAGCGAAATGAAATTTTATTTCAAACTCGCTGATCCGGCGAACTTTGATCCGCCTCAGAAGCAATAAATAAAAGAATGTTCCTTAAAAATAAAGTAGCCTAACGCCGGAATACTGAACCGCCTCTCAAATCTGACAATCAATAAAGTGCTACTTACTGATCAAATTTTACGTATTCTGTTTAATGTGACAGCTACTTAAACGCTTAAATAGCGCTTATATATTTGAGTGGCGGTTCAGTATTCGGGCTTAAGTCACTCTTTACTTCACCATCTACCTACGATCAAAAGTCCGGTGAAAATCGGTTCAGCCATTTCAGAGATTACCCGAAACAAACAAACAGACAGACGGACAAAAGTCGTAAAAATGCTATTTTCATAGATGTACCGGATATATATTCGATGAATGTAGTAGAAAGCAGCTACTTCAATATTACAAACAGACACTTAAATTTTACTTATATGTATAGAAAACTGTAAGTTAATTAAATCACAAAAGTGTTTCTCTTTGTCAAAATTGATTGAGAAAATATTTTAACTCCAAAATGTTTTATAGTTCAATAACAATACAGAGTTATGATAAAATTTCTAAATTAATATACAAGTACAAGTAAGTACTCGGAACGAAGGAGCCACCGCCAGATTTGTAAGTGAAATTGAAGGACCAAAATAAATTGCTTACGAAAAAGAAAAAAAATGGAGAGAGGGAGAAAGAGATTATAGATTCAAGTGTCGCATAATTAATGTAGATTTGAAGAAGTAAAAAAATAAACGAATAATCATCTCTCTAATGACTCGCCGAAATATGTACTCCCAATGCATACAAATCATGTTTTTAATCTTAGTAATATTTTAGTTGAAAAACATATTTAAGTCATACAAAGATACGTTTCTTATCTAAACATTGAATTAATACATACATAACTTCACGCCAAATCCCTTGCAGGCAGAGAGAACGGAGCGCCATAAGGCACGATTCTTACACACCTCACCCGCTTCGTGGACTTTCATAACTCTTTTCATCCACGCGTGTCTATTAATATATATAGGCTAACATCACCTTCCTCCAGAACACGTTCGATTTGGTCATTGAATGTGTGTCTCGGCCGTCCTCGACTACGACGTCCCTCCGCTTTTGCATTGTATTAAAAAATCTTAATGATATCTTATCTGAGGATGACTGAAAACATTGTGCTCGGTATGGCAATAGGTTCGCCACCTATTCCATTTGGGATGTAAACATAACGGCGAGACGAAGCTTAACAGCCGCTGCCTACACCTTCGGGTAACAAAAGGCGTGAAGTTATGTTCTATGTATTATGATATCTTATCTTATGGAAATTATTTAGTTCAGTCATCTCGGTGGTCTGATGGTTCTGCACTAAGCGTTTGTATAAGGAAGTCGCGAGATCATATCCTAGCTCACAAGAATGTCTTTTCGAAAGTTAAGTATGATAAATATTGATAATTGACTTAACTTTTTACTTTAATTATCACTACCTAAAATAGGTAGCGAAAATAACATTCAACACAGGCAGCCTCTATATTCGTTTAGAAAAATTAAAGATGAGAAATTACAAAAAAAAAGAGAAAATTATAGCACTTTTGTGTTTATAAATATTCTGCTTATTTTACCTAATATCCCATCTGCACAAATATATCTGCTTTTAATTTTGAATTGGGCAAACATCATGCTTAAATCCTAATATGATATATTTTATTCCAGTTAGCATATTATTATTATTAACTATCTAATATTAATTAATAATCCAACACAAATATTTGTGCCTAACAATACAAATACATTGTGCAATAATACCTTTGAATAATAACAAGTAACTATAGTAACAGTAATGATAACTTGTTGGACTGTATATATCCTCTGAAATTAAACGAAAACAGGTACAGTTAATCATCTTTCCAAGTGTGCCTGGTGTGATAACAGAGAGAAATGAACATATGGTAGCAATTAATGGAGGAAAAATATTACTTAGTTCTGTGGAACATCTGGATAAATGTCGTGCTACTATTACTAAAATTACACATGGCCTCAAGGTTTCCAATAACAGTTTCTGACTTGCCAATGGAGGATAATTACTTTGGTAATGTAAAAAGTAATATAGCCTAAATGGGTTAGGTTATTTATAGCTAGGCAAATGTGCGTAATCACCAATGCAAGAAAACTTTTTGAACAAAACGAAAAGGAGAAATCTTGTTACACTGCTTGGCATTATTAAAAAAAATGAAATCTAGACGATAATGAAGAAGGAAATTTAAGAATTTGCAATTGGCAATGATATCTAAGTGATTGAAATAAATAAACTAAAATTAAATGACATAGGATTTCATGTTAATAATAATAATATGTTGGAGACAATTCACAGAGTGCCCTCTATGCTAAGTAACTAAATACTTGTGGTATGAATACTAGATAACGGATATTGATATAAATATATACTTTTCTTTTATAAATAGATACGTATAATACATAGAAAAATGCCCAGACGCCATACAAACAAAAAACACCTTTATTATGCCCACTTCGATTCCGCAGCCGATAGTTTTACCAATGCACCACGAGGCCAATATTTCACATAGTTAATTTATTTATGAAAAGCTTTTAGCGCTAAATTTAATGCTGTTAGTAGCAAAAAAACTTAATGAAACTCAATGGTTGTTTAATAAGAAACTCATATGAACCGAAGCGAATCGAGGACGGTTTTCTAGTTTATTTATAAAAGCGTAAAACATATACCTATACCCAATCAATAAATTTTGTTCACTTTTAACTGCCATTTTTAGGAGTAATAATATAACCTTACTTGAAGCACCTGCGCCAATTTTTTATTTATAAAAAAGGGGTCAAATTGGCGATAATAAAAGTGAAAAAGGTTACTCATGTCGTCGTTTATATTATCATAATTCTAAAATGGCCGAACCTTTTTTATATAGTGCCTATGGAAGTAACATTTTGCCCGATTTAATCTAGAATATTCTATCACTCTTCGCGAGACTGATATTTTTAATCTGTGCTATTAAAAAATACGTCACACTTATCGTTGCTTTTATTATCTGTAAAAATTATGAGATGAATGAATTGAATTTAAGAAAACCCAGTCATTTTCTAGCCAATATTTTTATCGATATACCAAGCAAAAAAATAGTAAGATTATATTTTTTTCAGGATAGAATTTGATTAAGAAATTAATATATCGTTCATAGAGAAATAAAGAATTGAGTTTTCACACAGAGATATAATGGTTTTAACTCCTCCCATTTCAACATATTGCAGATTCACCACCACGTGCAGTGATTGCCAAACCACAGAGTTGCACCAATTAATACGGAACCAATAATACCGATTAATTCCTGACCTGACTGATTATGCCACCGCTGACCAAGCTGCACGCTCTGCTAATCCGATCAGCTAACACTCAACCAACCAAACTTTAATGTACCTAGTCTAAATCAATCAAGAAACAAATAACTTTTTTCAAAGCACCATAGATTCATACTTTATTTTTAAATTGATACCACGAAGGTTGGAATACTATTAAAAAGTATTTTTACTTAAATTGGTTTGGGGAGTAAACAAAATCTCATATTTAATTTCTAAATTGCTTATTTTCGATGAAATATGAACACTGGCAACATTTGACGTTGCAAGAAAAAAAAACATTAATTTCAGCACATCTGTAAAGCCGCGTCGCCTCGTCTCGCAATATCCATCACAGCGTCTATTTGCATAGAGGGTGATAAATCTAGAAAAATAAAATCTTATATGAAGACGATATTGAAGTGGCAGCCGGCAATGTATCATCTTGAATTCATTTGTTGACTTATTGCTCCATAATATAACCAAGTTGGGTTGAGTTTCGAATCCGTCGATTTGAAACGAAGATGACGGGGGAAGTTGAAATTACTGTTTCCTTAAATATGAAATATACATACATATCTTGACATTTATTCCTGATAATGTATAGTAAGCATTTATATTTGAAAACGATCATTTGATTTAGTAGGCTGAGTGTTTAATTACTCAGACCTCTACTTCTGAGGTCTGCAGTTAGAATCGACCGGAGAATTTCGCCCAATGTATGACATTAGATTTCACCTGCTATCTACCCCCTTAAAAATTAAGACCGTCATAGAAATTACTTTCTTTATTTTCTTCATATACTTTATGCTTTTCAGATTAAAAGCATTAAAAGCAAAGCAAAAGCAAAGATTATTTTTTTAGTTCGCAGATCGAGCTTCTGAATTAAGATTCTGAAGAATTAAGATGTTTTGGGTTCGAATCCTGACTTCAACGACTTTTCAGAACTCCTATCAAAAACTATGTATAATAAATATCAATTACTGAAATATTCGTGCCCGATGAATAGCAATAGGATTCTTCATCTATTTCATTTGCTATCTCAAAAATTTGATGAGTCGTCAGTGCGTAATTACTTCTACCTACAGATATAAGAAAAGTGTGAAGTTATCTAAAATAAATTACATTTATGTTGTCTGTATCAACTATGTCGATATCTTAATATTTTTTTATAGACATAACCTAACTTCAAAATAATTTAATGATACATTTTTTTCAGTTTCAGGTGAGTCTAGCCTCTAGACGAGGGACTCGTAAGGTATCAATATGTTATGCTATAGGAATGGTTGTTGTATTAATTAATTTCTGAAGTTTAATTATTTTCAGTTGTCAATTGGCTGATATATACAAGAATTATTATGCGTACTTATTGTGTTGGATTTCATTGGAAATACCAAAAATTTTTGGTCACTTCAAATTTGGCTGAATCTCGATAGGTAAATGACTTAGAGCTCCAACATTCGATCCAAAGGTCTGTATTTGCATACGGTTCACCACTGGTGATTCACCAATGACTTTCGAAAAACGCTTTGAAAGGAATTAATTATTAATACCACCTCATAATTATATATATTATATAGTATCTAAAAACAAATTATAATCGCTTTTGCCCATAAAAGGCAAACATTTAAAGAATTCAATTAGACGTTAAGATTTTCGTCCAATCAAAATCAAAATTTGAAAATCTTGAAATTTTTGGTTATTTTAAATATGGAATCCAACTTCTGATAGCCTCAATTGAAGCGATTGAGACAATATGAGCTTAGCTCACATCTCCTGATACCGAAAAAAGGTCCTTCGGAATTTTTATTCGCGTTTTGTTTCATTACTGTCTTTTAATTTGCTGTTGTAATTTTATGTTTTTTTTTTTGTTTAAATACATATCATATTCGCACAGTCTCCTTGAAACTGTTTATTTATTTTATTAATATATATTTTTTTCTGCCTTCGATGTACCTACACTTATCTGTCTATATTTCCTTATATCCTCACGTTCGCTTATTTCTATCTCTATATCTGCTTAGTGTCTGTGTGTGTGTTCATTATTAGTATCGGCATTACCTATGTTCATCTTTTCAACTTTATATAAATGCAGTTGTTTGCATCTAAGTGTTTGTAGTTAATATGTATTTAGTTATAAATGTGTAAAGTAGATTTTTTTAACATTTGAATATAATATTTTGTAAGATAATATTACAATACACACTTATCCATACAACACAACTGCATAATGAATACTTCGAGTTTGGTTTTTTTTATTCACTGCTATTTAGTACTTCCTGTTTCTTCACTACTCATTATTTAACCTCAAACATACACGAAAGCCTATTAAAAAATATATATATTCACTTCCTATACTCTAACATCACTTAAATTCTATTTATTTTTAACATATACATAGAAAATAACTAAAATAATTTCATTTTTATGAAAATTTACAATTTACAATTAAAATCATCTTTGCGGATTAAATGATTTGACACTCCGACTTATGTTCGAAATCGAGTTCGAGTCGTCTCAAGTGCAAAATCGTGTAAACATTAATGACTATCCAAAAATTGTATGTTTTCAGTTAGAATCTAACAACTGTAAAATTATATATGGGGACCAAATAATTCATTCATCGCGACGAAAAATAATTGTTTCTGCCTTAGATATTAGGACAAAAACTAGTGCTTGATAACCCTTAAATCGCAAAACACATGTACTTGATATGTCTAATGGAAAAACTTAAAAATTGAGTAACCTTAATTGTTAAAAATACTTTTAGAAATACATCTGGATTGCGATAAAATGACTATTAAAAAAACTAAGTTTAAAACATAGCTAAAATCAGGTGAACACAGAACCTCATTTCTGTAACTAGTTTAATTTACAAATATGATAGCAGAAGATACCACCATTTAATGGTGAACTAAGTCATAGTAAGATTTATTTTAAACAAGTCATATAGGCACATTAAAAGACCAGGTGAAATAAATTCCTCCGCATCTCGGTCTACCGGCAGCGCGCCCAGAAGACTGGCTGCATTGCCACGCAGAATGGCAATGCTAATTCTCTGTGCGAAGAATAAACCAGCCCTCTGGTTGCGAGAGGCCTCGATCAGTCGCTTTGCAAAATTTTAATATATTCTTTTTCTTCAACTTAGTATATAGCAAACTAAAATATTTGTAAAGTTTGGTGGAAAAATTAAATAAGTTTGTAATTCTAGAGAATGTAAAATATTGATCGCGAACTCGTGTTTCATTAATGTTCCTTAGTGTGAATACAAAGCCCGCTTTTGCTCACTGCCGGGTAAGCCACGCACACTTACACAACAAATTATCAAATACATACGCAGTATTAAAAGTGTTCCAGCAGGCGTCAGCTGACTGCCGGGTGTAGGGCGGATTACGTACAACGCATGCGCTTTGGACCAGACATTGGCTTGCTCGCTTTATTTCCGAGCCAAGTGTTTAACTAACAAGTTGCGGTTATTACTAGTACCTACCAGTTTTGCGATAGTTGTGACCGAGATCCGTTTAGAAAACCAACTGCGTATTACTAAAATAACATTGTTTGAAGTATTTACTTCTATAGAAGTAGGATGTACTCTTTAAAGAATCGTAGATCATCTTCATCTATAAGATTTTTAATCAGTGACATCTCGTCATCTTCCTGCCCTGTACCCATTATTTGTGGTCGGCACCACAGGTTTTCTTTTCAACACTTCCCTATCATTCACATCTTCCACACTAACACCCTTCTTAATCATGTCGTCTTTCACACATCCATCCATATTTTCTAAGGTCTTCTTCTTCTCTTATTTCCTTTCACATTTATTTTTATCATTATTCTTGCAATATGTGTATCATTCTTCCTCGTTACATGCCCATACCACGCAAGGCTAGAGGCCCTCTGTTATTGATATCTCAATAATAGAGGACAACTATAGTTTTTAAAGTTATAAACCGGATTTTACATTTCTGGCGAAACATCGATATGAGAGGTCTTCCTTAAAGAAATTGAAATTACAAACATTGGTTTTTTTTCTGTATATTTCTATGTACACAACTCATTCGCCTGTTTGATATTTTTGTTTACATGTGCGATAAGTAAATAATCTTCTGCACAGACTAAACTTAGCGCCCTCTACTTTTCCTAGCCAAGAAGGTAATGGTTGTGTTAAAGAAATTAACGCCTAGACATCACATAAACTCACATTGTAAATATTTGTTGGGTGGAGATCAAACCTTCGGACTTTCACTCTATACTCGTTGGTTTAACCAGTGTACCACGAGGTTTGTGGAATGTCGATGGTCAAGCAATTAAGGCTCCATACGATTTGTACGCCACCAATTGAGTAATGGTAAGTAAGACGTGACTCTCCTCCACTCCTACTGTTGAATTCTATATCTGTTTAGTCATTTTCTCATTTTATATTCGGAGTTTGGAGTCTTGGTGGTCTCGGGTCGAGCACCACGCTTCTGGATCAAGAAGTCGTGGGATCGACTCCGAGTTTATGTAAATGACTTCTCAGTATTATTTTTGGAAACTATGTGTGATATAGATGACTGACAATATTGTTCCCCGTGCAATGCAATTGGTTGCGCTATTTATTTCATTTTGGGATATAAAAATTCGGCGGATCGAGGATTAACAAGCGTTGGATTACCTTCGAGTAGTAAATGGCTTGAAATTCATATTTTTACTAAAGTAGTATATAATTAGATGAGCATTTTCCCGCTGCGTACAACACTCAAATACAAATAAACTATTATTATGGCTTTGAAGTACGTGTGAACAATTTTTGAGTGCGACGTGGACATTTTGAGAGCGTTCGTTAATTTCGAGTGGACTGAAAAAGTTCAACCCCTAGAGCGAAGCGTAGTGAAGCGAAGCGAGACTTTAATATTTCAAAAATTAAAGTCTCTATAGGGCTAACACTGCTTAACATATATTATATAGTTAGATAGATATAATATCGCCATCATATTCGACCAATTAATTCCGAAACTGTATTGTTAAGGGAACTCTTACAATTTTTTGGGAATTCATAAGATTCCTAAGTACATTTTTAAGATTTTATTTCACTCTTTCCATAACCAAATCGAACGTGTCTTTGCGAAAGCTGATATTGGAAGTGTTAAAAACTGACGAGCGTGAATGACAAGAGTTATTAAAGTCAAAGAAGCGAGTGATGCGCGTAAGAATCATGCCGTATGGCGATCACTTCTTTCTACCTATCTTAGACGAGCCTGACAAAATCTGCAAAATCGAGGTTGGCCGGTTCGATTTCCACCCGAGTACAAATATTTGTGACAAGTATGAATGTTTGTATGGCGTCTGGGTGTTTTTCTATGTATTATAAGTATGTATTTAAAAAAAAAGGATATATGTATTAATATCCGTTATCTAGTATCCATAGCACAAGCATTTTTTTATTTATGTGATAGGAGGGCAAACGAGCAGGCGCGTCACCTGACGGCAAGCAACAAACGCCGCCCATAGACATCAGTAACACATATAGTGTTACTGTTGCGCTGCCAACCTTTAAGGGATAGGGGATAGGGAAGGATGGGGAAGGGGGTGAGCCTCCGGGTACCTTGCTCACCGAACGAAACGCGGCATGAGCCACTTTAAGTCGATCTTCTGAGAGGTCGTGGTATTTCACGCAGTGAACTGCTTGGCTCTACCACTGCTAAAATTTAGTTGCTTAGTTTGGAACTAGAGCGCGCTGTGTGTAATATGTCCAACATATTATTATTATCATTATCACGCAATTGGCATGGCATGAAGTAATGAAATGAAATATATAATAAACTTTCGAATTAATTGAACACGCAAATAACAAACTTGCATAATAACAAAGCATCCCAATATCACTTATATTAAAAGATGTAATGTTTTCACATAAAACGACTGATATTTTCGAACAATTTCGTTTCATCTTCATTCTCCAATTAATTATCATAATACTCATCAAGGATACTTAAGTAGTATTTTATTAACAAACTCTGATGTGGACGGGCCGTCGTACTTCAAATACGAAGTTATCCCTCCCGAGTGGATCTTTTCCTTGTCTCGGCCAACTGCCAAGCTTAGTTTTGTATTATGGTCCAAGATGGCAGTTAATTCGTCAAAATATATACAATAATATGAAATTCGAAAGTTGAATACTCTTTTGTGCTATATATATTTTTTATGGAATTAGAAGGAAGAATGGATGATGCAGGATTGACTAAGCAGGTATAAAATGCAACAGCGGATAGATGTAGAAGTCAAGGACTGCCACGAACACCTTTCATGACCAAATAAAATAACTTAAAGGAGGAAGGTGATTGAAAGAGGAAGGAGCCTTGAAAAACAACGTGCGTGTATTATAAAAGTTATGAAAGGCAAAGAAGCGAGCGAGGCGTGTAAGAATCCCCGCGTAAGAATGTAGTTACTTACCATGAGGTGACAGGCCTGCTTGTTTGCCTCCCTATCCCCAAAAAGAATTGCAAAAATATTTGTCATCACAAATTCACAGTCTAATGAACCCCCTCACTTTTTTCCAAATCCATTCAAATAAATAAAGTCGCGTAACAAACCTTTTTTTGGAAATATGATCACGTTTAACGCTGCTGTTAAAATATCAATTCGAAATGCGCGGGACGATGGATTTAAAACAATTTCGTTTAATTAAAAAATATCTTCATTTTAATTGGAAAATATATTCATTTGGGCACTCTTTTGTTCTATATTATTTTGTTGTAGATATATATATATATATATACACGTATGTTTATTGTCAAAGTAAGTAGGTTCGCAAATGGTGGAGAACTTTTTGCTCCATTACACAGGGTTTTTGCGTTGACAACACAATGGTTTTGTTTTCAGCCGGCTATGTATGGTATAAGCTATAATAGAACTGTCATTTGTCACAATCTTGCGTCATGCAATAATAGCTTTTTTCCCATACTATTTAAAGATTGATTTTGCTATTAAAATAATAATTCACTTACATCCATTTAATTTATGATCGTAAATTTAATTGCTATAAATCACAAAGTACTTATTATACACAGCTAGCTATTTATGCGTTTTTCTACTCGAAAATTTAGGCAGCGACTGTTAAGCCTCGACTCGCCATTATGTTTATGTCCGAAATGGAATAGGTGGCGAACCTACTGCCATAAACCGGGCACAAAGTTGTCAGTCATCGATATTTCTCACACATATCTTCCTAAAAGAATTTCGAAATCATTGGCGGGAACCAGATTTCAAAAGTACAACTTCTTGATTCAGATTTTAGGTGCTCGACCACCGATCCATCGATAATGTAATACAATAAAAACCACGGTAAAAGGAAACGCTCTATATTAAACGGCGTAATGTTATAAAGAAAAGACATTTAAAAACCACTAATAAACGTTAATGCCAAGCCACTGCTTCGAGAAAAACGATAGACGTCCAAAGATAAGAAAAAAAAAAGCCATCATCCCTTGAACAATTTTGAACATAACTGAAAACCTTATAAATTCTAACGATACTTCTTCTGTATTGGAGTTAGCTAAGAATGTCCGTTCAAGATCATTAGTTCCCGCCAAATTGTGACTGTATTTTTTTAATACAATTTTATTTGCTTCCTCTTAGATACTGTATCGCTCACAATATCATCAATTAAACAACAATTGCAGTTATACCTCAGAAGTTGAAGTACAGTAACTTTAAATTGCGAAACCCCAAAGATCACTTTTTAAAAGTTTTATATGAGTAGCTTTGATTAGTGCCGGTCAAGTCATCAAGACAAGTAATAAGCTTCGCCACCCCATTACTTGGGATAAAATACAATGACAACGCTTTCTGTCTGTTCCTATATTAAAGGCATGAAGGTTACTCAACCACTAACTTTCACAACCTTCTCCAATTGGGTACATACTAGGTAGATTGCATTTACCAATAACAAAAACACCCAGTTCGCTGCATGAATTGGCCGTTTTAACTGGTGAAATACTACGACTTCTCAGAGTATCGACGTAAAGTGGCCCATACCGTATTTCGTTCGGTGAGAGAGGTATTCGGAGGTCCATTCCCTTCTCTATTCGATTTTAAAGACCGGCAACGCAACTGCTACTCTCTCAGTGTTGCAGATGTCCATGGGCAGCGGTATTCGCTTACCACTAAGTGACCCAATTATTCTTTTGCTTTTCCATGAAAAAAAAAAAACAATCATCAACAGTTAAGTCTGTTACTGTTGAAGACAGTTTTATAAAAACACGCGACGAATTCATAACAACTGTCTGCTTGGTCTGCGTTTTATAAATAACAACTCGCAGACACAGTATTTCAGAAGTTGACGGCGATGGGCGACTATAAAATATCTGCAATTCAAATGTCGCCAAGTTGCAGTGGAGACCATGCATTACAAATGCAGGGACCCGGGGCCGGAGACGCATGCCATTATCGCCCGGATTATACCCGGCAAAACTTCGCTTTTGTGAATAAATAATTTGAAACTAATAGGAGATGAGCCTGGCGTATTGTTTGTTTAGCTTATAAGTTATGAATAAAGTATGAGGCTATATGACTATGTATAATAGGGAAAAACATCTGAAGAAATAATTATATCCTATTTTTTTATATAATGTCCTTTTTAGGTATAACTGCTCTAGAGTCCAATACCACCGGTCTTACCCGTACAACAGCCTAGGTCTCGTGATAGCCTTCTAATTCATTACTCCAACTTTATGTTCAGAATTCCCAAGTTCCCATCATAACTCACATATCAGGAACTTCAGGACAGGACTTCAGGACTTTCAGGAAATTATAAGATATACAACAAAAAAATCAAATTCGAAAATAATATTATTTTCATAAGTCAGACACATACACTTAAAAATAATCAGTAAATACAAATATACCTATTAATATATTAACATTACAATAAAAAAGAGCAGTTGAGGAAAATGTATCCGCGGAACGAGAACACGCGGAAGCAATGGCCACGAGCGGCCCGATTCCGAATGTAGGGGCTGTCGATAGAAGAATCGGGCAAGAAGCTCATGCGTCAAATACTCTTTTTAAACTACTATTATTAACATTAATACATAAGCAACTATTGATGGGTGAAGCAACTTACTAAATAAAGTCATATGTATAACATTAAATTATTATTATTAATTATTATTATTGTGACTCTCGCTGACCGCGTAGAAAACAAGGTTGTAAGGATGGAAGTTGGTTTGAAAGAGAGTGTCGGTGTAAAAGTAAGAAAGGGCATGCTCCGATGGTTCGGACATGTAGAAAGAATGGTTGATGCAAGACTGACTAAGCAGATATACAACGCAAAAGCGGATGTATGTAGGAGTCGAAGACGGCCAAGACACACATTCCATGACCAAATAGAACGTGTTCTGCAGGAAGGTGATGTTAAGAGCCTCAAAAACCGACGCGCGTGCATGAAAAGAGTTATGAAAGTCAACGAAGCGAGTGAGGCGTGTAAGAATCGTGCCCTATGGCGATCTGTTCTCTCTGCCTACCCCGCAAGGGATTTGGCGTGAAGTTATGTATGTATGTATAACATTAAAATAACAATTTTCAGTGTTCGAAACGTCGGGAAATAAATAAAAATGATTAATAAAAATAAATGTTTTAATGTTATCAGTGTGTATCGCGAAAGTCTGAGAAATAAATAAAGTCATATGTAGTTGAAAAAAAGAACTACCTTGACGTGAGTTCCTACAGTTGCAACAACCTCCACGAGCCACTGAGGAATTATCACACTCTATTATATGAGAAGCAGTTCGTGTCCCCTCTGTGGGGTCCTCAAAGAAACTCGCAATTGTATATTAACCATACCTATACAGTCTAAGTAGAATATAGTTAGAAAAGTAGTGTTTTTAATCAGTTAAGCAAAAATCTGCATTAAATTAAACAATTGAGGTAAGTTTATTTACACACATCAGCACTAGCCACAAATCTGGCGAGCAATGTCTCCTAACAATCCAGCGTTAGAGGATGCTCAAGTCCTCCATACATCGCTCGGGGCGATCGAACATAGAGTGGAAATACGTGTACTTAGTGACCAATGAAGTTTGCATACCTAAAGAAGGGTAGCCATGCTGTTACATTTGAAAAAAAATCTCTCCTTCAATATTTCGGAACATTACGTTTAAATTTTTTATCAAATGATAATGTGGACTAATAAAACAGAGCGAAATAACAGTGGTAGAGCCACGCAATTTACTACTCGACTGGTGCAATATCACGACCTCTCAGAATATTGACGTAATGTGGCTAAAGCGTTTTGCTCAGTGAGAGAGGTATCCAGAGGCCCAAACCTTTCCCCTCTTCTTTTCCCATTGCACATCGGACCCCGTCCTTATCTCATTTTAAAGGCTAACAACGCTACTGTAATGTTATCTGTATTGTAGGTGTCCATGGGAGGCGTTAGTTGCTTACCATCAGGTGACACGCCTGCTCCTTTGCCTGCCTATACCAAAATATAGAACAGAGGCACAAAGGTGTCAATTAACGATATTTATCTCACATAACTTTCGAAAAGAATTCCGAGAGATTATTGACAAGAGTCCGTAATTAAACCCACGACTTTTGAGTCAGAAACGGTGGCCACTGGACCACCGAGACTCAAAAAAAATAATATAACTCAACAAAAAAAAACTCATTTCTAGATCAAAATGGAAACCCAGTTCTGGTCGATTAACTTGGGCCTCTTCAATAATGCGTCCCTATACCGCTATCAAATATCCATGGCAGAATATTTTCAAACCTTTTCAAATATCTATGTATTATTTATTATTATTTTACTGATCTAATTTGAAAAAGAAAAAAAGCTGAAATTTGTGATTATTGAGATTATCTTTATAAACTTTCAAGAAACGAGCCTATTCCCACCTTAAAGGCCGGCAACGCTGATATGATGACCCTGGTGTTGCAGATGTCCATGGCCAGCGGTAGTCGTTTTTTAACAGGTGACCCGCAAGCTCGTTTGCCCCCTTCTATCATAAAAAATAAAGCTATTCATTTCTGGTGGTGCATTGGTAAGACATGGCATGCATGGCAATAGGTTCGGCACCTATTCCATTTGGGATGTAAACTTATCGGCGAAGCGAGGCTTAACAGCTACTTCGAGTTCGAAAAAGCGTAAAGTTAAGTATGTTATGAATATGTTAATAAATAAATTACCCTGTAAGGTTGGAAATTAAACAGACTTTTCAATGGCATGATTAAATTGCGTATAAAACAATTTATTTACATAACATAACTTCACGCCTTTGTTACCCGAAGGTGTAGGCAGCGGCTATTAAGCCTCGTCTCGCCGTTATGTTTACGTCCCAAATGGAATAGGTGGCGAACCTGTAGCCATACCGGTGTAACGGTAGTTGTTACTTATGGATTCCTCCTATAGGTGATGCTGACGTCCGGTGGTTCCTCGACGATGGTGAATGAGTGGTCGTTAATAAAAGACAATTATAGTCTTATTATATTTATTTGTGCCAATGACAAATCTTTATCATTACACGCCGACCACTGCCGCATACTGTGCTTACAGTAGTTATATACTACTGGTGGCACGTACATGTACGTGCCCTGAGGTGTAGTATCCCTTACACCGGGCACAAAGTTTGTCAGTCATCGATATATATCACACTTAACTTCCGAAAACAATTTCGTGTGAGCCAGTATCAGGATTCGAACCCAGACCTCTGGATCAGAAGCCGTGTGCTCAACCACTGGACCACCGAGACTTAAATGTATTTATTGTATAAAACCTTTAACGGATGTGAAACCTTACCATTTAACTATGGCAAATCAATTATCTATTCGGTACAAGAAGGTTTTCGCCCAGTAATTGGATCAAATGAAAAGCTCTCTGTCACTCTCTCGTTTCAGGTTAATTTTGCACTAAGTTTTGTTAAACTAACCCACTCATCCATGTCCACCTCTTTTTTGTTTTTGGGTTCAATATTAAAATTATTCTTTTCACATATAACCTCGGCAACTTTTTCGGTCATATTATACAGTATGACATTTAATTTACTTCGGAAATATATGTAACTATACGCCAAGTCCCTTGTGGACTAGCCAGAGAAAACAGAGCGCCTTAAGGCACGATTCTTACACGCCTCACACGCTTCTTTGAATTTATATCTCTCATACACGCTCTTCAGTGTTTAAGCACCTGCTGACATCGGCTTCCTTGTTCTATCTAGTCATGGAAAGTATTATTAAAAGTAGTATAAACCACATAGCCTACACCATTTTGAACAAAAATATTTATCCAACAAGAAATAGCAATACTAACTACTAAAACAGCATGACAACATGACAAGAGTCGCAATATTCCCATGTGACTAAATGATGTATCTACTTGGGAGTTACATCTTTAGCTGTACATAGCTCTAGCCGGCACAAAGACACGTTACCTAATAAGTCAATTATAAAGGATGGTAATAATATATACATACATAACAACAATTCCAAGTACCTCGCGGGGTAGGCAGAGAAAAGGGAGGTCCATGAGGCATGATTCTTAAATGCGTCATTTGCTACTTTGTCTTTCATAACTCTTGTCATACACGCTAGTCGATTTAAGGCTCCTAACATCACCTTCCCCAGAACTCGTCCCATTTAGAAGGTGAGTCGTAGTCATCCTCGACTCCTACACTCATCCGGTTTTGCATTGTTTATCTGCTTATTCAATCTTACATCATCCATTCTTTCTCCATGTCCGAACCATTGGAGCATGCCCTTTCTTACTTTAACACAGACACTCTCTTTCAATCCAACTTCCATCATTACAGCCATGTTTTCGACGCGGGCAGTGAGAGTAAATCCGCAATGCTCTCATTTCGACCGCGTTTATCGTACTTTCATGCACACTCTGTCATACTCAACTCTCACTTCCATAAATTAGCGTGGGCTCAGTACCGCATTGTGAATCTGCCCAACTGCTCCAATGCTGATAATTACTTTTTATTGAACAAAGCAGAATTATAATTCAAAATCGATGCAATACGTTCAGTTCTGTGTATGTAAAATAAATAAGCAAATATTGGAAGATTTCCATATTAAATATGTACCCCCAAAAATCCCATTCATCCCATATAATGTCAGATATTTATCACGAGTATGACAGCCATGGGAGCGTACATCTGGCAATATTATAACATCTCCAACTGGAAGCGTTTCTTTTGTACTGAAAGTAGCCCGCGGCGTTTACTGTCTGCCTCAAATTGAACTCGCAGCTTAAGTGCATTATCACGCAGGGTAACTTCACACCCTTAATCTCTAACGGCATAAGCATAGGGCTACTATGTCTCACCGAATCGAGTATTTGGTCAGAGGGTTAAAAAAAGTCATTGACGTATTTTCAAACACAAGTCTGCATTCCAAACCTGTACGCCACAAAGTTCAATAACACTATTTAGAAATTCAGATTAGAGAACTAATTTCAAACCTAAATAAGATAAGATAAGATTTTAAATAATAAAAACGAACTAACTATGAAAAGTAAAAAGTAATTAATTTTACTTTAGCGTAAATGTTCTGTTAAATAGTACATATCTCTCGAGTTATTCTCTCACATTGTTTAAATGAAAGAAATAATTAAAACCGAATATTATCTACATTACTTCTGTAGATGAAATAGCTTTATATATACTTATATATGTAATGGTGAGACTGGGGTGAAGCTTAATGTTCAACTTGCATATCTAGAAACTTCTGCTAAGAATCTAACAAGTTTTGCATTTGCAAAATTAGATTCGGAAAAACTAATTTAACCACAAAATTGTTGAACTCTGAGAATATTCTCGATTGAATTGTTTTAGGATTCAATTTGGATTGTGTTTAGTTAAACTTTTAAATATAACCTAGCTAACTTTGTTTCGCTTCAGAAGCAATAAACAAAAGATCGTTACTATAATAAAACTAGCCTAAATTACTCATTATCACATCAGCTACCTCCTAATAAAAGTCCCGTCAAAATAGGTCCAGCCATTTTAGAGATTACACGGAACAAACAGTCCAACTGATATACAAAAATTTGGAAAAATGTTAAAATCCCATCTTTTGGTGTTTGCACCGAATATATAAGTATATTCATAAGCATGTAGCAAACAGCGGTTATGTCAATATTACAAACAGACGCTCTAATTTTTTTCAAACTCTTGGACGGCCTGGCTCGACTCTTAAATTCTCTCTCTTTCTATTCTCTCTCCCTCTCATCGAATATGTGTTAAATAATTTTTTTATCTTCCACTCCTTCCAAATTCAAAATCATTTACTATCTTCTAAGATTTTAAAATTAATGACAGTTAACAGTTCTGTAATCCAAAATTTCAAGTACTTAACAATATATTTGGGAAAAAATCCCAAGCAATCTACCCTTATTGATCGTGATATAAAAAGCAAGTATAGCTATATGGGGGGCTAGAGACGCATTAGCCTCCGTTCTGGGGGCATACTGCGTCGCCCGCGGCTCACGGTGTAATCAACGGAGCTTTGTACCAAAAGATGGGAATTACTGATACGCGACGGCCCTAGGCACAACGAGAGAGTACTGATTGTACTCCCGATGGAGTCTGGGTGTATTATACTTATATCTGCCCGGATATAAGTAATGTTTGAAACTATAGCTGTTAAGAGCATTGCTGACCTTCTAATAGGGACTATTATTATTATCTGTATTTCGTATAACTTCCGATTATGAATAGAGTCGAGTAGATATTTTTATGAATTTCTTTTAAATATTTTCGGAAGCTCCATGTTATAACCGCCCGTCATCTGCCCGCCCTGTTACCATTATTTGTGGTCGGCACAACGAGTTTTTCTTTTCCACACTTTCCCATCATTTGCATCTTCCACACTTCCCCATCATTTGCATCTTCCACACCATCGAGCCATATATTCTCAGGTCTTCCTCTTCCCTTGTCTCCTTTTACGTTCATTCTTCTCGCAACATGTTTATACTTCTTTATTACATGCCCATACTTGTGCTTCCTCTTATCCTCAGATCACCACGATTTCCTCTTATCCTCTCAATTTTTGGCACAACTTTTAGCTTCTTACATAACCGTCCATATATTTTATTAGATAGAAGGCGAACGAGTAAACGGTTCACCTGATGATAAGTGCTAGCCACATATTGATCGTCTTTTTTGCCTATGGATATTAAAATAAGATAAGGAGTAGGTTGGAAAGTGAGGAGAAAGTAAGTGGGCCTCAAGATACGTCCCTCACAAGACGAAACAAGCAGGAGCTTGTCATCATAATACAGCAAATTGTGTGACTTTATCACTCTGGAATGGAAAATAGATACCTGACAAAATTTTAATCGATGTATTGTATTGAAGCATTAATTTATCTCTGCGTGCACCTTCACGTTGTTTAATATCCTAATTATCAAGTATACTAAATTGTTAGAATCCGAAATAATATCAATGATTTTGCTATTATAGCTTTCCACCAAACCATGTGGGTTCTGGTGCCCATGTGCGGCGTTTATTGATTGCCATTGGGTGACACGCCTGTTTGTTTGCCCCATCCTATCAAAAAATGAGAGAAATGAGAGAATTTCCATAGCTAACCATATTTCTGGACTAACTATTGTTGGATACATTTAATCGTAGTACTCCAAAATGCTTTAGTACATACCGTTCACACTCCTCTGCTACCCACGTCACACTGGAGGCTTTTGTTCTATCCATTATACGGAACTATGTCTACAGAATACACCCTTGTTGAATACTTTCACGTTGAAAGCCTCCTGCCAAATTACATGGCAATAATACAAAAAGTGTATTTAGGTATTTTTGTTAGTAAATAATGGTATTAGATGAAGGATGAATTTTTGGGAAATATTTTTTGAAAACCATGCTAATAAAAGTTTGAGTTTGATGTATGTATTTGATCATTCATAAATAATAAGTTTTCTTAAAATATTAGTGTTTAGAAATCGTAAATCATGGAAATTTATTTATTAAAAGTGGTAGAGCCAATCAGTTCGCTGCATGAATGGGCCGGCTCGATCGGTGAAATACCATGACCTCTCAGAAGATCGGCGTAAAGAGGCTCATGCCGCGTTTCGTTCGGTGAGAGAAAGGTACCCGGTGGCCCACCCCTTCCCTTCCTATCCTACTCCCTTAAAGGTCGGTAACGCAACTGTAACACTATACGTGTAGCAGGTGTCCATGGGCGGCACTGGTCACTTAACATCAGGTGACACGCCTGCTAGTTTGCCATCCTATCCCATAAAAAAATAATAATGATAATACGTTACACAAAAATATCGATGACCAAAAATTTGTGCCCGGTGTACGACAATTCCCCGCCTATTCCATTTGGGACGTAAGCATAACTGCGAGTCGAGGCTTATCAGCCGATACCTATAGGTATACCTTCGGGTAGAAAAAAGGTGTGAATTTATATATTTAAAAAATATTTATTTATTTCTTAGTTTTTCACGAATCACGTTCATAACATTGAAACAACTTTTTAAGGATTATATCGCGTTTATTTTCAACTTATTTTCTATTTATTTCCTGACGTTTCAAACTCTTTACAGACATAATTTTCACGAGTACCTAATGAACAAAAAGTTTTGTTCATTACTCGTGAAAATGATCTCTGTAAATAGAAAATAATAAAATAGGAAATAAAAACAAAAATAAACGAGTAATGAACAAAGAGTTTTGTTCATCACTCGTGAAAATGATTTCTATAATGAGTTCAAAACCTAGGGAAATAAATAGAAAATAAGTTCCAAACGCGATATAATCCTTAAAAAGTTGTTTTAATGTTATAAAATTTATTTCTGATTAAGTGCGGAATGTGATTCCGGAATTTTCAAAAAAATAGATTAAAGTTATTTAACTACTCTTATCGAAAACGAAACAAACATTACTGTAATACTTTTTTTTTTTCTAGTCTACAAAAGCAGAGGGACAAAATGTTTGAGAACTGGTAACATTGACGTTTACTAGCGATTCACACAACCACCATTCATTAGCAGGAATTCGAGATACTTTAATATAAAAAAAAAAAAAATATTATATTGACAATATATTGAAGATTGACAACAATCTTATCACAAATTGGTGCGTAGTTTTTTATTACATAAAAATTGTACATAATCCCAAACAATGGCCATTCACCATTCACCACACGTCTTACGACCGACATAGGTTGGAGGAAATTTCATTTATTTATAGCTTTACATTGACAGTTATTGTTATTGTCAAGCAAGAGGCTTGTTTACCGAGCCAGTGATGGATGATGCGACATCAGGCCCGAATCAATCTTCGTTGAGCGGGAACGTTATCAAACATTCAAGTAGAAAGCTGCTACTATGTTTGGAGAGGGCATTAAAAGTTCCTTTCGATACTGTAACACAATGTTCAAATGGACTCAAGGTCTTTGGAAAGAGTAATGTGATGGAACGTAATTGTGTTGTACAGATTTTTTAAATTAATATAAAAAAACGGAACGAAACAAATCCGCTTTTCAAGCCTTAAGCCGTTTACGTTATAGAGCTTGTCATGACATACATACATACATAACTTCACGCCAAATCCCTTGCGGGGTAAGCAGAGAGAACAGAGCGCCATTAGGCACGTTTCTTACACGCCTCACTCGCTTCGTTCACTTTCATAACTCTTTTCATGCCTCGCGTCGATTTTTGAGGCTCCTAACAGCACCTTCCTCCAGAACACGTTATATTTGGTCATGGAATGTGTGTCTTGGCCGTCCTCGACTCTGTTAATGACTCTGACTTAGTCATGCCATAAATATTGAAACAAAGAAAAAAATTTTTTTTTAATGCAAATTACATTTTTTACTTTTACAGTGTGTTACTTTAATACATAAATATAAAACGATATAAAATATAAAAAGCTTATTCGAAGTGGTCTCCATTGGCTGCAATACAGGCCTTTAAACGTTGAGGCCAGTTATCAATAGAAACACGCACTCTTTCCATGGGAAAATTCTTCACTGCCAATCGTATGGATTGTTTTAGGGACTCTAAATTATTATGACGTTTAGAGCAAGCCGTACTCTCTAAAACTGACCACAAATCATAATGGATTAAGATCGAGACTAGACGACGGTCAGTCTTCAACTCTAATGAAGTCCGAAACGTTCGCTTCCAACCAAGATTGCGTGGACGAGCTTTATGACCCGGTGCCGAGTCTTGCTGGAAGGACCATACTTCGTTATTGAACATGGTGTTGTTAAGGAGCTTGACTACCTTTTCAAGAATGGTATCTTGATACACTTGTGCCGATGTTTTGATACCTTTTTCACAAAAATATGGCTCAGTCACTCCTTCGTAGCTAACACCCCACCAAACCATCACTGAAGTCGGATAATGCCCACGTTGCACTCTGTCAACTAATTGGGAAGCTTCCTTAGAGCTTTGAGCATAAATACGGTCATTTTGTTTGATAAAATGTTGCTCAAGTGTAAAAACTTTTTCATCCGTAAACAATATTTTTCTGTAACCTCCCTTTTCGTACCGCTTCAGTAGTTGTTTAGATTTTAACACCCTATACTTTTTTAAATTATCAGTTAATAAATGACGAGTGCGCCTCTTATAGGCTGCAAGTCCTAAGTCATCTTTTAAAATACGCGACATTGTTTTAGGTGCTATCTTCATTTCCATAGATAAAATCTTTTGCTTGCGGACAGGATTTCTTCGAATTCTTTCCCTTACTGCTTTGACCACCTTTTTCGTACAAACACTACGTGGACGGCCAGGTCTTTTTCTGACACAAACAGAGGAGATCTCATTGTACCTATTAATAGCCCGGTACACAAACATTTCACTAATACCAAATGTATGGAGAGTTTTAAAAATTGCATTTGGCTTCATACCTACTTTGTGTAATGCCATCACAGCGATTCGGTTCTCTTTATCACCCCACTCCATTTTAAAATCGCAAAATATTGTACAATGTATTAGCGCCAAAACGAGAAAACACAGTGAACAATCGTATAAAAATGACAGATTCCAAATTCAAATGTAATATTTTTTTATTTTTAGTTGTAACAGTATTTATGGCCAGACAATATAATAATATAGTCCATATAAATATATTATTTTCATTCTGTCACAGTCAGACAAAAACACGTTTTTTGATTGAACGGAAAGGAATAATAAAAACTTTTCGATCTCCTGATAAATTATCTATTAATATCTTTAATCTTTTTGCTGACTCAAACATCAGTAAACGAAAGAAAAGATATTTCATAAGCTATTGTGGTTATTATGACTCAGATAAATAAAACCACGTAAAAAGCTACGTATATACATAACCTCAAAATGCCCGAAGCCGGAGTGGGACGGGCGTACAACATTTTCCACCCGGAAGTTCGCTGGGCGGACTCGAACAGCGGATTTATGGCGCCGCATCCGCTTCCGCCCACCCACAACATACACATTATATCGATTCTCGATTCGTTCATTTTTTTTGTTAGCGATGCCTATCAAGCGGTTTTTACGTGAATAGCAAGTATCATATTTTCATTTTAAAAAAACCTTACTTAAAACTTTCAAACGTAAATCAGTTACATATAATATTTCATAGTTTAATAATCTGTCAAATCATTTAAACATAAATCTATTAGTCTAGCTTTCTTCTTCGTGATAAGTAATATATCAAAACTAGCTGACCCATCAAACCTGCTATTTCAACTAGTCATAAAGAAGTATATTATTTTATCATCTTCTATAATTTGTCCATCATTCAGGTCCTTTCAATGCGACAATATATAGATCATATTCACCAATATATTCAATATTATAAACATATTCATCGCTAGTTACAAATTATACAAACGTGTTTAATTAGAAATTGATAATTTGTACATATTCTGTAACCTGACAGATGATTGAAGGGACTTATCTGGATTAAGATTATTATTTGGTATATACATAATTTTGATTTCAAACTGTCTTATATTATAAGTATAAGCAAGCCTATGAATTGATATTAATATCATGATAAACTTGGTTATATTTTTAACTTCTTATTGCACAAATAAAAAATATACACACACAATTACATAGGAACTTTTAAATGGTTTCAAAGGTATTTTTAACTCCAAAACATTCTCTCATTAAACCTTAAAGTCTATAACATCAGACGAATAATATTTATAATACACACACACACACACACACACATACGTAATGTAATGCCAAGTCTCTTGCAGGGGTAGGCACAGAGAACATAGCACCATAAGACACAATTCTTACACGCCTCAATCGCTTCCTTACCTTTCATTACGCATTTCATGCACGCGCGTCGATCTTTAAAGTATTAAAGATCGACGCGCGTGCATGAAAAGCGTCAGGAGTACCTGACATTCCTCCAGAAATCGTTCTATTTGGTCATGGAACATCATGGAAGAATTAGTCAAGTAACAGCTTCAAATTGAGTAAAAACATAATTCCCCTTCTGTAGCAGTAGGATGAAATCAGAAAAATCGGAACAAAATAGGTCATTTGTGAATTAATTCAACAATTAAATATTTATGTTTACCACAACGTCCGGCATTAACATTGCCAAATAAATAAATAGTAATTTTATTAATTCTAATAAAATATGAGTGTATTATTTATATCAATACAAATACCCACAATACCTGTACATAAATCCCCTGGCAGCATTTAAGAGTGAGCTTGGTAAGTAATATTTTCAATCCTTAAAGACAATTTGCACCTGAGCTTCAATTATATTTTTGCTCTGTTTAAATATAACTCTGTGTTTATATTTAAAATAGTCTGACTGCGTCTAAAAGAGAAACCCATCTGTATATCATAATTTTTCTAACCTTATCCCACTTTAAATGTGGTCAGCACAACATGTCATCCTTTCCAACAATCCATATTATAAAAAAAATTGACTGTGGTTTTATGACTGGTAGTCTGCCTGACGTTAACCCTCCTTGGGAATGTTTTCGTTGTTATGATTGGGAAGGATTTGAAAGTGGGATGGCGAGGGGGGAAGGGAAGGGGTTGGGCCTCCGGATACCTCTCACACCGAAGGAAACGCAGTATGAGCCACTTTGCGCCAATATTCTGAGAGGTTGTGGTATTTCACCGATCGAGCCGCCCCATTCATGCAGCGACCTGCGTGGCTCTACCATTAATTCATTATTCACATACTAATTTCATATATTATTATTTCACATACTATTCATATAATAACTGAATCTCGATAACACTTTCCATGTGATGTCGGGAGCCTTCAAAACCGACAAAAGTTATAAAAGTCAAAGGAGCGAATTAGGTATGTAAGGATCATGCCATATTCTCTCTACCTACGCCGCAAGGGACTTGGCGTGAAGTTATGTATGTAAATGGATCTCTAGTTACATGACTGCAAAATCCATATCAGTAGATCGTGCACATTGACCTGAATGAGCAGGCATTTGGCACACGACTCCAGTCGAGCGGGTTTTATGTCAAAGCACTTACATCGTATGCAAAACTATTAAGTTATGTTATGTGGTTTAAAGTATACGTGAATGTTGAAGCATCAGCATATAGAGTTTTCAGAAATATAATGTTTTCAGTTCAGCATTGGAAAGCGAATTTATCCCTTAATTCTTCATGCAAACATTCCGACGGAGCGTTGACGTAGGATAGACGACCGGTCATAAAACCAACGCCAAATCTTTTGACAATATGGACAGTTGGAAAGACCATGGATCATATGTTGTACTGACCCCACTTTGAGTGGGCAGGAAAATGAATTTAAATTCTCATGCATAACTTTATCTCAGTGGCCTGGAAGTCGAGCAGTCCACTTCGGAATAAAAACATTTTGCGATCAAATTCGGACTCACACCAATGACCTTTTGAAATTATTTTCGAAAGCTATGTGTGATAAGTATGTCTGACAACCTTGTGCCTGATATATGGCAATAGGTTCCGCTGTCTATTCCTTTTGGGGTGTATAAACTCGACGTGACGGGACGTAACAGCTTAAGCCTTCAGGTAGATAAAATGCGTAAAATTAAAATCAATAGTAAACAATATACCTACAAAACTAATGTATTATTTATAAATATACGAAAATATCACACACTTATATCCATAAATTTCAAGATCACCAAAAGATAACCTCACCACATGTGTTTTCTAACCTAAAATAAATTGTGACTTACGCAAATGTTTTACCTACAAAACTGCCTCCGAGCATTATATGAAATTTATGGTTTTAGGTCTATGATGGTTATCTACTAGAGTTGTATATTTTATCTCTCTTTTTGGCCGACTTCGAAAAAAGGAGAAGGTTCTGAATTCGTCTGTATGTATATTTTTTTTATGTATGTTCACCGATATTTTCGTCAATTATGGACGGATTTCGAAAAATTTTTTTCGTTGTATAGTGTTTACCTCCGAGATGGTCCCATTTTCACCAGGTCAGGATCTAATGATGGGAACCAGGAAAAATCGAAGGCACCCACCAAAAATTGTATGCGAGTATGATGTTTTTGTTACGTGATAGTGATGTCTTAGGGATATCCTTTATGGTGTCAACATTTGATGCTGCTGTGCTGATGAAAAAGCCACAAAACTCCTCAACGCTTAGGAGTTTGAAGACAGCACTGCGATTGGTCGATAGAAACTACTTGTCAGTATGCAGGACTAGCGTGTTGCTTGTGAAGTATGCTTTAATATATACCTGATACTGCTATGCTGATGAAGAAGCCACAGAACTCCTTAACGGTTAGGAGTTGGGAGACAGTACTGCAGGTGTGCTTGAATCAACGTCTGATAGTGATGTGCTGATGATGAAGCTACAGAACCCTTAAACGGTTAGGAGTTAGGACACAATTCTGTAAAAAAAATTTTTTTTAATTTCCTGCAGTAGTCTCCAGGCTACGATTGGCCTTTATTCGGGCTGCAATGTTATTGGGTCTACCCATGATAATTATAAAAATATAAATACTTAGCAAGTATTATCATACTATTTTTATCTAAGTACCTATTTATGACAATTATAACTCCCTCAAAATTTCAACCATTTAATAAACGGGCTTGTAATTATTGATAATATATTTAATTAACTGAAAGCCATGTAAATGAACTAACTTCTATTGAAGTTCACAACTCATTAATATCACTAAAACTTTATTAAAGTATTACGTTTTGTATATTGTATTAAGTATACAAATGAGTAAATTACGTTATTTATCACTTTTTAGTTATGAAGGTAATGTTTTCATATACTTAAAGATTTTGTGGTTAACTTTTTTTTTTAAAGTAATTTTTATGCTTGTATATTTTGTACGTCGTCAGTCTTATCTTATCAATTTAGTCAAAACTTGACGTTTAGTTTCAATTCAAATCTTTGAATTTTGATTTGATTTGAAGGATAAGCAGCGAGAAACGAGTGCCATAAGGCACTATTCATAATCAGGCGTGTTTTTAATATTTTCTGAACAGTCTTTGTCGTGCCAATAAACAAACTTCATGGCAATAGTGAATTACTTACAATATGTATTATGAAAATATCATTACGTAACTTCCCTAGCAATGATAACTAAACTGCTCCGAAACTCTGCCTCATATATTACTAAGCGTAATAATATCTTTGGCTCACAAATAGACCAATGATGTAATACAACTTTTTATATAAATTACAGCTTCAGTGGCACTTAAGGTTTGACGTTATCCATTAATAACTTGAACTAACGTATATTTCACAACAGCCTTCATAGCTGTAACGAGCTTCAGTCATTTTTTTTAATAACCCAAGGCTCTACTCATTTCGTTAAACGGTCGACTCTACTATTTGTTGTTTGAGCGTTATTCAATAAGTTGACTTGATGGATAATGCTACTAGCTAGTTCTATTTCTCATTTGGAAGTCCCTAATTCACTTGTAAATAATAAATAATAATAATATCAATGACTTTTCATAACTGACAGAATTTCGTACTAAAAATGGGATCCCGAGAAATAGAATACCGAAGATTTCTTATTACGTAACGCCCGTAACAGATTTGACTAAGTAAGTACCTAAGTGTTCAATGTAAGATAATAACAAACAAAACATAACTTCACACCTAATCCCTTGCAGGGCAGGCAGAGAGAACAGAGCACCACAAGGCACGATTCTTACACGCCTCACTCGCTTCGTTGATTTTCATAACTCTTTTCACGCGCGCGCGTCCATTTTTAAGGCTCCTAACATCACCGTCCTACAGAACACGTTCTATTTGGTCATGGAATGTGTCTTGGCCGTCCTCGACTACTACATCTATCCGCTTTTGCATTATATATCTGCTATTATGTAAGATAATAGGTTCTGCCAAAATTTTTAAAGTATTAAATAGCGAATATTTATTCATATAAAATGCTGTTGTTTATTCATTATCATTCAAAGTTAATTATTTACGCCAAGTTGACGTCGAAACTGTGCGTATCATGTTTCTGTATGCTTCTCAATTAAGAATATAAATTATATTAACAAACTTTGTAACACTGTAATTGTTATGATCGTCGTTAAAACTCATTAAAACAGCGTAACGCTTACACCGCAACCGATTAAATTTTGTTCCCTGTATCTTATAACAGACGTTTTAATCCACCTAGGTTAAGATATTGGAAAATTCTATCGCAATCAAGATGATTAAAGAAGAGTAGACTGAGTTATGCTTCATGCTGTCACTACTTTACTGGTCCAGCTCGACCAGTGAAATAAAAAAGATATCTCAAAAGATCGAACTAAAATGGCGCATGCTGCGTTTTTTTTCATCGAGAGAGGCCAAGCCCACCCTCCTTCCGCTCCCTTCCCATCCCACTCCCTTAAATCTCCGCTGCGCAATTGCACTACAATCTGTGTTTCAGGTGTTTATGGGCGGCACTAGTTGCTTTTTTTTTTTTTTTTTTTTTTTTACGCGAGGATATGCTTTATGCACACCCCCCGCCTGGGGACGGCAAGGGGTAGTGTGGGACTCCCAAAACAGTAAACTGAAATCCGATCCTAGGGTTACCCACTAAAACCTCGCGGCGGCCCTCCTCCGGCGTTGGGGTGGTCCAGGATTCGGATAAACCCCTCTGGTCCACCCCGCCGTCGCCCCCCCTCCGTCACGAGGGGGTGCTCATCCTCGGGGAGCCTCGGCGAGGCTCCCCCGGGCGGGGCGGCTCGGACCGCGCGCTGTAAAGAGGCGCGCGGCCGGCGGCGCCCCCGACGACCCTCCCTGGCCGCACCTGGGGGTCATCCATCCCGGGCCGCGACCCGGGCGCACCCGCGGGGTGTGCGCCCTCGCGGCCCGTCGACGGCGGCGATCACTGAGCTCGCCGCCGCCGCCTTCGAGCGGGATCGGCTCTCTCCCGACCCCGCTCGGCGGCCTCCTTCTGGAGCATCACTGCTTCGCAGAAGGAGACCACAGCCCTCCACTCCTCCTCGCCCGCCAGCATTGCCGCGACCAACGCCGGCGGGGACAAGTCTCGCCCGATCCCGTCGACCAGGATTCGGCGTTCGGCCGCCCAGGCCGGGCAGACCTCCAGTGTGTGCTGGGCCGAGTCCAGGTCGGACGCGCAATGGTGGCATCTCGCCGTCTCTTCTCGTTTTATTCGACTCAGATACTCACCGAAGCACCCATGCCCGGTGAGTATCTGAGTCAACCTGTAGGTGACAGTGCCCCATTTACGGAGCACCCAGGCCTCGAGGTGGGGCAGGACGGCTCCGACGGCGCGTGAACGCGTACCGCCCTGGAGGACCAGCGCATCGCGCCAGTCCCCCAGGACCCGCCGGAAGGCCTCCCGCCTCCGCACTTCGTGTCCCCGCGCGTTCCCCCCTCCCCGGCCGAGATCGTACGCGGCTGCGTACATCTCGGCCAGGATGATGAAGGGGGGATAGCTCGCGAGGACCGTCGCCGCCTCGTATGAGATAGTACGGTAGCCCCGTACGATCCGTATGGCCATGATCCGCTCCAGGCTCCTCAGCAGAGCCCTGGAGCGGGAGGCCCCCGCGAGGTCTCGCGACCAAACGGGGGCCCCGTACAGGGCCACGGACCGCACGACGCCACCGTAGAGGCGGCGAACTCCCTCCCCCGGTCCCCCGAGGTTGGGCAGCAGGCGATGAAGCGCGCCTGCCACCCGTCGCGCTCGGGGGACCATCCGTACGAAGTGCTCCTCGAAGCTCCAGCGGCTGTCCAGGGTGAGGCCGAGGTACTTCATGTACCGCCCCACCGGGACAACCGTGTCACCCACCCGGATCCGCGAGGCCGGTGGTTCCCGGCCCCGGGTGAGCCGGTGGAACCACAGCGCCTCACTTTTGTGAGGCGCCACCTCCAGGTCCAGCCCGCGGATCAGTCTGACGACGACTGCCACCCCCAGCTCGGCCAACCTGAGCGTCCGCTCGAAGTCGGGCCCCGTGGCGACCACCAGAGTGTCGTCTGCGTAGCAAACGACACTCACGCCACGGGGCAGACTGGTGCGGAGGACCGGATCACTAGTTGCTTACCATTAAATAAAATATCAAAACATTTATTTTCATCTCATTGTAAATCCTCTGAATTATTTATGTATTTTTAAGAAAATCGCGGACATATAAACTAATACGAGTACACTGATCATATAAATTACAGCTCTATTAGAAGTCGGTCTGTTTATGCGAATGAGTGCAAAGGTCTCTTAAAAAAATTTCTAAGTCGATTCGGTAGCACGTGTAACTGATAAGTCGTAGACGTAGTGCTTACTATCGTCGTAGCAAAGAGCTACGTCGTAGAAGCTTATTCCGTAGATCAAAAGAATATATGTCTGGCCATTTGTAATAAAAATTGCTTATTGCCTTTTCATTGCTAAAAGAAAAAACACATCGCCAAATAGAATTTCATTACAGAATTCAATCATATATTTTTTTTTATAAAATCATAACCATATATTTACAAGTATTTTCGTATTCAATATTCGCATTGATGGCCGCCATGTTATTAATCATCATAATCTAGTATACACGCCATGAACACGCACCACCAAAGGAATATATTATAATTAAATTCATTAAATCACTCACGGGAACTGAATGTGTAATGAAAAAAAAACAGAAAATGGAGCCGGGCGCGCTCCACATAAATCGAACTATTTTTATTACCGACTGGCACTAGAAAAAAATGCCGGTGCCGAGTATTTGATTGCTGGCAGTGTGTCCATATTTTTTGTCGGTGCCAAGGTTTTATGTTTTGCAACGCCATCTGACGGCCGTCGTATAAGTAGAGCGCAGATGTCGCCTCGAATGTCCCCGAAACTAATAAATGAGGTCGCCCTCGGGGAAATTAAAAATAGTTTTCAGCAAATCAACGTTGTTGTTGTTGAGTTTGAATATCGAACTATAATGTTTGCCCCTATTGTTCTTTTTTTTTGTACGATTGAAACAATATCGAGAGAGTAGAGTGTTGATAAGTTCACAAATGAAATTTGTAGCAAACCAATTTGAGAAAAAGGCCTTTTGATAATAACTATTCGAGGCAAACGTTCGTTGAACATTCAAATGCTTTTACGAAGTTTATTCTCTATTCGATTTCCATATACAACTTGCGCTACCAAAATATAGGTACAGCAAATAAAATTAGTGACAAAAAAATTATCATATTTTACTTTTTTTCTCATCATTTTCTACTGAGTGTCTTTTATATATCTGAAGGCGTATTTAATATTTTTATTTTGTTTATTTTACTATAGAATACTTGTTCGATAATTGATTTGGAATTTTTTTGTGATAAAGTTCACAGACTGATCCTGGAATCTGACGTCATAAAAGTACCTAAATCCGACATTTTTTAACCGGACGCATCTCTAAAAAATCATATATTTTCTTCACTGAATGTAAACATGACAAAATAAATAAATTTCGAAGTGCATAATAGCGCATTCGTTAACCGACTACGAAGTTTGAGTGAAGTACGTACATAGACCTTAGTTTCGCGTCTGCGTATACCTAATACACAGTAATAAGCTCGCCACATCCGATGAGATTTAATTTTATTCGAGGGCATCTTATGGCGTAAAATTGTCCAACAAATAAAAGAAGATTTTATTCCTAAAATTTTGCAGTAGATAAATTATATTTAAATATATAATACAACAAGTAATATTAATGTACCCACATATTTCCACGTTTTCTATTTGCGAGACGTTCGCCTATAAAATATTAAATACGGTTTGTTTTGCCGACTTCTGTTTGCGGCTATGATTTACAACTGTCATATAAAATAAATGGCGGAGGTCATATCTGAACAGCAAAAAAAGAACCCCTTTGGGAACATTAAACAACTTTTAAATAAAAGTGTTGCAGAAGTTCCTAAGGAAATACCCTTTTTGCTGACGTTATCGTAGACAGTACTTCCCGGTTATCAGACTTTGCGATCAAAACGTAAATATTTATTGCTGGTAAAAAATTAACTAAATAACTCTATCAAGATTCGTTTCATTCATTCATTCATTGGCTCGTTCTCCATTCGTCGTCGCTATTTGCAATATAAAACACGCTGATCTATTTTATGGGAATTTTATAATAAAATTATTATATATTATATATATATATTCAGAGCGTGAAGGTACCTTCACGCTCTGATTGTATAAAAGCGTAGGCCGTAGTAGGGTCATTAAGTCAAATAAAATATTAACATGGAATCGATGCCCATTACTTTGCCATTAGTAATTGTATTCAGGACAAATCTTGTGGCAAAGTAACTAGCTGTTTTACAAATAACTCCAACGCAAATATTTGTGTTCATAATATTTTCTCTGTAATGTATGCCCCTAAAAACTTATCAATCCAGCAGAACAATCCATTACTGTAAATGAAACGATATTGTCCTTTCAGAGTGCTTTCTAATTACTTATTAATTCAATAGATACTAAGATTATATATAATACTACGGCAATTAGCTGACGTCATATGTCATATATTTAGCATCCAAATGTATATGCAAATATTACTTTGGCATGGAAGCCGAGACTGTGTTAATAGTGACGTCACCTTGACAGTTGAACGAGTACATTCAGTTCGATCATTAACTGTGGAACGACGAATATAAAAACGACTGCCGCCATTTTGAAACGTTTTTTTTTTTTTCAATTCTTGAGTTGTTTATTTTTTGACACGTTTACTTAGTAGTGACAAGTCTATGAAATATAATCTATCGCTTTCTTTAAATAAGTGCAGAAATAAACTTATCATCTACATAAACATTCTAAGACAGTTTTTAGACTATTTTTATAAATGTGGAAATGAAACCTACGTCACACTCCAAACCGAACTCAATTAAACCCTAAAATGTTTGGAATATCTAAACATCTATACATATAAATAAAACTGATGTCAGTTTGTAATATTGAAATTAATGCTTTCTACTACAATTCATAAATATATAAGGTACATACACCAAAATAATCACTGAAATAACTGAACTGATTTTGACACGACTTGTATCGGCAGGTAGCTGGTGTAATAAGGAGTAACTTACATTTAATAACTTAGACATAGAAAAATGTTGCATTTATTTATTTCTTACGAAGCGAAAGAAAGTTCGCCGGTTCAGCGATAACTACTCAAAATCAATAATAAAATTTTCACTTACTATTATATCTAGTTCCCTTATACTTACACGGAATAATTAAACTCACTTAACTTAATCTTAGTAAATCACATAAACATTTCAACACAACAAGACCTGGTATATACGTGCATACACACTGCATTCATTACCGCAAGACCCCAGGAGTTGTGCACTGCAGGTAATATTTATTTACACAAATAAATCCAGTAGTCGTCGTCTGCAGGCAGAGGCAGCAGGCATCGTGTGCAGGAAATTAAAATCAAGGCACCACCAGGTGCAAATAATGAGATTCTCATTACTCACATCTCAAGGTTTATTATGGCTGGAACTCTACAAGTACAAGTTTCTTGCAAAATGAACGTAATCGTCTAGATATTGTGATGAAATATTATAAGGCAGTTTTTTTTTTCTCTTTTGAACAATATTAATATTTTACTACGATCAATTATGGTTTTTTTGGCGGTAACAATAGGATTATAGAGCGGTAGAGCCAAGCAGTTCGCTGCATGAATGGGTCGGCTCGAGCGGTGGAATACCACGAACTCTCAGAAGATCGACGTAAAGTTGCTCATGCCGCGTTTCGTTCGGTGAGAAGGGTACCCTAGCCCTTCCCTAGCCCCTATTCCCTATCCCTTATAGGTTGGCAACGCAACAGTAACACTATATGTATTGCTTGTGTCCATTGGCGTCGTTGATTGCTTACCATCAGGTGACACGCCTGCTCGTTTGCCCTGTTATCCAATAAAAATAAAACGGCTACTACACACTTTCCCTGGCCAAATTAAACGAGTTCTTGAGGAAGTACGAGCTTTAAAAACTAAGAAGTACATGCTTTACAAACCAAGAAGTACATACTTTAAAAACCAATAGTTATATGACAGTCGATGAAGCGAAGCGGATGTTTAAGAATCGTGACCTCTATTCTCTTAGCGCTACCCAGCAAAAGACTTGGCGTGAAGTTATGCATTTATGTATGTATTTTTTATAGTCTCAATGCTCCAAATAATATTTGATTACTGTTTCTCTAAAGTCAACTATTGAAGTAACGCATTTGCAAATATAAGCATATGTTTTTATACTATCTTCAATTACATATAAAGACTAATAATAATTAATCAGACAGATAAATTAGATTAAGCAGACAATTATTGTTCCGATAGTCATTTCTATAAATGAACGTATTGCCTCTTGGCAATAGCAATGGCTCTTGCCACGACCAACATCTAGAGAGGCTTGCGTTAGGCAGCTTGATCAAGGGATTCAAGCAGAAAGCAGTACTTCTGGGCACGGCACGTATCGTGAGCAAGTCTCTGGGGTCCTGAACACTGGGAACTTGGTCCCTGTATCCGATGCCAGTGGGTTTCACTTAGTTTTATATTTTTAAATGTATTTATTGTAGTTACATTTAAAAATGTATTTTTAAAGTGTACATAATAAATAGAGGATATAATAATCCATCAGACAGTATTTCCTCGGATTTTGTCTGCACTGAATAAATTACATCTTTTACGCTTTTAATAAAGATACAAAAAAGTCATACAAGACAGTCTCAACTCCTTATCGAGTTGACATTGCAGTACATTGAGTGCAAACTAAGCCGTACCTCACATTGTATTATCATAAACAGACTTGTATTGTAAAAATATGTATACATCCGGGTGAATTAAAATATTTTTGCATATACTGCGCGTATCAGACCAGTTGTTGTAAGGTTTACGTGCTTTTATCATTAAGTACTACTTCTTGGAAACGTCTAGAATAGAATCTTTCATGTATGCACCTAGTGCTGCCATCTATAAGACGATTTCTTGTGAAACACTTGAAGAGGAATATTAAATTGTGTTATAATAATAATATCTTGGACACAAATCACACAGCGCCCTCCAGTTCCAAACTAAGCAACTAAATGCTTGTGCTATGGATACTGGATAACGGATACTAATACATATATACTTTTCTTTTGTAAATACATACTTATAATACATAGAAAAACACCTTTAGTTAGGTAAGACCACATTATAGCTTTGTGTGTGTATTTTAGTCTGGTTTAGAAGACTAAACCCCGAATGCTGAACCACCACTCAAATATATAAGCGCTACTTAAGCGTTTAAGTAGCTGTGACATTAGACAGAATACGTCAAATTTAAGCAATAAGTAGCACTTGAATGATTGTCAGATTTGAGTGGCGGTTCAGTATTCGGCCGTTAGGTCTTTATTAGTTTAACAGTTAGAGCTAGAGATATCAATTAATTACTATTCGTGGGTCGTCACATGTTTAAAATAATATTAGATTGTTCTTTGCATCTTTTTTAATAGACAGAGGGTGTAAACGGGCTGATTTGTATGTATAATTCATGTATAATGTAGCCAATAAAAGCACTTTAAATTCAAACGCTGGTACACTCAAAGTGATAGATCAAAACTAAACTATTGTACACCTTCAAAAGGTCTACAAAAAGTTCACAATGGCAAATGTCTATTTCATAAGCCATAATGACCATTTTTATTTCTTTATTGAGGCGAAATAACGTATGTTATAAATGTAGATACTGATACAATTTAGTCCAATGTAACAAATGGATTTAAATATTCAGGAAATCGAGGGGAAACAGCCGCTGCCTACATATTCAGATAGAAGGCTTGAAGTCATAAAATAAAATTAAAATACCGCCTAGCCTACCTGAAAGTTTGTCGCCTAAATAACAAAATATTTTCCAATCTTGGCGCCCAGCAATAACTGCTCGGTGTAAGGTGCGACAATTATTGATCTGGGCCCACCACCTATTTCATATGGCGCTATTATTTACCTAAGTATACATGTATTAACTTAATTCAAAATATAAACGAGAATAACCATTGTCCATATTGCTTTTAATTCTATAGAAACAAAATAAAATGAATTCGGAAGAGTTATTTCTGCGTGACAACAAAAAAAGTGTTTGTTGAAAGCTGAAATGATTTTATTATTTATTTATTATTGTCTTAAATATTATCCGGTAAATATTGTTTTTGTTCTTTACGGTTCTGTAAAAGTTTGCGGAAATGAAATTCGGGCGCAACTCATTACAAAACATGGATAGCCACAGTTTTATTATTGAAATTTAACATAAATCGTAACTTTTTTTTATTTACCCTTGAAAAGAAATAGATAATTATGATAATTTGAAACGTTATTTAAACAATGAAAATAGATTTTATGCAATACTATTATCTAATATATAAAATTCTCGAGTCTAGATGTGCGTAATTGAACTCCTCCGAAACGGCTTGACTGGTTCTCATGAAATTTTATGTGCGTGTCGGGTAGGTCTGAGAATAGGACAACATCTATTTTTCATCCCCCTAAATCACAAGGGTAGCCCACCCCTCCATTTTTTTTTTAATTTTTCGACATATTTCTGTTTCTTATTTTTTTTATAAAACGGGATACAAAAATACATGCAACCCTAAATTTTCAACCCCCTACGATCAACCCCTATTTTTTAAATTTTATTTTTCGGCAAGACAACGTTTGCTGGGTCAGCTAGTGTTATATAACAGTATGAGATAGCGTAATATACAGTACCATACTATTACATAAAATAATCATACATAAAACAAATAGAAACATACAAATATCATACAAATGTTTGTTCTAATATAATTACTGTACCCGCTGTCACTTCAGGTAAAACACATCCAGTCGTCTATTCAATTATCCAAGTATAACAAAAAAATCGTAGGGTGTTCGCGCTAGTATCTAAGCCTATGACCTCAGCACAAATTCCTTTTAACCGTTCCTTAAGAAAACGCTTACAATAGATTGATTCTCTTTAATCTCAAAAGAATAAACCGAAACAAAAGCTAGCAATCAAAGAACGTGCGAAATAAAACCAACTAGAACATTGACTGCCATCTATACAAATCAAGAATTGACCGCTACTGGAATGAAGAGATGTTGAGTTCAATTGTCCCGGGAAAAGCAGATCTATTTTTTTAATGTATTAACGGCAAACCAACAAGCGTGTCACCTGATCAAGTACCGCCTTGGACGGACACCTTTTTTCTTACGCGAGGAAATGCTTTATGCACACCCCCCGCCTAGGGACGGTAAGGGATAATGTGGGACTCCCAAAACAGTGAACTGCAAACCGATCCTAGGGTTACGCACTAAAACCTCGCGGCGGCCTTCCTCCGGCGTTGGGGTGGTCCAGGATACGGTTAACCCTTCTGGACCACAGACTTCGCCCCCCCCTGTCCCTCGGGGAGCCTAGGCGTGAGGCTTCTCAGGGCTGTAGCGCCGGCGGCGCCCCCACGACCCTCCCAGGCCGCACAGGCAGGCCATCCTTCCCGGTCCACCACCCGGTCGCACTTGCGGCGGTTCGTCCTCGGGGCCTGTCGGCGGTGATCACTGAGCTCGGCGGCCTCCTTCTGGAACATCACAGCTTCACAGAAGGAGACCACAACCATCCACTCCTCCTCGCCGACCAAGACTCGACGCTCCCGCCTCCGCACTCCGTGTCCCGCACGTCCGGGTCCCCCCCCCGCCCCATTAAAATTATATATTGTGTATAAAAAATGTTAAGTTCAAAATATAAGCGATAATTACTACTTATAAGGTAGTACTTGTCGCTTATAACATTTGAAAATGGCAATATCGTTTGCATATTATCATAACTACTATTAAAATTTATTCTATGGAACCATCAAGTCAATCTAACTTAATCTTCAAGTTTTAAATTAGACACGAGCTAAAACTTCGGAATGAGGTTAAAGTATCTGCATTATCCCCGAGTATGAGCGACGCGGTGCACTTTACTTTCCACGCTGAGACCGGAAACTTACTCATCGTATCACATACCGGTTTAAATATACTATAGTAAGTACTAACTGGTATCAGTCTTAATCACGATATTTGCAAATACAAAGATAAAACTTAGTTTTTTATGACATATGTCTCGGTGGTCCAGTGGTCGACCCCATTTCTGATTTAAGAAGTCGTAGGTTCGAATCCGGACTCACACCAATGCCTTTCGAAATTCTTTTCGGAAATGAAAACTGTGCCAATCGTGAATTAAACACACAATATATAATTTTAATAATGTTGCATATATGTACATTTATATATTGTCAATGTTTGCTTTCATGTTCAAATATTTGTCTGATAGTCTATTTAGGTACTACACTTATATGAGGCAACTAATTAAATTTATGGGACGTTTTTCCGAATATTTCATTTTACACATGTCATATCTTCGCACCTTTTTCTACCCGAAGGTGTAGGCAGTGGCCGTTAAGCCTCGACTCGCCGTTAGGTTTACGTCCCAAATGGATTGGATGGCGTACCTTTTGTCATACCGGGCACAAAGTTTTTAGTCATCGATATTTATTAATTTCGAAAAGTCATTGGTGTGTGCCAGGATTCGAACCCGCACTTTTGGATTCAGAAACCGTGTGCTCGACCACTGGACCACCGAGACTATTCCAACCGAGAAATTCATATACATACACATACATACATAACTTCACGCCAAATTCCTCGCGGGGTAGGCAGAGAGAACACGCCTCACTCGCTTCGTTGACTTTCATAATTCTTTTCATGCACGCGCGTCGGGTTTTGAGGCTCCTAACATCATCTTCCTCCAAAACACGTTCTATTTGGTCATAGAATGTGTGTCTTGGCCGTCCTCGACTCCTACATCCCTACATAAATCCTTTTTTGCAATGTATATCAATTCATATACTTTGTAATTCATTAGTAAGACTAGTAAAGTTTCTTTTAATATTAGTAATAGAATCTAAATTTTCTTAAGACTTTAAAATCTCTATAACTCTTCAGTTCCATTCAACTTCATCAACAAAATGACGTTCGTTTAAGCTCTAGTGTTTCGTTGGATAACAATAAAAAATACTATTTACCTTAAAACAACATTTGAGCAAAACGAGAAGTTTTATAAGTTTTAAAATTGGTACGCTACGCCGCTGAAAACACTTTAATTTTAACTTTTAACACTTGACAACCAAAAAATAATACAGATTATGATATTATGTTAAAGTTTTTGTAATAGAACTCATGTAACGGGGAAGCTATGTATTGTGATGTTTATTTTTATTTATTCCTGTTGAAATATTACTTTATCATACAATTCTTTTACAATTTTGACTAAATAACATTCAAAAACTAGAAATATGAATAGTGGTAGATGTACATATTTTGTTGCATGAATAGGCCGGCTCGACCGGTAAAACACTACAACCTCTCAGAAAATATCGGTAAAGTGCCTCGTGCCGTGTTTCGGTCGGTGATAGAGGGAGGTACCCGGAGGCCCAACCCCCTTCCCCATTTCTTCCTATCCTACTCCCTTAAGGTCGGCAACGCAACTATAACGCTATAAGTGTTGCAGGTGTCCATGGGCGGCGCTGGTCACTTAACAACAGGTGACACGCCTGCTCGTTTGCCCTCCTATCCCATAAAAAGTGCCATGTTTCGTTTGGTGAAAGATGTATCCCGAGGCTACTTACTTCTTTATCCTCATCTTAATCACAACTGGGGCTTATTAGTTCTGCATATATCCATAAGCGCTTACCATCAGATGACCCGCTATATCGCTTGCCCATTTTCCGATAAATAAATGTATCTGAATTATAATATTTATCATTGAAATTTCTTTGCAGTCTCCTTCATTAATCTTTGGAGATATTTATTAATTAATTAACAATCAAAAGGCAAATTAACAGTATTATTAATTTGGGAACATAATTCTCGCAGCGCCATCTAACTCTAAAATATGCATAATATTGAAACAACTCTTTATGGATAATATCGCGTTTATTTAGAATCACTTTACGTCACTCGGACTATCAATGCTGCCGGCGCTGCTGCTGAATACGCAGAGACCCTCAAGCGTCATAAATACAAAAATACAATAATCTTGTGGGTGATTATGTGTTCGAGCTATTTGGATTCGAAACACTTGGTCCATGGGGGCCAAGTGCACACAAATTGTATAAAGATCTCGCTAAGCGGCTGGTAGAGGTTACACGTGACCAGAAGGCTAGCTTGTTCTTTGTACAGAGAATAAGTATTGCCATTCAACGTGGCAATGCTGCCAGTCTTCTGGGCACGTTACCCGTTGACAACGATGCGGAAGAATCTATAACTCTGTAAATAAATTGTAAAAATAAATTTATATTATCATATGGATAGATAATAAAATGTTATTAAAATGCAATATGTAACTTTACGTCTATCTTTTGAAAGGAGATTTTCACGGGCCGATTAATCCAGCGATCTGCGTGGCTATATTATTTCCGTTATTAATATGTGATTGAGTAACGGGGCCCATAACCTATTAAATCAGACCATATAAGAGTTACAGTAAGTTATAGAGCTTTATATAATAAAAAAAAACTAAATATAAATCACTGTCCATCATCATGTCTATCTCCACTCCGTTAATCTTCGTCCCAACGAGTGTGTAGTGACATCTCGTAAATCATTTTCTATAGCATTCCTTTATGAAATATCGAAAATTTTTTAAACATATATGTTCTTTTTTTGTATAACTTCACGCTTTCTTTTACCCGAAGGTAAAGGCAACAACGATTAAGCCTCGACTCGATGGATTTTACGTCCCATCGATATATCTTTTGCACCAACCTCAGATTTCAATAAAAAAAAGTAATCTAACCAGTATTTTTAGTCGCTATTAGATCAAAAAAATATATATGGTGATTTAAAAAAATAGCAAACCTCTTTTTGGTGTTGTTTTTTTTTTGTTCTTCTCTAATCAGACCTTCATGTTTATAATTTTCAATATACTTATATATTTATTAAGCTTAGATATCAGACTTTTATTTCATAATAAGTAATATTCGTTTAACCAAACACTCAGCAGGTGAGGTATACGTCCAAGATTAATTGTAACTGGTGCCCCAAATGCGACGGAAACACATACATAACTGTCCAGCCACAACTCTTGGCTCCTTGGACTAGTAAATGTACAGTATACCAGGTAACTATTTAAATGTATAAATATATATAGATAGAAAATAGATAGTGTTACAAGAAGTACTTCGAGAATTTGACAGGCCTCGTGGCGCATTGGCAAAACTACCGGCTGAAGCAATGGAGTCGGGGGTTCGATTCCCACCCGAGCACAAATATTTGTGACAAACATGAATATTTGTGTGGTGTCTGGGTGTTTTTCTATGTATTGTAAGAATGTATTTACAAAAAAAAAGTATATATGTATTTATATCCGTTATCTAGTATCCATAGCACAAGCATTTAATTGCTTAGCTTAGAACTAGGGGGCGCTGTGTGTATTGTGTCCAAGATATTATTATTATTAAATACACTTGTACGAAGTGACTTCTTCAACTCTTGTAGTTTAAATCCCAAGTTTTGCCTTTTAGAGTAATAATATAAAACTATTATAACTATTATCTACAAACTTTTATCTTGAGCCACTATCTATTGATGAAAATCTTAAAAATATCTAAACAGACAAATAGTGACATACATAATATAATTTTACGCCTTTTTCTACCCGAAGGTGTGGGCAGTGGCTGTTAAGCCTCGACTCGTCGGTATTTTTTAACAGTGGTAGAGCCAAGCAGTTCCCTGCATGAATTGGCCGGCTCGACCGGTGAAATACCACGACCTCTCAGAAGACCGACGTAAAGTGGCTCATGCCGCGTTTCGTTCGGTGAGAGAGGTACCCGGAGGCCCATCCCCCTTCCCCGTCCTTTCCTATCCCCTATCCCTTAAAGGTCGGCAACGCAACAGTAACACTATATGTGTTGCTGGTGTCTATGGGCGGCGTTGGCGTTGCTTACCATCAGGTGACACGCCTGCTCGTTTGCCCTCCTATCCCATAAAAAAAAAGATGGCGAACTTATGGTCATACTGGGCACAAACTTTTCAGTCATCGGTATTTATCACACATAACCTTTCAAATTAATTTCGAAAAGTGATTGGCCATTCAAAGCCAGGATTCGAAACCTCGGCTACTCGATTCAGAAGCGGAGGGCTCGACCACTGAAGCACCGAGCCTTCTACAAACAACCAAACCGTCTTTATACTTACTCTTTAAATATGTAGTAATTATTACTAGCAATTATATATATTAAAATATTTAGCAAATTATAACCAGAGATTAAATCTTGTATCTTCCAAATGGAAGTGTACCTTCTAAGCCACTAGACTATCGATCGACGAAACCAACCATAAATTACCACGGCGCAATAAACTTGGACTAAGCTATAGTTAAGTTGAATAATCGCTAATGTTGTCCAAACTTAACCAAGCTCAGGTACAGTACAGCCAGTTGGTGGCACTTGGGGGAGTCCAACCGCAGGCTTAAGTTTTAACTGAACACACGGGAATTACATAAACCTACTCAGGGGATAATCTTCTATAGTACCAACTAAATTTGTTACCATTTAGAATTAGAGGAATATAAATAGATCTCAGATTTTATTGCTAGAAATTTATTAAAGATTATCATTAATTAAACTCTAATTTAGCATCGAAATAGTTTTAAAAGTGGTAGAGATAAGTAATACCCGGCAATAATGAGCCCTTTCCATCAGTAAATCGACGTAAAATGGCTCATGATGTGCTCTATTTGGTTAAAGTATATATAACTGCATGCATTAAATAATTGTTTAGAATAATCAAAACTAAACTTTAAATTCACTAACGACTTCAAACCGTCTTAGAGTAGTATAAAACCCTACATAATATTATAATGCTGAACTTTTCCGTTCATTCACCGAGTAAGGCTTTAGGCAAAGTATCATCACACCATGACCAATAGGAGCAGAGCAGTGATCTATTAAGTGATAAAAGTATTTAATACATCTGTAGGCAGTTCGCTCGGTCATCTAGTTTTTAAAAGCTTTTTGGAGCAAACGAACAGGCGTCTCACCTGATGGCAAGCAACGAACGCCGCACTTGGACACCTAAACACTGATAGTGTTACAGTTGCGTTGCCGGCCCTTACAATTGGATATGGAAGGGGTCGTAAATGGGATGGGAAGAGAAAGGCGAGGGGCTGGGCTCCCGGATACCGCTTCCACCGAGTGAAACGCAGCATGAGCCACTTTATGTCGATTTTCCTAGAGGTCGTGGTATTTCATGATTAGAGCCGACCCATTCGTGCAGCTAACAGCGTAGCTCTATCACTGTTGGCCTTTTTTGTGGGCTAGTTGTACTTATTATTGTACGTATTACTTAACCTGTTTGCTTGTAGCACAAAAATGACCTTTTTTGTATGCTGCACAACTTATATACTCAAACTTTTGTACAAGTTATTATTAGTACATTATGACAGTTATTATTAGTACATTTACATAAGTTATTATTAGTGTATAATCTGACTAAGCAGATATACAATGCAAAAGCGGATGGATGCAGGAGTCGAGGACGGCCAAGACACACAGTCCATGACCAAATAGAACGTGTTCTGGAGGAAGGTGATGTTAAGAGTCTCAAAAATCGACGCGCGTACATGAAAAGAGTTATGAAAATCAACGAAGCGAGCCAGGCGTGTAAGAATCGTGCCTTATGGTGCTCCGTTCTCTCTGCCTACCCCGCAAGGGATTTGGCGTGAAGTTATGTATGTATGTATGTATGTAGTACATAATATCATTTGAAACGCCATAGCTAAATAATTTACTGGCCCAATTCAGTCTGTTATTCTGTAATTGACACTTTGAATGGTAAGCAGTCAAATGAATGTCTACAATATAGTTTAGTTGATCGCTTGTTTCTGTCTTATGATAATTATGATTGTTTATTAACAATAATAGTCTGATACGACGCCATCTTGTCATATGTAGATAGTCACTTAATATAATTATGTATTTTAATTGTCTCAGTGGTTTGGTAGTAGAGTATCACGGTTCTAAATCAAGAAACCGCGAGTTCATATGTCTTACCAATGTCTTATCTCAAGTTATGCATGATAAATATCGATGAGTGACAACTTTGTGCTCGGTGTAAGGCTATAGGTTTGACATCATTTGGAATAGGTGTCGGATTACACACTAAAAATCAGCCAAAATGTGAAAATTATGAAAAATGTATTCAGCAGTAGTAAATGTTTGATACTATGAAATAACAGGTTATGGGCCTATTGCCCTGTTTCGAGTATATCCAAAAGTTTAAAATCGAATGGGAATCTGACCCACTACTCAGTTCACTACGATGGCTGTAAAATCGTTATGTGCAGTGTGTAAAAGTGCAGAGTTTTTAATTTTTTATTCTAGCTTGAACTTTCCAAGTTTTCACTTGAATTTAAAAATAAACACTTCTGAAAGTTTGGCTTTTATTTATGTAAATAAGTTTTTACCGTTTTACTTTTTACATTTCGCGAACTGCGATCGCAATGCCACTTACCATTAAGCAACTTGTACGGGAAACGTGGGTTGTTAAATTTAGAAAGAAGAGCTCTAGAATCCAACGAAACTCTTCACAGAAGTATAAAATTTATTTCATATATAAATGTAAGAAGTTTTTATAGGATTGCACTTGTTCTTACTAACTATAGCTACAGATTTAGCAGGAGTGTATTTACAATCAGTAATATCGCCGTTTGGTCCGCCACCGCGCCCGCTCATACGTCAAATCAAATAGTGCTCTTATCACCTGTATCATCCATGAATACATCCATACAATCACATACATTTGGTTATTACTTTTCAACCTGTTTATGGAAGAGGTGGCAAACGAGCAAATAGGTCACATGGTGGCAAGCTAATAGCGCTGGCTATGTACATCTGCAACACCAAGAGGGTCACAGTTGCATTACCGACCTTTAACATGGAGAGCAGAAGAAGGTGTGCCTCCAATTAAGTCTCTCGTCAAATAAAAGGCGGCATAAACCGCCTTACGACGATTTTCTGACAGGTATTTCACCGGTCTTGCCTATTACTATATCACCATCTGTTACTAGTTCGATTCTATTCGATATTTTATCTCAAATAAATATAATATATTGCATTTTAGTGTAGGCAGAGATATTTCTGTATTATTCAGTAAAAATATCAGGCGATAACATACGACGTTGTTAGTCGTTACCATAGTAGCAATGGCCATTAGAAGTAACGAGCCGGCCTGAGAGGACAAAATGTCCTGCCCGCCTACAATGACCGCTAGTGATGTACCATTACTATGAGCTATATCGATTAAATTCATTCGATGTCAGATACCGTGTTATATATAATTATATATATATGCTTAAACGTCAATACAGTGGCAGTTCTGATTTTATATCATTGTCGAACTAACTCAGTATAGCAAATAATTTGACCTTTTATGTTATACTTATCTAGTAGGTAAAGAATTTTAATTTTCAACTACTGAAATTCTTATGTAATATTTCTCTATTTTAGGTCAATTCACATGTGCAAAATGTAGCTTGATACAGCGCGTGTAGCGATTTATGAGGAAACACCGAGAAACAAACCAATTTACCTCAAGCTAGGTTGCAGTCTGACAATAATCATACTATCTATGACTAAAATAAAAATGTTAATATATACTTAATTTTCTTAGTTTTCATAATATATATTAAAACATTCATACCAATTAAGTTTAGATCTTTACTATGCAGTGTTCCAAATTTGAATTTTTATTTTTTTACTAAGCGAATAAATCGATATTCTCTTGACATGTCAATATCGATGTCACCGCACTAGTAACATCTCGCCGACGACATCTCCACCTTCAACATGTAAGTGACGCAGGTTGTGTAGTTGTTAGCGAAGGGCCCTTTCACTTAATAAGATAATTTGTCGTTTCTATACATAAAAATATAACAAAAAAGAAACATTTATAAACTCAAAAGTTTTTTTTGGCTCCGCGCTTCACTGGTTTACATGATTCGGCAGATTTTGCCGCCCAATAGAGTGGAACGGTATTTATAAAAATCATAAAAAAGGCTGAAGCTTGCGGCTTCTGCAGTGATAAAAAGTTCAATGTTGGTATTTAATAAATGAATTAACAAATACAAAGCCATCAGATACTTGTAGTAAAGGTATCCAAAGGCGCGATCCCCTTTCCTGTTGCTTTCCCCTCCTATTCCCTTAAAGGACGGCAACGCACCACGGTGTTCATAGGCGGTGAGAAGTTACTTACCATCAGGTGACCCACTGGCTCGTTTGCCTTTCTATCATATAAAAAAAAAATTAAAAAAAATTGTAAAACCAATTGCACTTCCGCGATGTACTACAATTAATAGAAATTAGGTATATAAATGCAAAGAGTTGAAATTTAATTAAGTTGAAACCGTAAAAGTTCTACATTTAGGTTCCATTTCGTTTGTATTCATTGAGTGTTGAAATATGACGCTCAGTGTAAGTTTAATTTTAGTAAACATATGCAATATAGATACTCAAACTATCTGGAATCTCATTTGGTGCTTCTGTATTCTCGTATGCATTCCGAGTTCCGACTGAATAAAATATAACAAAATACAAAATATAACAGTTTATAATCGGATGACATATTGTAGATTTTCTTCTAAAAAATTCGAACATCTGTTTTAAAAATAGAATTGTTTTGTTTTAGAAATTTGTTCTATTGACATTTGAAATGTCAAGCTTATTTATTTGAATACAGAAATAAGTCAAATGTTTGCATTAGTCAGCTCACTTACTGATGAAGGTTATATAGGCCATCACCAGATTCATCACGATACTAAAATATTTCGAAACATGCGACTAAACTAAAAAAAAACCGAGAGGCGAGGTTGGTAGAAAAGTCAAGTAGCAGATGTGAAGCTTTCAGAATCTTAAGATACTTTTTAAGCTAAAATCCACAGCTTCAAAACGTACGAAAGCATATGAACTAACACATCTGAAAAAAGTATCTCCTGCTTTAGTTGGGTAAAAATATAAACAATACCTACATAAAAAAAAAATTGTGTGGTTTTATGAAACCACCGTAAAAGTGAAACTTTTAAAATTGAGTCTTGGGTTATTGATTTTTAAATCTACTTTTTAAATATACATAAACAAAATATTTTTTCAATAATTATTTTTCAATAATTTAGTTAGTAAGTTTTTTAAATTGATGATTCTGATAAAATGATTAACATTTATATTTTTTTAGAGTGCAACAGTGTAAAACAGTTACTTCACAGCAATTTTTTTAAAAGTTTGCTTTGGCTTCGTTTTCGAACCGGACGTCACCGGCTTTCAGGGGATTGTGCGATAAGGGCTATTTTAATTTACTTGCCATCTAGTATTTGTTAATAGGGTTTCATAAATGTTTTTTATTTTACGTGGTCACGACAATAATTCCTAGATGGCGCTACTAGGTTGCTACTATTGATGATTCTGCCGTAATATCGTATTATATCGATAGATGTCGCCCGAATCGACAAGTATTCCAGCTACGGCACTAGGGATAACGCGACACCTATTAAACGTTAACAACATTACAACAAAGGATCTTTACAAAACAAAACCATATTTTTTCCTCCAGTAAATATGATATTTCGATTTATTATGAAAATGTGACAAATACATATATAAAGAGCACTATCTTATCTTATATCTTTAAACGAGCAATTCTTGTATATATATATATATATATATATAAAATTGGAATCTCGGAATCGGCTCCAACGATTTTCATGAAATTTCTATTCCAGCAGATGGCGTTGTTAACTAACACGAAGTCAATGTGTGTTTGCTTTGCTTTTATTACAGTTTATCACTGCAAAAAATTAAGTATATGTTTCTAATATAATATGTTAGTACATAGTATATATTAGTATATATTTATTATTCTGTCGGTAAGATCGAAAAATATTATTGATATTTCATTATTTTATTAGTATGTAATTCGTACTTAAATATAATTTTCAAAAAACACAATTTATAAAAACACAATTTATAAATAATATAATTTTTTTTTTCTCCGCCTGCAATACGTACGTACGTATATGTATGTATGTAAAAAACAAACAAACAAACAAACTCGATCCTAGAAAATGTGTCGAAATTGGTAAAGAGGACGGTAATTAGACGATTATACATACGGCCCTCGTGGTGCATCGGTAAACCGCACTACCGATAACACAAGGTCGGGGCGGGTTCGATCCCTCGTCTGGGGGTGTTTTTCTACATGTTTTTTCTACATGTTTTTACGGTATTTATTTACAAAAATAAAGTGTATATTTGGGTAATTAATTAATATCTATAAATAAACGATAATAGACGTGAAAGGCGCTCTGACGAGCGCCTTCACGTCACCGTCACGCGACATGCAACACGCAGACGAAAAAGTTTGAGACGATGTAATAAAAGTTTCACTTTAAAAACATATTGTCTACATTTTAATAAATTAAATATAAAAATAAACTCAAATTATAAAAGCACTGTTTGTCGATCTCATTTAATATAATAACATTGAGACATTTTCTAAAAGTGTGTGCTAGCACAGAAAACGTCGAAGTAAAGTAATAAACTACAATAATACCACAGAAAAAAAATAAAAATCGAGACACTAATAATCCCCCGGGGTGGAATAAGATGTATAATTTAACAAAGGAACTGGTCACACCACCGTATCTTCCTTTATCTTATTTAATGAAAAAGGAAAACCATTGCGTTTTTTTTTTCTTTCTTTCGAGTTATAGTCGGCGTTAAAGTTTAACAAGGACTCCGTTTGGACCTTTCATTATTTTAAAACTAATTAAAAAGTGCCATTTTAAGTCGCCTCGGGGCGACAGCGGGACGCGTGTAGTCTATACTTGAACAAATCATACCATTCAGTTCACTAGCTTGAAAAATTCACAAATATATATATAATAATGCGAAAAGATCGTATTATTATTGAAACAGTAACTAAACGTATTTTTCCAACGTAATTGTAAATCCAACAGACAAATCCAATGGTCTTATAATTCAAATATCGAACATTCTTATCCCGCCAGTTTTTGTTTACTTTCTTTTACATAAAATTCGAAATTTAAAATCTAATATATAAAATTCTTGTGTCACGGGGTGCGTTATTGAACTCCTCCGAAACGGCTTGACCGATTCTCATGAAATTTTGTGTGCATATCGGATAGGTCTGAGAATAGAACATTTATTTTTCATCCCCCTAAATCGCAAGGGTAAGCCCACCCCTCAATATTTTTTTTTAATTTTTTGACATATTTCTGTTTCTTATTTTTTTTATAAAACGGGATACAAAAATACATACAACCCTAAATTTTCAACCCCCTACGATCAACCGCTATTTTTTAAATTTTATTTTTCGGCAAGACAACGTTTGCCGGGTCAGCTAGTTTTCTTATACGAATAAGAATGTCTTCGGTAAGGAATAAAAAAAATAAACAAATTGTCTATTGCCAGTATGAAAATAAATTATAACAAGCCTTTGTACTAAAATGTTATACGAAGGATATGTAAATAATGTAGACAATAAGGATGTATTAGAATGTTTGTACTCGTGTGTTAATATTTACATAGGTGTGTCCTTATACGGGAAACACCGCAGTGTACAAGATACTGGCAAACAAACAACTCCACGTCTTATGTTATCAACTACTTACTAAGTTTATGGGCTCTAAATGAGGAACGAAAGTGGTTTTGGGCTTCTTTGTTGAACAGTTTCAGAGTTAATATTGCTAAAATGTTTTAAACAATTCTTTGGGACGAATAGTTTAGTTTGTTGCCCACAATAGTACCAATAAAGTACATGTTTTCACATTCACGAAAATATTTCTATATTAATATCTGATACTAGATTAAATCTTACATTCAGAGAGTACTGTCGATTATCTGTGGTCTTTAACAAAAAGTATCTATGTGACTTTTAATTTTTTTAATACGGCAAATGTAAATACTACGGTGTCTTGAAAAAAAAACACTTTCGCATCTTTTTGCCGAAAATCTATTAAAACAGATTAAAGTATGTTACTGAAATTTTATAAGTATTATTGTGAAATAAACTCTGACCACTTAACCTATGAAATAGCTTTGTTTTCATCCGATATGTGTGCATTTTATGAAGGAATAAAAATGAGTCATGGTGAAGTTTAGTCAGTATTCAGCATGAACAAGCAGTAAAACATAGAGGACCTGATTTCGAGCGATTTAACGACTTAACTTTTCCAGTAAGATAGAGATCATAATCGTGTATTTCATAAAAGCAGAAAAACTTTGAGTTTAAAAAACCTTTTTAGACATAAAAATTCGCTTCTTCCATCTTTCTGGCGGTCGAGTGTAGTTCCCAGAATAAGTTGTTATTGAAATGTCAGTTTACAAGAACGTGTAGAAATATTTAAAAAAATATCTTTTTCGTATCGATGGCTTGGAGATCGATTCTTTTCCGAAGTTATGTGTTAATTTCATTCCATTCCATTTAGGACGTAAAACTTTAGTGAATCGAGGCTCAACAGCCACTGCCTTCTAGCAAAAAAGGTGTGAATATCTCACGAACAAAGTCGCAGGCAACTTTTAGTTTTTATAGAGAATTTTTAATATTCAATACTGTACTTCCGTTACCCAACATTATCTCTCACTCGAGACAGCCTGATTTGGTCGAAGCTAAATTTGCTGTAGTTTATTTGCTGACATAAATACGGCCTTTTTAAGTAATTTCCGTTTTTTTTTCTTTGACACGTATTTTTTTAACGCTATGTCGATTTAGTATTTGCAGCCAGTACGAAGAGTCTTACTTTTTGACCTAATATAGACCATCTTTTGTATCTTATGTAACTATACCGTTACGATGGTCATTCAGTACTTTGAATCGAAATTCATAGTTCCTAAGTTAAAATTCAAAAGACGCATGTCTAATAAAATCATAAGATAAGTCTGATAAATATGAATGGCTATTAGTGTTTTAACTGACATAGACTGACTGTCAATAGATTTTGACAGCAAATTTAAAAAATTGGAACTAGGTATAAAATTATTCTAAAATAAGGAGACTCTAAAACGTTGAAATTTGTAATGCTCACAATATTATTGACATCAATAACTCTTGCAAAAAATCAGCATTCTTCTGCGTTCAATCATATAAGATCCGTGGACAGCTTTAATGAGGGATCGCAATGTCATTCTCTTTTTTAAGAAAAAAGAAGCTAAAAAGCTAACCTAAAAACGAGTTATAATTTCAAAGACGAAGGAAAAACAGTTTCTCTTAATAGCTTAACAGTAGAAAAAAAACCAGTTAATGTTTACAGCTCTTGCTCTCTCTCTCTCCCTGTTTCTCTGTCATCCCTCAAATGTTTCCAACGAAATGCCTTTTAAAACAAAAGATACTTTCAACACAAAAGAGAATAAAGTGGAAAATCGTTTGTGAATACCAAAATAGGAATCCGATGTCAAAAGACTAAGTTCGACGATCAACGACAAAAGGAATTTAATGAGGGGCCACACCCATTATTTCAGACCTCATTTGGACTCGAGTTCAAGCCTTTTGATGGTATTAGATTAACATTGGCCCCTGGTGATAGACACAAAATTGTCTATGTACACAACTCGTGTATTTCTTGGAGATTTTATTATTGAAAGAAGTATAATCTATGCTGGTATTGTAAGGAGAAAAGAAATTATTTATTTTTGTACGTTTGTGATCGAGAAACTCGGACCGTGATAAACCTATTTCCATAACTCAGTCACCATTACAAAAGTACTTCATGAAAAGTGACTTAAACAACCACATGTTTTTTATAACTTCACGTCGACGTAAAATGAAGTGGCTCAACCTATTGCCATTCACCGGTAACAAAGTTTATAGCCATCCACATTTATCACAAATAACACATATCAGGATTCGATTCCAGGTCTTGTTGATCCAGAAGCCGGATGCTCAAGCTCCATACCACCGAAACGACTAGACTAGTGTAATTGTTGGTTTTTAAATTATCAATACGTAAAAGCCCCTGTAATTGTGTAGGTATCTTGTCGATCTACAGTAGTAGAGCCAAGCAGTTCGCTGCATGAATGGGCCGGCTCGACCAGTGAAATACCACGACCTCTCAGAAGATCGACGTGAAGTGGCTCATGCCGCGTTTCGTTCGGTGAGGGAGGTACCCGGAGGAATGCCCCCTTCCCCATCCTTTCCTATCCTACTCCCTTAAAGGTCGGCAACGCAACTGTAACACTATATGAGTTGTAGGTGACCATGGGCGGCACTGGTCTCTTACCCCTCCTATCCCATAAAAAAATATATAAAAAAAAAGATCTAAAAAGCAACGAATTCCCCATCCTTTCCTATCCTACTCCCTTAAAGGTCGGCAACGCAACTGTAACACTATATGAGTTGTAGGTGACCATGGGCGGCACTGGTCTCTTACCCCTCCTATCCCTCCTATCCCATAAAAAAAATATATTAAAAAAAAGATCTAAAAAGCAACGAATCAATATTAAATAACTTAAATCATCATCTAAATTACCTTTGGTTTAGTACTTTGGTTTTGAAAGGTTCTGAGTTCGAATTGGGATACACATAACTTAATAAATGAGATAATTATTTACGACTTTATTTGGGAGTGTTGAAGAATAACTACCTAATAACTACATAGGCAGCTATGTCTATTAAATGATGGTGTGAAAATACAATATAGGTATTTATATTTCACAAGTATCTAACTAAAGCAGTCTTACAAATTTATTACGAAAAAGTAATTTCATTCTGAATGTTCTGCAAAGAAAGCGTTTCCAACAAAGGCGCACCAAGTGGATTGGTTACCATAAATTTTAAGCACTGCATCCACGCCACTGCATGTACAATATACCGGATATCCCTTCATCCTTTCAAAAGCCTCGGCGCTAACCCCCCACCCGCCCATTGGCGCTATTCCGATGGGGCCATTAGATTTTATTAATGCATATAAGCATGCCAAAGTCTATTTTTTTGTAAGCTTTCCTTTTAATTTTCGTTAAACGGAAGTTCTATCTTCCGACTTAGTCTTGGTAGCCCAGTGGTCGAGCACACGACTTCTGATCCAGAGGTCCGGGTTCGATTCCTGACACGGGCTCACACCAATGACTTTTCGAAATTGTTTTCGGAAGTTATGTGTGAGAAATATCGATGACTGACTGAAACTTTGTGCCCGGTATGGCAATAGGTTCGTCACCTATTCCATTTGGGACGTAAACATAACGGCGAGACGAGGCTTAACAGCCGCTGCCTACACCTTCGGGTAACAAAAGGCGTGAAGTTATGTTATGTATGTAATATGTGATTGAAACAATAGATATGTTGTTGCTCTGTAAAGAGAAATTTATTTTAATGTTAGGCATTACAAATTATTTTTGCCAACACAGCTTATATTTCTACATTAGATTAACAATTAACAGTACAGCACTAACCTGTAAAGAGAAACCACATTAAAAGCTATTGCTTCAAATATTATCTCTTCTCTTACAATAATTCTTAAATTAATGCGTTCCTAATGGCGGTCATTTGTGCAAAGACAGAGTGGTGAATCAAGACAATAGTTCCCATAGAGAATTGCTAGACTAAAGTCAAGGTCAAACGCGGGAAACTTAAATGAGGCATACAAGCTTCATTTATATCTCCCACCCTCCAAGTATACAAAATTATTTAAGTGCACACTGGTATAAGTTTTGTGATGTGAAACAAGTTTGATTCTAATTTTTTGTGTCCTGTACTAACTTTATATATTGTGTTGGAAATTTTTTTCAAAATTTTGTATGGTCCAATTTTTAATTCATCTAATTTTTTTCTGTTTAAACGATTACCATTTTCTACATAAACAAAGTCGCCTACTTTTATTGTGTATTCTTTCCTATTTTTATCAAATTGTTTTTTATTATAATTGTGTGAATTTATAGACCTCTCCAAAGCTATTTTCCTATCCTGGAACAAATCTTTCTGTGTTTTATGTTCTATTAACTCGTCTGGTAAGATATCTACAACCTTTCCTTCCAGTAAGTATGTTGGCGAATATCCTGTCACAGTATGTTCTGTTTCATTATATCTTTGGGTACATTTATGTGCAATAGTTGTCCAAGCAGTTTTATCTTTATTTTCATTAATTGTACATCTTATCTTGTTAACTAATGTCTGATTTAAACGTTCATTTAAACCGTTCGAAAAAGGTGCATTTACTGCGGTGAAAATAATAGGTATGTTCTCTTTATCCAAAAAACTTTTAAATTCTTTTGAGTTTATGCCCGGGTATTGATCAGATAAGATCATTCCAATTTTATTTTCTGGAATAACTTTTTTTATGAGTTTTATAAAGTCATTAGCATTCTGTGTTTTTGATGTAATTATATAGGCATATCTAGTGAAATGGTCTACCAGAAGATGAAGATATGTTTTTGTAGAGCGAGAGCCCCCAAATCCACCAATAGTGTCTATAGAAACAATTTCAAAAGGGTAAGTAGCAGGTCCTAGATGAGACATCAATCCATATTTAAATTTAGTTCTAGATTTATTCTTTATACATATTTCACAATTATCACAGATTTTTTTTATGTTATGAATTAAATTCTTTGCTTCATAGAATGGTCTGATTTTATTTTCTGTTTGTTTTACTCCTATATGGCAGTACGTAGAGTGTACATATTTAATAAGTTTTTTACTAAATTCCTCAGTAAGTATAATTTTTTCTTTTTTTCCTATCTTTTTGAAAAATATTTTATCTCTTAATATTAGTTTATTTTTATACAGTCTTATATTCTCATTTTCCTCTTGATCCTTTTGGATGTCTACTAGTTTAATAAAATTTAGGATTTTTAATACTTCTTCTTGGTTTACATGTGATTCCAATACTGGGTTTCTACTTAAACTGTCTGCTTCTAAATTGTTTTTCCCAGGTGAATATATAACTTCAAAATTAAATTGTGATAAGTAATATGTGAGGTCTCCCAGTTCCTCATCTGTTCTTGCCTTAATATTCAACTTTTCTAAAGGTTTATGGTCTGAAAACACTTTAAAATTTTTTCCTATTAGCCAATGTTGCCAGTATTTTAAAGCCTCCTTAATAGCTAAACATTCTAAATAAATAGCTTTTTTTCGTTTTTGACTGTCATTTAGTTTTCTAGAGAAATATGCACATGGTTTTTCTTCTAAATTTTTTTGTGGCTGTTTCAAAATAGCCCCTATACCCTGTAAGCTAGCATCTGTATAAATATGTATAGGTAAATTGGGATCAAATATTTCTAAAATTGGTTTTGAACAGAGTAGATTCTTTATTGTATCAAAACAGTCTTGACATTTTTCAGTCCAAATAAATTTTTGGTCTTTTTTTAACAAATTATGTAGAGGATCTAATATTATTGATATATTTGGTATATATTTTCCATAGAAATTTACTTTACCTAAAAATTGCCTGATATTTTTTTTTGTTTTTGGAATAGGGAAATCTTTTATGGCTATTAAATTATCCTTTACTGGTGTAATTGTATTATTTCTTATTATGTGTCCTAAGTATTTTACTGAGTCCTGTGCAAAATTACATTTAGAGAATTTCAATCTAAAACCCTCTTTTGAAATAGCTTCTAATAACAATGATAAGTGTTTAATATGGTCAGTGAATGTCTTCGAAAATACTAAAATGTCATCGATGAAATTCACTGTAAAATCTGATAATTTGTGTTTTCTAATAATGCTGGTAAGTATTCTTTGAAAAATTGCAGGTGAAGTTTTTAAACCAAATGGTAGGCAAGTCCATTGAAAATGATTTTCTTGAGTAACAAATGCTGTTTTCTTTCTATCTTCTACTTTTAAAGGTATGGACCAAAAAGCGGAATTTATATCTAATGAGGAGAAAAATCTACAATCTCTTGTTTTTACCATCAAATCATCTATAAGAGGAAAAGGTTGTGACTGAGGAACTACTATTTTATTTAGATCACGAAAATCTATGCATAATCTAGATTTTCTTCCTTCTTCTTTTTTATATGCTAATGTTACAGGAGCTGCAAAAGGGCTATAAGATTCCTCTATTAATTTTTTTTTTAACAATTTTGAAACTTGTTGTTCTATTTCTTTTTTGTCTTCAAAATTGCATCTGTATGGTCTCTTGCTACAATATGTATCCACTAATAAATCTATATGTGCTTCATAGCCGTTCACCGTGCCTACATCATATTTATCTTTTGCAAATAGTGACTTATATTTGTTAACTAATTCATCTATTTTTAATTGTTGCTGAGTGTCTAAATGTGTTACGGATATGCTGAAATTTGTAGTCTCTATATGTTCATTAAAGTTTACTCTATGCTTTTCATTTGAAAAGAACCTATCCTTCACCATAGTTTCCTCATTGCCTTTATCACTTAAATAACCTTTATTTTCAATTTTGTGCCCTGTAAAGCCAGGAATCTTTGTATTGTTTTGTTTTATTTCTTTACTAAGATTTTGTGTAATTTCTAACTTTTCATTTTGAATTAGTTGAAACAGTTTTATACAATCCAATCCAATTAAAAAATCATAATCAAAATTTTGTTCATCTACAACAAAAACATTAACATTTTGTTCTATATCAAAAATCTTTATTTGTAATTTTGCTATTCCTATAGACTTTTTAACACCATTAATCGTTTTTAAATTTGCTTGATGATTATTGTTGTTTGGGTAGTTTTTTATAGATAACAATCTTGAATTAATTATACTAACATTTGATCCGGAATCATATACCCCAAAAATTTCTAGAGACTCATTTATAATTAGCTTGGTTTTGATTAATGGTGGGATTACAAGTTTTTTGGATCTATTTCATTTAAAGTAATTTCTAATTCTGAATTATTAACACTTCTTACTGGCTCTTTTTTTTTTGAGCGATCACTGTCTTTATTTCTGAACCAGCATACAGATTCTAAATGATATCGAGTTCCCTTCTTTTCTCTTTCACAAATTCTACACGGCCTATCTTTTAAAGTTTTTTCTTTTTGGTTATCCAAATCTACTACCTTTTTATCTATAATTTTCCTGTTAATTAAATGTTCTAAGCCTCTAATACTACTAAATAAATCCTCAGTGTCTCTTAATTTATTCCTGTCAATTTCATCTGCTATGAAATTAGGTAACCCTGTTACAATCAAATCTATTAAAGTAGGTTTATCAATTAATTTGTTAATCTCTAATAAAAGCCTCTCTTTTTTAAGAGCATATTCTAGTAATGAACCCTGTCTATATTTAAACAAAAAAGCATACCTTACTGGTGACCAGCCTTTGTTCACATATGTTTCACAAAACTTATGTTTCCAAACGCACCATTCTGAATTTAATGTGTATTTTATAAGCATGGAATTATACCAATCTTGACATGAGTCGTCCAAAAATAATCGAAACACTTGTATTTTCTGAATATCTTCACCTATACCTAAACGCAAGCATTCATTTTCAAAGATACTTATCCACTGTGTTACACTTGATGTTTTTTTTGTAAATTTTTCCAATACAAACATCTCAGACAGATGCTTCAAATTAGGTTGGTTGGATTCCTTTTTCATTTCGGCAAATTTTTCTAGGATGCTAGTAAGAGTTTCCGCTGACGTTTCACTGGTATGTTGTGTAGTTGTGGTCATCTCCTCCAGTAGATATCCCTTGAATTGCATATTCTCATGTTCATCTATATAAGTATCATGCAATTCGGATGTCATTGAAATCCATACTTGTCTTTTTTCATGTCTTCTTTGTAAAGTGGCTTTTATTTTTTGAAAAATTTGAGTTTTTATTATCTCAGTATGTAGCCGTATTGGTTGTAAATGTTCTGGTATTATAAACACGTTTTTATCGATATTACTAATTGAGGTTAAGTGGATCATATTCGTCTTCGGATCTTCACTCGATTTCACAACAAATTCAAATTTCAACTTTTCCATTGTTCACAACAGCTATTATTAATGTTGGTTAAATTAATGTGGTTTTGTAATATGTGATTGAAACAATAGATATGTTGTTGCTCTGTAAAGAGAAATTTATTTTAATGTTAGGCATTACAAATTATTTTTGCCAACACAGCTTATATTTCTACATTAGATTAACAATTAACAGTACAGCACTAACCTGTAAAGAGAAACCACATTAAAAGCTATTGCTTCAAATATTATCTCTTCTCTTACAATAATTCTTAAATTAATGCGTTCCTAATGGCGGTCATTTGTGCAAAGACAGAGTGGTGAATCAAGACAATAGTTCCCATAGAGAATTGCTAGACTAAAGTCAAGGTCAAACGCGGGAAACTTAAATGAGGCATACAAGCTTCATTTATATGTATATGTAGAAGACTTGTACGAAAGAGAAATATTATTTCTTTGTTTCGTGTAAATGTAAAAGCCAGCATTCGATCTTGCAACTTTTTGGCGCAGAAGCTGCTGGCTGCTGAATACTCCAAACTGCAGACGATTAACTATTCCTCTTCTTATGACTCTTCATTGCTGAAGGTTGGACGTCAGCTTTCCATATTTATTTCTGTTTTGGGCTAAGTGGAAGAATTGTGACCTTTAGAAGGTGTATATTAATGTAATACATTGTTTTGATTTATCACGTAGGGTTCAGCTAGCGTCTGCAATTAAAATGCTAAAACATACAAGGGGGCTGACAGCAGGAAGCGGCTTTGTATTATACTAAGTAACTAGCTGACCCGGCAAACTATGTTCCGCATCCATTTAAAGTGCTATATCTCGCAAATTATCATGTTTCCTTTACTACATTACCCATTAATTATAGATACAAACCACCCTTTATCTATCAAAAAAGACGCGTATATTCAAAGATTTTAGCATATATGGGGACAGACAGCGGCAAGTAACTTTCTTTTATACTATGTAATGATATTAATATGTTGTATTTCTCATTATTTTTCAGGTGTCGACGATACGCACAAGTTTTTAGGGAACGAAACACACACCGACTACTTCAGATTATTGTTAAGAGATGGAAATTATCTTCTAGTAGGCGGAAGGTGAGTACATACATTTTATTTATTTAATTAGTACATCAATAGTTTAATAATCAAGTACTTATTACTACTAATTTAAATAAAAATATGTGGGATTTTAGTTGACAGATGACACGCCTGGTCGTTTGCCTCCCTATCCCATAAGAAAAATCATATCAAACTCCTGTAACATACGTTTCTTTCTCAATTTTTCTTTGTCAACTTTCTCTACTTTTTGTCGACTTTCAATATAAATCCTAAAAATATATAATAAATTATGTTTTCTAATCATTAGCCCTTTTGAGGTCCACTGCAGGACATAGGCCTCCCCCATAGAGCGCCACAACTACCGGTCCGCCCAATCATGGGGGATTTTGCCATAATCGCCACGCTTGGCAGGCGGGTTGGCGATCGCAGAAGGCTGTATTGTCTTAAGAGAGAATGCTGCTGCCCATTCTTCTAGCTTTTCCCTTAGTCGCCTTTAACAACACCCACGGGAAGAGATGGGGTGGCGGTATTCTAAGCCGGCGCCACACAGCATTCTGTCATGTTTTCTAAATTATTAAAATATTATCGTTTGCGCGAAGTAGCTGCTGTAACAACATTGAAAGAAAATATTAATTCGTCCGTATATAAATTGATTCACCTGTCAGAAACACGAATACTCACGCCCAAGTTCACACAAAATAGATGTAAAGTGGTTCATGCCCCGTTTCGTTTCTTGTTATAGGTTTCCTAGCTATCCCTATACCATGAAGACCGGCAGCCCAATTCTTACCCCTGCTTATCACCATCTCATTCACTTTCCAGTCCTTCCTATTTCCCATAAAAACAAAAAAAGTTGTACACCCAACGCCTAACAACATCTATTACATTTTAAACACCACACAAGTTATCTTTAGACCATTCAAATGAGATACTTAGATATTTGTTTTTGTGCCGTCTCCACTTCAATTCGTTGGTAAGTTGTAGGTGGGAGGGTTTTTTAGGAGGAAAAACGGGGAGGTTGGTACCCTTAACCGCAGCGACTGAAGCGGTGTAAGAACGTGCTGTATCTACTACGCGACCGCAGAGAGCTAACTCGGATGCACCATCACCTGTCTCTCTCCAACTCCCTTGTGCTACATATAGCGTTGTCTCGTTTGCATTTATAAAGATTTTTGGCTTGTGTTCGGAAGGTGGAAGACGACTTAAACACACCCCATGCGCCCGCCGGCCTACACTTGACATTTTATTACGATTTCGTGACGAGCTAGTGTCGATAAGCTATCTTAAATTAAAATATTCAATCGATATAAGTATATATGTATATGCAGAAACACTCGGTTATATAACAATTTGACATTTCATTTTTCATATCGAGAGGGGAAAATTTTATTGATATGTAATCGATAATCACTGTGATTTAATTTTATTTTTTGTCATCTCGGTAAACTAGAAGGATTATAAAAAAATAATCAAGTAGTCTTACTTATCGTGACACACGCGAATGACATTTCGCAACTTATGTGTGATAAATATCGATAACTGTCAAAGCCTACCTATTCTATTTAGGATGTGAAATTCGACGAGTCGGTGCGTAACAACCGCTGTCTACATCTTTGGGTAACAAAAGGCGTGAAACTACCATTATATCTTTTGTATTCATTCAACATCCAATTATATTATTAATCGAATAACAATCTACTGAATGACAATTATTTTATAAATGCTACATACATTCGATTTCTGCAACTCATCGAAGTATCATTAGTATCAGGTCAGACTGAGTGCTAGAGATTATTAACTACCCTTGCTAAGTTCACAGAAGCTCATAACAGCTACTGCTGACAGCCCAATGGCGGCTTAACAATTACTCATCTTTGAGATATAAGCAGTATATAAAAATCTTTAAACATGCCTGCAAAAAAAACTTGTGATAAAATAGGTTTGCGGATGAGTGTGTTTTGTGAAACGATATAATTATTAAAGGAGCAGAGTGATAAGATAATAATTAAAACTATGACACTGATGTTTTTTTTTTAAATTAACGATGATTATGATAATATATTTAAAATTATCGTCATAGCCCGTTTTATCGATAAATATTTATCGCTATGTAGCGGTACACCACTAAGAGGGACAAGCGACACATCTGCTCGCTATAAGCTCACTGTAGACAATTCCACCGAATATAATTCTTTGTTTTTAAGTAAATATCCCCCTAGTGGGTTTTAGCCGTTGCCATAAAACCCTTTTCGTTTAATAAACCTGGGAAAATGAATGTCAATTTTCTTATTTATTCTCCTGTACTAATTATTTTCTTTGTTTAAATAGTAATCTTCAATTTACGTGATATGTTTCAAATGATGAAGACATTGCACAGGTTATGGGTTCCGATCCTGATTACAAAATTCTATAATATTATATTACAAAACATTAAACGTGTCTTTTTAAACGACTTATTCTCGACTTAAAGGAGGAGTTCTCAAGTCGTTTGTACGACATACAGTTTTTTTATGAAGGTTCACAGATATTTTTGTAAAAATTGAGTTTTTTGTTAGATGTGTCGCTTTTTAGTTAATATGGAGGTACTTTTTCATCTATTTTAAGATTTTGTAGTTTGTGTTTTAAGAAGTCGGTTTAACTTTTTTAAAGAAATTTTATGAGTGTAACAACACCTTTGTCGCGTTTAGTTAGTCGAGAGCTGTACTTTTCGTGGACACAAAAAACTCAAAACAAGCTTTCTTCAAATGGGTCAAAACTGTTTTGTGGTCAATTCCCAGTTCTTCAGCTACATCGTAACTACTAATATGCCGATCTTGCTCCACTCTTTCAAAAATGGCGTCCATTTTATTCGTAACAGGGCGACCAGAGCGAGGTGCATCTTTAACATCAAAATTTCCGGACTGAAAACGTTTGAACCAAATTTGTGCTACTCTTACTGACACTGCATCAGGTCCATAAACATCACAAATTTTTTTCACTGCTTGAGTTGCATTTTTGCCTTTTTTATAATAAAATTTTAAAATGTATCGAATTTCTTCATTAGATTCACTCATTTTTACGGAGAGAAAAACAAATGAAAAATAGCGGGAAACAACTTTTTTTTATTTTTTTCTTTTTAAAGTGAAACTTTTATTACATCGTCTCAAACTTTTTCGTCTGTGTGTTGCATGTCGCGTGACGGTCGGCCGCGGAGTAGGGATAAAGTGAAAGGCGCGCTCGTCAGAGCGCCTTTCACTTTATCCGAGGCCAATATGGCGGCCATGTTGTTGTTTATGGATTTATTTCAATTTTGAGTGCTTGAATTTATTAATTAACTTATTTTGTATGAATATTAAATTAAGTCTTTTTATTTATATTCGGTCCATTCAATATATTCAATTTTATTTAACATTTATTTTTAGTTAAATGTCTATAATGTGAAAAAAAGTTTCACTTTTACGGTGGTTTCATAAAACCACACAATCTTTTCTTTATAATGTAACCTTTTTAATGTTACCAAAACCAGCCAGACACAAATAGTACAGTCAAAGAAATTTTATAATAAGTTTATACCTACGTTATGCGAAAAGACTTTTTCCCCGACCTAATATATAATTCGCACTTGTATGAAACTAAAACTTCATACTGTTAATTTTGTGTCACAGATCTTAAAATTTCACTCTCATCATTTTTTCATAACGCGCCTAAAGAAGTATAACTTCAAAAAAGAAAAACCCCGGTAAACTCTTTTTTCATGAAACGTCAAACTGGCCACTTTTGCCACTTTTAAATAAACATTTTATAAAAAAAAATATACCGAGAAATCTTGTGTATGTGCAGTGTGTCGACATTCTCAGAATACTACTTTTAGGTAAAAAAAAAAAGGTATTTTTCAACTGTAAACAAAACTTGTTCTCATATAAAACAGTAGACACGTTAGGTAGACAAATTGGACAATATTTTTCTAACAACGCAACAACACTGTTCGTATAATTTGAAATATTCAAGCTTTTCCAGCGAAGTTTGCATTTCTTTCCAAATCAGATTTACATGACAATGGACACGTAGCCGTCCGATGAAATTCTCATTGCAAAAGAACTTGCTTGTGAGGGATTTATTAAAGGGAGCAAAAAGGTTTTGTAATAAAAACCGATGTTACACTGTGATGATTCAGTAACCGGCCCCGGTCCGCATGAGTGGTGAATACATAGACTTTGTAATTTATATTGTCTGCGCGCGAAACGTTTTATTGAACTTCAAACTACTCTGTGGCGTCTGTCATCGACTTAAAGAATAATCATCTTTTAGAGTGACTGTCGTAGGAGGCGATAAAGCGATTTGACTTGATATATGACGGGCCATAACCTCAAAAGAAGAAGAACAAGACTTATATTAACTGTAGCAATCATAAGTCTATGTATTGTCTATGTCTATTAGCTCAGCACTCAGAGTATAGGTTCATAGGTTCCGAGCTGGAATACTGGTTACTACACAGGCTTTTTGAAATTTATGTGAGATAAATAAAGTAAGTGTGATCTTGGTAAATTAAAGAATTGGTTTAGACTTTCTAGAGATTGACGCATTTAAACAAACAATCTTTATAAATACCTAAGTAAACAGTATTCTTGTTATAGTGTCAAATACCTACTTCCTGAGATTAACTTAAACTAAAACAAAATTTAATTCATTAAATACTATTATATTATTACTAGAATTTGAATTGTTATTAAATCATAGAACTGAACCTACTGTTAGTTGAAAATATGCATTAACAAAATGGCCGACGGGTTGGACGCTGCATTTTTTTTAAGTACTTTTCGTTGTATGCCAACTGCACTCTAGAATAGAACCTCATCTCGGAAGTGTCACTTTGACGTAGACAATATTGCCAGCGGGCATAACTTTACATCTCGTTTTACATTTCAAGCCTTTTAATAATATATGGTAGCTTACCGTGCAGCAGCGTAATTTGGCGCGCTTTCTATATAATAGTATTCTGCCGTAGTAATATCCTCTTTTGTGTGGCCTTTTAACGAAATTAACGTTGTTTCGACCGGCCCGTGTACGTACGGAACACGATGTTATCAAAACACCACAACCTTTACTTACAATTTAATATACCCCGTTTATGTTTTGGGCCAATATGAAGATTGGCCGCTCGATTTTATAATGTGGGTCGTCGGGCAAAGGAAACTTTTTTATTCAGCCTTTTTTTCTTTCTTTTTACTAATATAATATTCCTTTTGATTTTGTCTAATACAATATTCTGCATTCAATATTACTACGTTACTTATTAAGATTAATTTTATTCATGAAACTTATGTTGTAGTTGATTTTTCATAAAGAAACTTTGTTCATTAATGTCAAACATCAGTCATAGAGCAAGGAAACCATTTTGTCATTTCTTTCTAGTTTTTGAAATCTGAACTAGAAAAGTCAAGCAATTGACTCTTAATTTAAATGTTTACCCATACATAATTTTAGTCATATTTAAAAAGAAATAAAATCGTATTTACATTTTTTTTTAATTTAGGGCTAAGTATTTGCTTAATTGTTCTTTTTACAGTTTACGTAAACAAACAGCTGTTTGTTAAATTGTATATGTTTTCTTTATCATGCATATCGTTACTTTAAACATTATTTAACATTCTCTTGCATATACTTATTCAGATATATGTTCTGGCATTAAGTTGGTGAGTTTCCTCTGGCGTATAATGCGAGGGTCTGCTAGTCTGGCTCGCAAACAGCGGCAAATGGCCACTTATAAGCTTATCACACGCACACGTTTTTACATAATGGCCTACAAAATGATACTTGCTGATTTCGTTTTTACCTTAACACTTATGAGTACCTATATAAATACATATAATAATTTAGTTAATTCTCTATTTATTATTTGTATACTAATTAAGTTTAATATAATAATTAAGTTAGTTTAAGTATTCTCAAAGAGTTAAGTCAGGATCTCTCAATTAAAAATAGATGTAAGTATCTATCATTATATAAATTTCCGTTTAATCGTAATATCTAGAAAAAAACTATAAAATAATTTAACTTTTTCACCTTCATTAATAAGTTGTAACAATATATTTTTACTATTCTTTAATGGCCGACTTTTAAAGTAGACATTCATGATGTCAGTCCTACAAAAATGTATAAAAAATATTCGAATGTAACTTTTTTTTCATATCACGCAATAACAACTGGCGTTGATATGAAGGCCTGAATAAATAAGTGCGCCCCTAATTAATCACATTCATACGAGGCCCAGTTGGAAAATCAATTTTGAATATGGAACATTTGCTGGAAAGAAAAAAGAAAAAAATATGAGCATCCACGCGTTTCTGAACGTACCTTTTTAGTAAAAATGCTTATCGTGTTTGCGTAAAACTTTCGATTTATTAACCCTTTTTATTTTTCAAGTTTACCTTTCTCCGAATCGTAATTAAATAGAAGAAGAATAAAAAAAAGACGAAACTTACCGTTTTCAAGATTAAGGATGCTGTCGGTGCTTTGTTTTAATTGTTTTATAAAATACTTGTGAATTAAAACGAGTTTGTTTTTTTTCGTAATCGCTTTTAACTACGACCGATAATACTTTTTAAACTCTTGACGTGGGCTTGACGAGCCATTTAAAAGTTTCTAGTTTTTTTTAACTTTTTCTAATTACTTTATTAACTTTTCTAATATATCTAGAATGACTTGAAACTGGTAATATATTATAATAACATCCAGGATTTGTTGTTGAAGCTATATATATATATATAATAAATAAAGCAATAATACTTACATGGAAAATCACAATCTTGTTAAATTGTAAACAATTCCCTGGTAGTAACTTCGTACTTCTGTTCCCGAAAAACCTCACATGACGATTAAAAATTAACATTCGTGAATAATAAAAAAACGACAGCTAGAAACATCCTATTATCAGAAGTAGGAAGAGAAAAAAATAAAATGGCAAACAAGAGAGCGTTCGTGGCAAAAAAGGAATTAAGTTAATCATCGCATCAATCACTGGGCCGCTAGACGCTGAAGTGGGCCCCTGGGACGGAGCCCGCACCTCACACTGATTGTCACGCATTTATTTGACCTGGTAGCTACTGAAGTACAAATCACTCCGCAAATTCAGATTTGGGGGCACCAGTATTGAATTTTTGATTTGGCATACCGCAAGTTTGAAGGCGGGCAATTTATTTTAAATATAGAACGGAGATCGATTTTTTTTATTTCTTACGATGATAAAAAACAGCTAGTTCTTTTGTAACTAGCTGCTTTGCGTAGTGGCAATGTAACAATGCCATTTTTTTTAGTTTACGATTTTTGATTGACATATTTATTTCTCAGATTTTTGCGAATCACATTTATAACATTAAAACAACGTTTTAGGATTTTATCGCGTTTATTTATTACTTATTTTTACTTATTTCCCATCGTTTCGAACTCTTTACAGAGATCATTTTCACGAGTGATGAACAAAAAGATGGTAGTCGTTCAAAAGCTATTTTCATTGATAAAGAGAGCAATAAATAAAAATAAGTAATAAACAAACGCGATAAAATCCTAAAAAGTTGTTTTAATGTTTGATTGACTTATCACAATTTTGATGGCGAGGAATTTATTTTAAACATAGAACTGAAAAACAACTATATACAGTTTTGATACGGGAGGACTATGTAGGTTTTATATTACATAATCTGTCAACACTTTGCGATGACCAAAAATCTATTGCCATAGATCGCGCACAATATTCTTCATTATATTTTTCACACATAACTTCCAGAAAGTCAGTGGTGAAAGTTAACATTCGAACGATGAACTAAGTTTTATAATACGAGACACGTTTAGTTTCAAGTGAAATCGCTTAGTATTAGAAAAATAACTATTTTTTCTAATACCAAGCGTGTCACTAAGAGTTTAACTATTTTTCTATCCCACTTCTAACCCTTCCACTACCCCGCCAACGAAAACATTCCCAAGGATGGTTGTCGTCAGGCAGGTCATAAAACCACAGCCAAATCCTTTGACAACATGTATAGTTCGAAAGGATGACATGCTGTGCCGATCCCACTTAAAGTAGGATAAGGGCAGAAAATGATTACGAATTAGAGATTAGTAGTAATAGTATTAAAAACAGAGGTTGTATAGATGGTCCACATTCACATCTTGGGATAAAATATTTTATGTTTCCTATAACTGAGGTATAAAAAAATCGCTTTAATATTTATCTCCAACTATTTCCTATTATTATAAGTTATTATTCTATGGTATGGGGGGCAAAAAAGTGGGTCCGCCTGATCATAAGCAACTAACGCCGCCCAGAGACACCTGCAACACTGTTAATGTGAGAGTTCCGGTGCCAGCCTCTAAGATAGTAGGATGAGACGGGATGGAGGAACGGGTCTGGGCCTCCGGTATCCTCTCTCACGGAACGAAATGCTACATGTGCCACTTTATCTATATTCTGAGAGATTGTGGTATTTGTCCGGTCCATCTGGCTCATTCATGCAGCGAACTGCGAGGCTCTACAAATAAATACGACGTCTACTTACATGTATTACACATTTAAATTTACGCGAATAATTATACATATGTTTTGTACAACTATTGTCGCTTTCTAAAATTACGACTGAGAACAGCCGCCAATTAAAATTATCCAAACTTAAGAGCGTATAGAGACTTCTACTTAGCAAACTAAATAATTTAAGTCAATAGCAATGTCCCCTACGTGGAACGTTTATGGAGGGGTAACAAGAAGGTAATTGGTTGCAGTAATTAAGGAATGCACATAGAAACATTAAATATACAAGGAATATATATGCATACCTATACATAGAGAGGTCTTTGGTGGTGTACGAAGTTGACCAAGTCTTGACTGAATGTTAAATACAGCATATTTTATGCAAAAGAGCAAAAGAAAAAAAAGTACATCGACAAGGATTGACAGTATAGGGATCGTGCGTCTAGACTTTTACGCCAACTAGTGGCAAGCATCCGAAACAGTTGGGATCATATATTCAACGTAAACATATGTAATTAACTTTTAAATAATTATAAATAAAAAATAAAACATTTTTTTAAACAATGCCTGCTTCGAGAAAAATATGTTGTATTCTCATCATCAAAGAATATTATCAACATCGCTTTTTTCAATAATACATCACGTCGAGAACGTGGATTTGGTGTGGAAGTGAAATTTTATAAATTTCCAGAGAGCGTGTTAGGAGCCTCATGGAAAATATTAAAACGTAAACAGTGGATAAATGCAGTGAAAAATTACGTGTAAGTACAATATTAATTAAAATTTATAAAATCGAAATGCACTATTCAGTAAAATTATAACATTTAAAATACGACGTATGTAATAATTGATCATTTAATTGATGAAATTTCAAATATTTGTGACATTTATTTTATAGTTATGACTTAACCATTTACCTTTCTCATCATTCCGGCCATGTATTATATTATTGACTACAGGTTGAAATCCGTATTTTATGATTTTTTCCATTGTTATAACTTTTTTTAATGTTATTAAATGTTTGTTTTGATCCCACTAAGTTCACGAATAAAACACCAAAGAGCGCTAATTCTGACAGTAGTGCTGCCTCTATGTTTCACGCACGATCCCTATTACTATTTAAATATGATCAATAGTACATTTTAATGGCCAATAATAAAGTATTCGAACGAAAAAAAAAAAGAGAATGAAGATTCTTTTTTTGAAATTTTTTATCGTAGATTTTTTAATCGATTCTCTATTGCTTTATTTTTCACAATGATTGTTAGTTAATTTTGTTATTTGCCACATTTAAAGTCCATAATCAAAAATAACTCATCTATATATCTATAAGTACCAAAGTAGTCGATGTTACTATGCGTTGTTTAGTACATTATTCTCGTCTACAATATGTGATATACGCTATTCCTCTGCGTGTCATTGAAACTGCAGGCTTGTTTAAGCCTATTTAGTAAAATAGTATAACCTTATCGGTGACTGATTAATTTTAACAATTCAACACAACATCGCTTCTATAATAATTTATGTATGATAAAATGTAAAATAAATAGTTAATTAATAAATGAAAAAGGGGTATTTAAAATGTGTTGCTAACCAATTGCATTAGCAATGAAGTATTCCCGCGCATGAATTAGACAGCTTGGAATTTACCACGATCTCCAGGGTCCCCTATTGTAGTCGTATCCTTATTAAAACAAGGTATGTCTTACAAGACGGGGGCAGGGGTGCAAGCGTAGCTGCTTGCCTTCTTAATTACCCCTGTTTAATTGGAAACTGCAGCAAAATTGATATTATTTTTCACGAATAGTCCTAGAATTTTACTAAAGGCTTTCCATAAGTCTGAGAGCCTTATTGGAAACTACAGCAAAATTGGTAATATGTTTTACGAATGGTCCTAGATATACATCACATAACTTCACGCTTTTTTCTACCCGAAGGTGTAGCCAGCGGTCACACCAGAAATTTGGTAATTAACCCAGCCTTATTTGAAACTACAGCAAAATTGGTAGTATTTTTAGTGAATGGTTTTAGAAATTATCATGGTTTCTGCTTTCCATGAGAGTACGTTACGTAGGACCAATGTCCCTATAGCAAGCAAATATATCAAAAGCATTAATACTACATTTTTTCAAAAAAGTTTTATTGTATCTTATAAGGTCCTGTAACTGCACAGCTCTCACAGATCAAATTGATAAATATTTTAACACATTTTTTTTAATAATAAATCACAAATAAATTAATACAATCAATATAGGTAGTACTTGCTAAAGAAAATTACTAAACCGACATTATTATTATTACAAAGATATATTTATATATATATTTGGGATTCTTTTGATTAAACCATATAAGAGTTCAGGGCACTTTGAGGCGGCTCCGTGAAACTTGCCCAAGAAGTACCTATTTGTTGTGGCCTAAACAAACAAAGTAGTTTAGGGGGGAAAACAGATCAGTTAACTTGTTAACTGTACGAGAATCGTAGTGCTGAAGTGCCGCCTTATATATGTATACGTCATGTTTGTATCAAATCGTTCTTAAAATCTATTTTACTAATACCAAGGAGGTTTAATATCGAATTTTTTTTCATTACGTCTCTAATTTCAAAGTTTTCTTCGTGTATAAATTGTTTGATTACTTGAAAAAGGTACACTTGCAAATGGTGCCACATATCGGGCACAAGTTACTAAGTCATCCATAATTATAAGGGTTTTTTTATGATTTGATGAAACTGTAACATTCCTTTGTTCAGAAGTCCTCGTACTAAAGTATTTTTAACAAGAGAAACCTTATCAACATTGGTACTCTTTAAAGTGTTTGCATCGAGAGTTACTTGTATTTAAAAAAAAACTATGTTACTTACTTACTAATATTTTACTTTTATTTAGCTTGCATCCCTTGTATCAAATACATCGTAATATTTAAATCACTTGTCTAATTTCCATAAGACAAAAAAAATAGAGGGCGCTACGTGTGCATTGTGACCGAAATCAAGCATCACATCAACATTTAACACATTTAACGTTTCGCCAATAAAATCGTTGGTATCGAGGCGTTACTTTGATAGAAATTAGGGAATAGCATTCTCACCTCGAACGTTCGATAATCCGCTAAGTGATTGACATGTTTATCGTTAAATATTTAGCACCATCCCCACGCCATTTTGGAACGGTAAATGGAGATAACAGTCAGGAGATTTGATTTTGTAATCATGTTACATTTAAGCGATATACCTACACAGAGTAGATTAGAGATTGCCTAATGTGACGTAATCTGGATATCAAGTACTCTGAGTCTGTAAGCTAGGATTATACAAATTATTTAATTAGTACCACTGTAACAATTACAGGCTGTATAGTCGAAATACTTTTGCCTGTCCTGTAAAGGTATAGGCTTTAGGATAGATAAATTTTAAAAAAATATAACAATTTCTTCATGGAGCGATAGATAGAGGTTGCTCTAATAGTCTGTGTCTATATAGTTGGAATTTTTAATTAGTCAATTAGCATTGATTTTAGAGCGAAAATGTGAGTCTTATAGTCCGATTGATCAATTCAGCTTTCCATATAAAGAACTTTGCAATTCCTGCCCATATGAATAACTTTGAGAATTATTCTTTAGCTGGTATGGTACTTCTCTAATGAAGACTTGGAGATTCAAAGACAGCAGTTATTTTTTCATGATATTTAGATATGACTCTTAGGAATCATAAGTATCTAACATCATGGTTGGCAGAAAATATGAGGTGGCCATGGAAACAAAAAAAAACAGTAATAACTAATTGTATATTTGCGGCCAAAAAACAGACAATAAATCATGTATTATTAATAGTTGCTACAAACAGCATACACCTCTGAAATAGCCAAAAGCGTGGTATTACAGTTCCATAAAATATAACACCAATAAGTCAACGTCTACATATTTTATTGTCTATGTCTGTATCCACATCTCCATCCATACCTACCTATCCCCCACAAAAATGTCAATTATCATTTCATATATTGTAGTGAAAGATGAAAGCAAGCAACCCTTTCCATTTTCGCTCATCATAAATCACAGTGGTGTCAGAAGGAGACAACAATAGGCCCGAGAAGGCCGGCGTTTTGAACGCTTTTAATTAAAATGTTAAGAATTTGTAGTCTGTATGCGGGCGCTTGATATCCCCCACTATACAAAGATCTATCTATCTCTTTCTCTCTCGTTTTCTCTTTCAACAACCATCACGCGGCTCAAAGAAATTCTCTAGATTCACACTTTTTGGTAAATTTTACATTAAAAATTACACATTCTAGTAAAAAAAAAGGATTTAAATTGTCACCTGTAGTGGTTTATCAGTCAGAATTCTGATTTAGAAGTAACTATTCCGAAAACTTTTCTCAAGTTATCTGGGACAAACTACAAATATGAAGTTATATGTCCAATGGCGTCCAACTATTCCATATGCCCAATAATTGTTCGAGAGAAGAACAAAATTCAAAATAAATTCAAGAAATATCTCTCAATGAACAGTTGCCATTTTCCGAAAATATGAAAATATATAACATTTTTTTATTTCATATAAATAAATAAACAGTTTCACAGAGTTTACACTGTCAATTTCAGTTCGTTACACAGACTGTTGTTTGACATATGTATTTTATATACATACATATCACTATTTAATAGTCTCGGCGGTCCAGTGGTCGAGCACACGGCTTCTGATCCAGAGGTCGACGTTCGAATCCTGACACTGGCTCACACCAATGACTTTTCGAAATTGTTATCGAAAGTTATGTGTGATAAATATCCATGACTGAAAACTTTGTGCCTGGTATGGTAATAGGTTCGCCACCGGCGAGAGCCGAGGCTTAACAGCCACTGCCTACACCTTCGGGTAACAAAGGCGTGAAGTTTTGTTATGTTAATATATAACTAACTAATACATTTGTTTTTTTTTTAGTCCAATATTTAGTATATAAAAACTGATCGGCATAAGACAGAGTTCTTGCACATCTCACTTCTTCTTTGACATTTCATAACTCTTATCATCAATGATCATCTTGTTTTAAGGCTTTCCTTTTACGTATCTAGTCACACTCAATCTGTTCATTTTTCTACTGTATATATGCTTAGTCATTTTTAACACCACTCCTCCCAAACAGTGTAACTACAGGACTCTATTTTATTTCCATTTAAGTTTGAAAATCTAACCAGTTACCTTAATTCTCAGAAAGTTTTACTTGCAATCTACTCAGCCAAGAAGTGTATCCAATTAATGAATGACAAATATTTCCATATCTACTTAACATGTATTGGAATGTATGTATTGAATAGTCTCGGTGGTCCTGTAGTCGAGCATACGGCGCATCTGAATCCAGAGATCGCGGGTGCGAATCCTGGCACACACCAACGACTTTTCGAGATTCATTTCAAAAGTTATGTATGATAAATATCAATGATAAAAACTTTGTGCTCGATTTGGCTATAGGTTCGCCACCTATTCCATTTGGGACGTAAACATAACGGCGAGACGAGGTTTAACAGCCACTGCCTAAACCTTCGAGTAGAAAAAGGCGAGAAGTTATATTATGTATCAGAAATCACGCTACTATGCGATACTAGAACAAAGATATAAAACGATGGATTTTGTTCAGAAACTATTGCAATAAATCTGGCGGCATGCGAGTAGCAATATCTCGGTCGGCCGGGTGGTGTGGCGCGGAGTACGTACCAACTTTTCCAATATTGACGGCCTTCGAACCCATTACTGACGCCTGCACAACGTTCTGCATCTAAAACGGAAGATTAATAACAACAATATATATATTTATATACATAAAACATGACATGTAGAAAGAATGGACGATGCAAGATTGACTAAACAGATATACGATCCAAAAGCGGATGGACGGAGAAGATGAGAACTGGCACGACAGAGTTTCGATGACCAAATGGCACGAGTTTGTATAACAAAAGTTATGAAAAAATAAAGAAGTGAATGAGGAGTGTAAGAATCGTGGCTTATGGCGCTCTCTTCTCTCTGCCTACCCTGCATGGGACTTGGCGTAAGGTTATGTATGTATATAAACTACAACAATATGTCATAGTTTACGCTACTTACCTCTATTTTTTTTGGAGAACGGAGTAGCCCACTAAAAGAACCAACGACCTAGTAAAGATTGTTGGAAGTTATTGGATGCGAGAGGCACAGGACGTTGAGGTGTTGTGTTCTATAGCTAAGTCCAAGAGTGGAGATTAGAAGACTCATGACCATGATCACTTCTATTTCAGATGTGCAGTGTTATGCTCTAATTACTTTACTAAAATTATGGATGATAGCTTTTCGTGAGTGAGTGAATGAAATTGTGACTGTTGTAATCATAGATTAAGCATAGACTGTAGTAGACGGCACATGACAGTAAAAATGTAGGTACTACTAATCATCACTGACAACGCGACCGCGAGTAAGCGATTCTAGCGCGATTTCTAATTCAACACATTTACAATAATTATGTAAAAATTGATACTTGGAAGCACTTTTTACGCACATATTGATAAGTCACTGACAAATCGAGAACCCATTTTTGGTCTCGTTGTTTGGGTGACTATTGCCAATCAAAGTATAGCATGTCAAATCCTCTTCCTACGCCTTCAGAATTTAAGGGGGAGAAGCAAATCATCATAATCTTTCCTTCTAGAATACTGTAACGTACACGATTTGATATATCAATCAATACGTAGAACGGAACGGTGTTAAAAGCAATTTGGTAATAAATTGTTTTTTAAGCATTTGGGATTGTTAGAACTTAAGAACTAAAACACAACACAGCAGAGATATTTAATAGTTGTAAAAAAATGAAATTGTCTTACATATGAAGTACCTACAGATTTGAGAGTAAATTTACTATATTAGATCCGTTTGAGTCGACAAACCGAAACTAACGATCACCCGGCTACCGATAAATTACTTCACTCCTAACACGTTCCGTTCAACGCTAAAAGAATACAAAGCGAGGCCATTTAGTGCAAAACCTCCACAATATATCATGTCTGTTATACTCGGATCGGCAGCTAGATGACGCCTCATGTATTTATATCACAACCAATCCATGTGAGTGGACATATAACACATATAATATTACTAGCACCTATACACTTTTGGCTTGGAATTTTTTAAAAAATGAATCAATTTCCCAAAATAAAACTAGCTTAAGCTGCCAGTGAAGTCCCCTCAGAATCGGTTCAGCCGGTTGGAAATATTTTGCATGTGCGTTCAGTGTTCAGTTTGACTCGATTTACTTGTATTTTAACAATAATGCGGAAGAATTTTTCGATGCCTTTTAATAATTCTTTTGTTTTTATCATTTTTTATAATCTATAACTCTGTAAACAAATTGTAAGTATATTTTTAACAAAATATGTACAAACGTAACTATTGTAGAAACTAATTAAAAGATATATAATTTAAAAGTATTTGCGATTCCAAAATTAAACATAAATATTGCATGAGAGAGGGATTAAACTTTTGACGAGCTGCTGTAATAATATTCATGATTCAGTTTTTTTTTTTTTTTATATGGCATCGGACGAACCTTATACGTAATCCGTTGTAATGACAATCCATGGACTTTGTAGTACATATTATTAGAATTTGTACAAGTTCTGACAAAGATATAGTCATTAACTCAACCTTGACATGTCAGATTAATTATCAATTCAAAATTTTTTAAATAGTGAAACCTATTGTCATATATATATATATATATATATATATATATATATTACTTATAGAAAGTCACTTGAGGAATGTATATAGTTATTTTCATTATTTTAAATACTAACGGTAAACAAATGTGTTCTTTATATTTGTGTCAAGTCAATACATATCGAGGCACGTGCCCCGATGTAGGTACTATTGATATTGTTCTAAACGGAACTCGTAAACTTTTCCAATATCGGGACCGTGTCGAGTGCATGCAAACAAATTGCATCTGTCGACCCCCGCTATACGAAGCTACAATGTGAAATTTGAATTTTTTTTGACGTAGCAGATATATGTGGAGAAATGTGTCAGCAGCGCATAGACTAAGCACTATTTATTCATAATCATTTTATAGCTCCCTATTCTCGAATTTTGAACAGGAAAAACGTTGCTATGGCAACATTTTTTTAAATTTCTATTTGGGATAGTCCTCATCCCATAGTCATCAAAAAATGAGCGTTATTGTTCACATATTTTTGGGAAAAGGAATATATATATAATTTGAAAATGGTAGAGACACACAGTTCTTTGCATGAATGGGTCAGCTCGATGGCTGTAAAACAACTTAAACTTAAAGTACCTCACGTCGCGATTCAGATTCGACGAGAAAAATGTCTAAAATAATATACAAACACCCGTTCTGATAAGCAAAACGAAGACGTTCAGAACTTTTATCAGCTGTCTATACTTACTGCTAATGCATATGTCAATATAAGGTTCAATTAATTTTATTTACAATCATAATCTATTTTATCGATTTTTAGATATTAAGCTGAAATTTCGCTCACTAATTTCCAAAAACTTAGACAAAAATATAACCAATACTTATCTATATAATACTCCCGTCTATTTAGCGTTTCCCAAGCTGTAAAGATACGCTATTACATCAATCTCCCCTCAATTTATCAACTAATCACGAAAATAGCTCCACGAATTACTTACTCTGTTTTACATATTGTTATCACAAATAAAACTCTACTACGTTTTCTTTTTTCTTCCAGTAAACTAATGCATTTGAGGGTTGAGGGAGTGTTTTTTTTTTCTCGTAAGTCAGATAAAGTCACTTTGTTACACTATCTATAATTTATTCCATCGACGACAGTTGCCCCTGTTTCCCCGTTCTCTCCCTTTATGTATTGTGTACACAGGCTAGTTAGAAGACATTTTATGGACCCCAGTAATCCCCTGACATGTCTGAAGCTCACAACATCTCGCTGAATCTGGAGACGTAGGAAGGGAAGAACTAAAATAAATATTGAAAACACTTGGTGGATTGAATTATTTATTCTTGGCGTTAGGAGGTTGTACTGAGAAAATTGAATTGTTTAGTTTTTTTTGTATATTCGCACAAAGGAATATATTTAAACGTCACATTTTTCTCTCTATAGTTTTACTCTCTAACCCGGTGAACTTTGTTCCGCATCAAAAGTAAATAATGAGTACAATTTAGATATTAAAAAGTTCAACTTGTGCTATTTATCGGCACGTGTCTTGGCCGATACTATGGCGCGACGCAACTGCTATGTCCCGCTACGTTAATACTTATATATCTTCATAAATATTCCTTTACATGCAAGGGGCCATATTGATCTTTATTAAAAGCGCAATCTATTAAGACACTTATCTGGATGAAATTAATGCTGTAATGTTTAAAATCGCTTCATAAATAAACCATTATTTTACGTTAAAAGGTAAGAAATAAAAATTATAATTGTGGGTTATCCCTAAGAGATAGACATATATGCCATCGCGGACCGGACTTTTTTGTAGACCTTTTAAATGTGAATAATAATGTAGTACATTGTTTTGATCTATCACTTACGGTTCAGCAATCGTTTAAAGTGCTAAATCTCGAAAATTATCATTTTTTCTTTAGTACATTATACATGAATTATAGATAAAAACTAGCCCGTTGATACCCTCTATCTATTAAAATTTGTGTCTATTTCAGGAACTACGAGAACCTACGATGTGGGTTACATCGTAGGTTCTCGTAGTTCCAAAGATATAAGCATATAAGGGGACATACATACAAATAAGTGTATAATTTCGCTCTGGTGACTAAAGCCAATTAGCCAAAGCTGCAAGCATAATCCACAGATTATTAACTTTATTCTTACATTATCTTATCTCATAAATATTTTGAGTATGCAGCATATCTCGTGATACTTTCCATAATAAAACCATTCGTAATTAATCAGTAATATTGTTTATTATGTAAATCTCGCTTTAAAAGCGCCACCATGTTTGAAGTTTTCATTTCGATTCGATCATTGGCCGCGTGTACGTCTGCCGTCATGTATATTGATGAGCAGGCATAACTCTGATTGGGCGGCCCATCTGCTTTTGTTCATAAAAATCAATTTATTTATAGCGGCCAGATATTTACTTTGATACGGACAAAGGGAGAAATTCTTTCGGATTAATTTATTTTGCTGAAAGATGTGGAAAACAAAAAAATAAATAATCAAGAAGAAAAGACACGAAAATAATTGTAAGTTCAGAACCATCAATCAGCGCGCTCGGAGCGGGATTGGACAGAACACAAAAACATGGACGAGTGACCGAACAATAGATGACGTTGACGATCCGTCGTACACAGCCCAAGATGGCGGCCGCCTTTTGGCGGGAACCACTGAAGCGAATAATTGACAAAGGATACAAGTCTTTGTGTATATGGGTCCGCTCGTCTGTCCGCCAAAATATAACAGACAAATATTACAAAATATGTAGATGTTTTTCAAGATATAAACCGTATTAATAGCTTTTTCATTTTATCGAAGATATTATTTATAGATCTCACTGAACAATCTTGGTTCGATAAATTTCTAGCATTTTATTGCCACAGAATAAAGTAACGATTATTTTTTTTTTCTTTTTCTATAATCGGCCAACACATAATTGGATAACAATTCTTGCACACACATCTGTTAATATTCACTGATCCGTTCAATTGCATTACTTAATCTAATCGATATACGTACTCATATTATTGACTAGTAATCCACTTTTGTGTAATTGGTTTATCCTTACGTATGCGGCCGCCATCTTGTTAAACAGATTATGTTTTAGTTTTTTTTTGTTAGTGCAATGATCACTTGATACAATAAAGCCAATTCATTATTAGAATAAAAAAATGCGTCTCTTCATAAAATACGGGCAGTACCCTAGCCACAAATTGGCTCCCCTAACATTGTCGTATTAGAGGCATTTCCCTTATTTAAGAGTAAGTGCGTAGGGACCCTCGGCAATATACTAAAAAGACCATTATTCGCATGCAAGACGTCGAACGAGAAATCCCTTATTTACAAGATAATAGAAGTGAAAATTTTAATTTTGAATCTGTCTTTCAGTTACTACTACATTACACAATTGTTGAGGAATTTAAAAAGGTTTAATACTTCACAGTATATTCTGTTAGGAATTTACAAACGGCATGAAATAATTTTATAGATTTATTCAACTGAATCTACTATCATTTTGACATTTGCTCAGAAAAGAGATAAGTGAGTCTGACTTAATAAAACACTACCCCCTAGGCCCTACTGTCTTCTCCCGTGTAAATATGAGACGACTAAGAGAAAGACAGGACAATGAATAGCAATTTCTATCAACAAGTCACATCCTAACGCGATTGACCGACTACCATGAAAAGGTCACAATAATTCGCTAGATACCGATCGCGTAGCGTACTATGGGGGAGGCCTCCTTTCAATAGTGTACTACAAAAGGCTGATGATAAGAAAGGTGAATCACAGAAGTGCATGACAATGGCAAAATATTATCCGGGCTGTCTTGTAACCATTCAAATTAAAAGAACGCGAGTTTTGGAAAATTAATTTTACTCATTATATGCTAGTATCGCAAAAAAGATTTATAATTTAAAAATGCATCACCATTCCAATTTTGAATCTTGAACAGAATATTGTATTTTATTAAATCGCTCGTTTTAAATATTTGCCACACACAAAAATATTAATTTATATTTTCTAGCAAGTCTTTATTTGATTCCATAGTTTGTTTGCATGTTGTATAGTACAAAATTATATGTCTACACAAGACTGTTTCGTGTCGGTCAAAGTGTTATTTGCGTTACTGCGTGGGACTTGGTGCTACAGTTGAATTGAGTTGATTAAGTGTGGGTAGTTAATAAATCTCTACCTATCCTGTAACTATAATATTATAATCATGCGACTATTAAATTGGTTTATTGTAGTTAGTGTAGTCTGGCGCAAATAATATATTCACTGATATTATATACAACTCATATAACTTTTCTTAGTATTTCTAATATATTTTAGTATCCTAATATATTTTGAGCAACGAATCCTTGAAATTACCGTATTAAATACTGAACAATTACTTTCAGAATATTTTTAAAAATATTTGGTAAACATATTTCACTATTGCGATAGGCTTATATCATGAAATCTCTTAATCAATTCTCCATTCAAGTTAAAGAAATCCGTCTCAAAAATAATCTGCAGGAATGATATACTCCGTCTGACTAGTTCGATTTCTAAGTCCCAATCCTAAAATTGTTGCCGATGAGAAACTATTGAGTCGTAATAAAATCTTTTCGTATATAAATATCATAGCATTCGTAAAACTGGGAGAACATATAAAAACTTTATTGAAACATCGTTCAAGGACAATATTGTAATATCGATAAAGTTTGAGTCACAATTCCGGCTGGCCGCCCGCGCGCCTACATAACTTTCTGTTCATTCTCAAAAACATAATGTAAGTCGCAGCGGCCATTCGCAACGTAATAATTGCCAAAGTTTATGTCATAATTTTCTTTATGAAATTTTCGTGATAAATATCTTAACGAAGGGTTGGGAGTACTTTCGGCAGCAGGTATTCTAAAATGTATTGCCGCAATTCGTGACACGATTCATGCATAATTGTCTATGGTAGAAATCCTAATGTCAGTTTGACATTAGTTTCAAAACTGCCATGAGTCTTTTCGCCATAAACATTGAACTGCGCCAAATCACGCACAGACTATAAGTTTTGTGGATATATTCACGGAGCAATTTTTTTTTCGTGAGTCAAGCTCACTCACGTTCTTCATTGTGTTTCCTCGGCACCACCCTGCATTGTATTATTTTGGCTTTGTGAGCTTACAAGAATATCTGTCACATTGAACTTTAGCCTGCCAACAACAGAGATATCTCTACCTTACTTATTTTATCTCGCACACAATACAAAAAATTCAACAATCAATAGCCGTTTTTTTCTTGCGAAATAACAAAAAGGGCATGATACTATATCAATGGGAGCGTTCTTTTTTCAAATCAATTTACAAAAACAGACCAATAGGTATTTCGAACGCAACAATTATTGGACATCTGTAAATATGTATTTAGCTTTATTAAAACAATTCTGATTATGATTGCTGTGTGGCGCCGACTTAGAATACCGCCACCCCATCTCTTCCCGTGGGTGTCGTAAAACTAAGGGAAAAGGCTGGAAGAATGGGCAGCAGCATTCTCTCTCAACAAAATACAGCCTACTGCGATCGCCAACCCGCCTGCCAAGCGTGGCGATTATGGCAAACCCCCATGAATGAACGGACCGGCAGTTGTGGCGCTATATGGGGGAGGCCTGTCCAGCAGTGAACCTTAAAAGGCAAATGATGATGATTATGATTCAGTTAAAGATTTGTTATTGTTTTTTATAGTAGAATTTAACCAATATGGAACTGTCTAAAACACTACTCACATTCTTAACCATTTACTATTCATTCTATATTTATATGTCATATAACGTACATTGGCAAAATGGAAGATAATACGCCTATGCAGCCACAACACAGGCATATATTTAATTATGATCAAACTATTCAGAAAAGCATTTTAAGCCATTTTAGAGTGCTGGAAACAATAAAAATTATTTGTACAGTTGCCAACCAGCAGAGTAAACGTTGTGGTAACAGCTACAATTCCAACTAACTTCCACCTGGAATCCCTAAACTCCTAGTACAATTAAAACCACAAAACAAACATTCAGCTAACAACTGTATGTCGAGTGTCCTGCTATAAAATAACTGTTATAACCTATATTGGTTTTCTGGGGTTGTGCTAGAAGTAGGCAGTGACGTCCGGACTTAGGTCCAGTCTCATACGTGAGTTTGTGTCATAAAGACATCGGCATCGGGACCAGAAATCGAGTATATTTATGGGTATTTGTGTTTATAATGTTACGCTTTTAATAGCTAAACGTGTAGGCAGCGTCAATTGTGCCTCGACAACGCGATTTTTAAATCACATTCAATGCAGGTGGCGAAACTTAGGCACAATCTTGTCAGACATCAATCAATATTTACCATACATAAAAAAAATATTGTGAGTAAAACCTGAGATATCAGATTCAGAGGCGGAGTGCTGAACCACTGGTCAACCAAGAAGACATATCTATGATATTTTATAGGATTTCATCAATCTTATAGCAGGATTATATCTTAAAATATACTAAATTAATATCAAATATAAAATCACTTAAATTAAATTTGACACGTAGATTCTATATAAAAAAAAAATATACTTTCGATTGTGGCTTTTTTCTTACAAATATAATCCAATATTTTATGCCCTTGATTTAGGCTCTTATTTTTCCACAATATCCTTGTACATACAAATTATATACTCTCAATAAATATTCCTTACATGTTTTTTTTTTTATGGGATAGGAGGGCAAACGAGCAGGCGTGTCACCTGATGGTAAGCAACCAACGCCGCCCATGGACACCATCAACACATATAGTGTCACTGTTGCGTTGCCGACCTTTAAGGGATAGGGATAGGAAAGGATGGGGAAAGGGGGTGGGCCTCCGGGTACCTCTCTCACCGAACGAAACGCGGCATGAGCCACTTTACGTCGGTCTTCTGAGAGGTCGTGGTATTTCACCGGTCGAGCCGGCCCATTCGTGCAGCGAACTGGTTCGCTCTACCACTGTAAGAATGTATGATTAATCAAGCATTATTGTTTCAGAAATGTGGTATACAATCTCAGTCTGACAGATTTGACTGAGCAGAGACGTCTTGTATGGTATTCGCCAGAGAACGACGTCAAAATGTGTGTCGTCAAAGGAAAAGACGAGGTCAGTATTTTTTTACATCTTTACTTTTATTAGTTTCACATATATATACTTATTCAGATCGTCTCAATTTTACTGGCCAATAAAGCGCAGGTGTAAAAATAACGTACCTACAGTCGTCAAAATAACGGTAATACAGTTTACCAAATCGTCTACGTAGATAGTTACCGTTTGTGACGCGACTTTGGCAGAATGATCTACAGAGTTCTTCGTTCATAGCTGGCTGAAATGAAAATTCAATTTTAGAACTGAATTGATTTAAAACTTTTTTTTTTATTTAAGTAACTTTTTTATTTAACGAATATTTTTTTCTTTTTTTGTACAAATGTAGTAGGCAATATCGCTTCCCAGTGTTAAACATGTCGTTTTGTCATAATCGAGAATTCTCTATAAGGGCTAAGCAAAAAAAATATAAATAATGTAACATTTGTCCCATGTGTTACGTCACCGATATTTAATCTTGTCACCCAGTTTTTCTGTAAAGTCATGATACCTATAATAAAAAAAAAATAGTTTAAAAAAACTAAAAAACACGCTTTTTATAGAATACCGAACTAAAAAATAGAAAAATAAAAAAAAATTATTTTATTTTAAAAAAGCGTGGGGTGCTTTTTAGATATTAACGAAATGATAATCACTCTACTCATATCTGTCAATAAAATATTTATAACTATTGACCACATGCACCCCACGCTTTTTTTAAAATAAAATATTTTTTTTTTATTTTTCTATTTTTTAGTTCGGTATTCTATAAAAAGCGTGTTTTTTAGTTTTTTTAAACTATTATTTATTTTCTATTTTTTAGTTCGGTTTTCTAGTCTAGAACTTTCATAGTTCACAAATCGCACCATCTAGTGGCAATCACCGGAAACTAAAAAAGAAGTCGGTTACAAACAAACATACAAACATACAAACCTACAAACATACAAACATACAAACCTACAAACAAACATACAGGTGAAGCTAATAAAAAGCTAATAATTAAAAGCCGAATGGTCCAATGATGAATGGCTCTGAGTCACTTGGCCATCAAGGCTTACAGTTACATTTATATCACATAAATGAATTCATACATAATAAAATACTAAAAATTGGTCATAAAATTACTATATTAATACAAAGTGTAAGTACTTAAATAAAAAAATTTACGTCTCTAACAAAACCGCAATTGTTAATTGCTGAAATAAAGGAAAATAAAATTTAGCTCGGATCTTGAGTTCCGCTTGAAGCTATGTTTGTATATAACTTTATCTACCTACTTTAAGAAACCGCCCACCGCTTTTTAAATTAGGTTAGTAACGTGCAGTTTTTATTATAAATAAAGAACTAGTCTAGTTATCTTACCTTCAATATCTTATAAATAGTACAGATTTTAATAAATTCATTTTGTTATTATTAATCCTATAGGGATGTGAGATTTTAAATATAGAACAATGAACGTACGCGCTGAATATCAATGTCACCTGCCGCCATCTTGCGGCGAATAATTGAATTTAGAACGAGCCGTTCGCGTATGAAACGAGGTCTTATTCCGCTAAACGTCTCTCTACCGAATACCGGCAAATTAAAAAGCCAATCGTGTGGAAATTTGCGGCGGAGCTACACGTGAAAGACGCTCCCTCGTAGTATGTATAACTTTATTTTAGTTCCAGTTAATGAGCGACCTCATTTTGGGATTACGGAATATGAATGTCAGAACTCGAGTAATATGGTGGCTATAACCCGTTCCGTACATGTAGGTACGAATTTGTATTGAGCGCTCAGCCGGAGGAGGTTGGAGTGGGATCTTGAAAACTTTTTGCATAACTAGAGCGAACTGGCATTCTAAATTTAAAAATTTAAACCACTTTTGTTTTTTTATTACCCTATCCGATTAAAAACGGAAACTTAAACATTGATTAAGCAGGATATATTTAAAAAAAAACATCGTTTCACTCTAAAAAAATTGTTAAAAGTCATATTTTTTAGATGACCACAAAACGAATATATCATCAAGTAACTAAAGGACTGTTCTGGATTAAAAACTAGATAAATAGAAATAGCTTCGTTACAAAATTGGATCACTTCGTATTTGTAATTAAATTGCAAGATATAGAAGCAAATTTCTTTAAGAAATAAGTTTAAAATTTCTTACTCGTTATAGCATTCAATAACGCTTCAGTATATGGGGGCAAGTGTTTGTTTTACGATGTCAGCTCATATTTCACTGTTTCACTGAAAGGTAAAGGGGGCGTTGTAAAAGTGCTTTTAATTTTACGAACGCTTGTTATTTAAGCACCATCATAAAAGCTTAATTAGAAGCAGTTTTATATTTTTCGAAGAGCAAAAATCCTAAGTAATATTATTAATAGAATGTGTGTAGTAAAACTGTACGTAGCAGCTATTGCTCATATTGCTTTTTTATAAGTTAAGAAAGTGCTTATTTAATTTATTAAAATTTCTTTGTTGAAAATCTTCAGAAGCTTTTGCATTTGTAACTGAATGGTGCTGGAACGGGTGTCTATTAATCTAACGACCACAATTTAGAGACACTTCTTAATTCCTCTGCTCTCCCGCTAATTTCCCTCGAAATAAACACTATTTTGTTATTATTTGCTTAATTTAATTTGAATTTGGAACGGATAAGTTTAATTTGAATTTGGAACTCGATTGCGGTATGATTGGTCTTACATATTTGCCAATGTCAATTTATTTTTACTATGCTAATTCCGTTTCATTTTAACTCTTATTAATTTTACAAAGCAAAATAAAAAAATAAATACAATCCATAAATGCTATGAATGTTGTTCTTAATCAATCTGGTTTCATTGATCAGTAAAAAAATGGAATTTCATAAATTACATTAAATACTCCCCCCGCATTTACATAATGGGTTAGTCTGTGAGCTGATTGCACTAAGCTCATGGGACCGTCCACGAAGTCGTCGAACACGTCGGCGTCGCGTCGCTTCGAACACGCCATTTTACTTCGTACTGAACATCCAGGCGACGTGCGTCGACTGCCATTGGTTCCTAAACAGATTTGTTAGATTCCCGTACTCCGAGAATTCTAGTGGTATATTTAAGTCGGATTTTATATATGTCAGATTACGTACTACCTATATACTAAAATGGGTTACATATTTACATAAAGTATATTTTAGCTAGTACATGAAACGTACAATTTGGGTATAATCAAATGATAAAGAATTCACCAATACCATTTTAAAAATATTACGCGATTTATATTAACGATTTTAAAAAAATCTATCTAGAATTCTAAGCAAAATAATCAATTTGTAATTGTGACAACAACGACAACGACACTTGATAGTTTTCCAATTTCAAATGAGCATTTTGGCAGCTAATTTATTTTTGGGAATCTCTTTGGATGTTGCCATAATATTTTGATGTAATATTTTTATGATGATAATATTTTGGATACCCTAGTTTCCAAGGTAAACAAATAACTAGCGTTATTTATATTTTGGAAGTAACTAAACTAACAGAAAATAGAATTCCAAATTTAAATTCTGAATTAGAATGTAACTGGTATATTGATGTTCCGTATTGATTCGAAATATAAATATGTAGTTACAAAGCTCGGACACTCGCTAGGCGATACAGCGGCCGACGTAATAGAGATTTAGGGCCGCCACTTGGCTGCGTTCACATAATCGATTTATGTCATTGGAATCGTTTATTACACTGTTATTGTTGCAGAGAATTCGATTCAGCCAACTCCACCTCCATCTTTTGTCTTTGTTGGACGTTATATTAAAACGTGTTGAAGATTACTTTGATTTTGTTCTCTTTTCTACTCGATCCTTTATTTTCAATACTAGATTCTTTTTTTTAACTTGTAATATTGGTAGGTATATTTAGATATTTATGTGATAATTTATTTGATATTGAAATCGGTTATAAATTGATGTACGACCGATACATTACGAAGCGAAGTTTTGACTTGTATTTTATAAAATCACTACGCAGATAATTAGATTTTTGTGTCATTTAATTTTTATTATGGGATAAGGGGGCAAAGGAGCAGGCGTGTCACTCGATGACAAGTAACCAACGCCGGTAATGGGCACCTGAACGGCTGAACACGGAGGTCGGAAGGGGGATGGGAACAGGAGAGCGACATGGGTTAGACCTCCGTATATCTCTCTCACTGAGCGAAACGCGGCATGAGCCAGTTTACGTTGATAAATATTTCACGTAATACTAGGCGAATATTATTCGCATTGTAGTCTCGTATATAAAGGTTTAAAATTTATTGGAAATAGTACGATGCACAACAAAATTGTCGAGTGGTGACCCTGCATGGTTTTGTGGGATGCTTTGCGTCTGATGGGGGCTGCGTAATGGCCCAGCTGACGTTCGCCGAGTGCGAACAACTGTTCACTATAGCTTTCCAGAAACTTGGAACGCCCTTAATAGCTGTATAACATGTTCTGTATATTAAGAAACATGAAATGAGGGAAGCGATGTGCTGAACCACTGATAAATACATTATTTTTATATCTTTACTTGGAACACATGTTAGGTAATTGCATAACTCGATCAATCCAATAAATTTTGCCCTTTAATTTGGTTGTTGTCTGCACTTCCCTACTGCATTGTGCTTTATTTTGTGAGGCAGTGAACCGAATTCAACCAAATAGCTAGCCTAATACATACTTTCATAACCTCACGCCAAATCCCTTGCGGGATAGACGGAACAGAGAGCCATAAGGCACGATTCTTTCACGGCTTATTCGCTTCTTTGATCTTCATGACTCTTATCATGCACGCGCGTTGATTTTTGACGCTTCTAACATCACCTTCCTCCAGGACACGTTGTATTTGGTCATGGAATGTGTGTCTGGGCCATCTTCGACGCCTACATCCATATGCTTCTGCATTGTATATCTGCTTAGTCGTTCTGCATTAGCCATTCTTTAATTTAATTAGTCTGATGAGCCTATATTTACAGATATTTTATGCGTACGTAAACTTGGATAAATTATAAGTCATTTTCTTACCATAGGCGAATTAATATGACGTTGCATCAAAGTTCAGGAAAAAAAATGCAATTTGTTTCCGAAGCCTATCATGTCAAAATAGGAGCCATTTAACTTAAAATTTTCAATGCTTTACTGAAAACAAATACAGCCTAAAACTGTTACATATTGATTTTAGGACATCATTATACGACAGACAATAGTTTTCCATTTAATTAAGAATACAATGAATCATCACCTACACACTTTTCTAAAAGAGTAAAAAGTGTCTTGTGATTGAGCTTTTAAAGATACAGCATTTGAAATCGCTGCAATTACACGAGTCCTTAGGCCATGGTGACTGTTTGCAATCTTATTTAGTTATTCCACCATCACTCTAATAAAGAGATACTAATTTTATCATCTGTGTTTCTCCTTTTATAAAATAAACTTCATCCACTCCACAATACAGCTTATGTATTGACTGATCACTGATCTGGTGCTGTCACAAGTCATATGACATAACGTGGTCCAATAACCATGAGGATATGCTTGAACACCCAACAATAAAGCGGATTAAATACAAGCTAATAGCTAAAGCTATTCAAAGCCAATAATATAACAACTATTATTGTCTAATAATCTAGCTTTGTTGTATATAATATCTATACATATTAATGACTAATAATAAGTTACTTGAACTACCTTTGCAGTTTAGTTTCATCCTCGTGATATGATGCGATAGGCTTGCTGACCACTTTGAAAACAAGGAAGTTAGATTGAAGGAGAGTGTCGGTATAAAAATAAAAAAGAGTATGCTCCAATGGTCCGGACATATAGAAAGAATAGACGCAAGATTGACTAAGCACATATACAATGTAAAAGCGAGGACGGCCACGTAACACTTTCTTCCATGACCAGATAGGACGAGTTCTAGATGAAGTTGATGTCAGGCGACTTTAAAATCGACGCGCGTATATAACAAAAGATATCAAAGTCAAAGAAGCAAGTTTGGCGAGTAAGAACTGTGCCTTATGGCGCTCTGTTCTGTCTTCCTTTTTTTTTCTAACGCGAGGAATTGCTTTATGCATACCCCCTGCCACGGCAGAGGGTAGTGTGGGACACCCAAAGTAGCACGCTGCAATCCGATCCCAGGACTACCCACTAAAACCTCGCGGCGGCCTTCCTCCGGCATTAGGATGGTCTAGAATGCGGTTCGTCCCTCTAAACCACCCTGTACTGTCTTCCTACCCCATATGGGTGGTTTGATTTGATGTTATGTATGTATGTAAAAAAATATATTGGGTATCCTGGAAAATAATGTACCGTAGTTATGAAGAATCTGACTTCACCTCCAGGCTACATATCTTTGCAAAAAATATACATAACTTTTTTAAATCGTTTTTTTTAAATGTTCTCTAAATCTTGCGAGTCTTTTTATTTGTCTAGGACGAAGTTGTAGGCAAAAAAAGAACATCGTTTTCTCAGCATTAACCAGAGATTAAAATATTTAGTCTCATATCTACGGTATTAGATGTAAAAAAAAATTGCGTTAAGCGACCAGATTAAGTACTCTTCGTCATAAGAATATCAACTATTTATCAAACCAGACAAAAGAGGTTATTTTGGTATTATCTACATATCGCTTCATTTCAACAATTTATTTACACATACAAATTTAGTCGTAATTGAGATATGATATTTTACCCGCCCAATTCCCGGGAATCCGTAGTGTTAGAATATGATTATACCGACATCTAGTGGCTCATCGAAATGCAAATGCAATCATATTACCGAACTATGCCGCCGGTATACTGTATCAACCTGAATATTACATGTACGTACACCTCACGTACGATATCGTGTAACTTGATTAAGCACTTGATACTGGCAAATGTGGCATACATTTGTTAATTCTAAAAAAAGTTATATTCAATTGACATTTGCTTGTCAAATAATATGACAAAGGTCGTTTCGCAGTTCACTCAGGATACGAGCCATAACATCAAAAGAAGAAGAAGTTTTCCAGTTTTTTATAATAATTCTGACTGATAGTAGGTTATATGATTTTTTTTTTTAAATACCAAAGTAATAGACGAATGATTAAGCAATAGATTGATGTGGTTAGAGTTATATGTATATGATAAACAATTCTCTTTCGCCATATAAAAAACTATTAAGTGCAGTCTCGGTGGTCCATTGGTTGGGAACCCCGCTTCTGAATCCTGAAGTCGCCTAGTCGATTCCCAGCTAACTCCAATAACTTCTTTTCTTTTCGGAAGTTATGTGTGATAAATATCCATAACTGGTGACACCTATTCCATTTGGGATGTGAAAATTTGGGAAGTTGAGCTAACAGCCGCTGCCTCGGATAGTCAAGAGCATGGAGTTACATAGCATAATAATAATAAAAAAGTTGAATTGATGGTTTTCTAATAATTACTCACACAACTTCCTTCTTACTTTATAGGAGAGCTGTCAGAACTACATCAGAGTCCTGGTGTCCCTCGGCACCGGAAGGCTTCTCGTCTGCGGCACCAACAGCTTCAAGCCCTTCTGCCGGGAGTACAGCGTACAACGAGACTCTTATCATATGGAAAGGGAGAAGTCTGGCCAAGCGGTGTGTCCTTATGACCCAGAACATAACTCCACCGCTGTTTATGCTGGTAAGCAATATTCATTTATCCTAATATAATAATAATAAATTTAATAAAGTGTCGGATAAAATGGTCGTAAATGAAGAAGTCTGATTGTTTATTAGGGGATGTAAGGGAGCACAAATACCACCTCAGTGCTCCAAGCCAACCTCTCCTGCCCGCGGTACATCCTGCTGACCAACGGACGAGGCTCTGACGACCGACAAATGGCGGTATATCCATTTCATAATGTAAACAGTACAGTGACGGGCAGCAGCGTCAATTGTGCGAGAACCTAAATACTGCGATCGCCAACCCGCCTGCCCAGCGTGGCGATTATGGGCAATTCATCCAATGGCAGATAAATTTATACAACGGCCCCTAGTTCCCGGTAGCCCCGCTATCCCAGGCCAAGGCGGCGGCCATGGTTCCGGCGGGGCAGGGGGTGCTAAGAATCTCCGGGCTACGGTAGGCCGCCAACACCGACTGACTCTGGCTACGTATAATGGACGGACATTAAGGCTTGACGAACATCTGGCTACACTCGAAGAGGAACTGAAATACATAAGATGGCATATTCTAGGACTATCTGAAATCCGAAGAGAGGGGGAGGATAAAGTAACATTAGACTCGGGCCATATTATGTATTTCAGAGAGGGAGATCAGCCATCCCAAGGCGGTGTTGGGTTCTTGGTCCATAGGAAGCTCTCTGACAGCGTTATAGAAATCTCCAGTGTGTCGACAAGGGTAGCGTACCTTGTGATCAAACTTACGGAAAGGTACAGCCTTAAAGTAATTCAAGTGTACGCACGGACTTCGTCACACTCGGATGATGAAGTGGAGAAATTTTACGAAGATATTTCGAAAGCCTTGCATACGACCTATAAGGCCCACTTTAACGTTGTTATGGGGGATCTTAATCCTAAGGTGGGAGTACAGGTGAGTGGTGAATCGGTAGTAGGACCTCACGGTTTTGGTAGCAGAAATCATAGGGGGCAGATGCTCGTGGACTTCTTAGAACAGGAGAAGCTCTTTGTAATGAATACATTTTACAAAAAGCAATCTCAGCGGAAGTGGACGTGGCAAAGCCCGGATACTATGACGAAAAACGAGATTGACTTCATCATGACGGATAAGAGGCGCATATTTAGAGATGTCTCAGTGATCTCTAGGTTTAAAACCGGAAGTGATCACCGACTTGTCCGAGGCACTCTAGATATCAACTATAAGCTTGAGCGGGCCCGTATGATGAAGTCTACGCTTCGGCCGAATATGCTCCAAATCAGTGCAGGATCCGAAAGCTTCCAGACAAAACTGGAGAACCGATTTGCTGTCCTGGAAACCACAACTAATATGGATCAGGATCTCGAACAAGTGATGGGTGTTCTCCGGGAGGAGGGTGCTAATTTCTATAGGACGCAACGTACCAATAGGGAGTCTGGACTCTCTGCAGAATGTCTGCAGCTGATGAGACAACGACGTGAAGACCCCACCGTCGCTTCAGCGGTCCAGCGGCTCTTGAACAAAAAAATCTCCAAGCTTGTTAGACGTGACCTCAGAAGCTCTAACACACGTGCCATTAAGGACATGATTGAGAAAAATCGGGGGTCCAAAGTCTTTGTTCGACCGCTTGGCCGGGCCCATCTCACAAAGCTGACCAAATGCACTGGAGAAACCGTCACGTCTGGGCCGGAGATTCTTGCAGAGATCCAGGACTTCTATGGTCAATTATACACCTCACATGCGTCTCGCCCTGAACCGGACAACAAAGACCCGAGAGCTACCCTAACCCGCCACTACAGTGAAGAACTGCCACATATAAGCTTAGATGAGATCGAGATCGCTCTGAAGCAGCTTAAGAATGGAAAAGCCCCCGGGGAGGATGGAATTACAACTGAGCTCTTAAAAGCTGGAGGGACTCCTGCGCTAAGAGAACTCCAGCGCATATTTGATTCCGTCCTCTTTTCGGGGAGAACTCCTAAGGCGTGGAGCAGGAGTGTGGTCACATTGTTCTTTAAGAAAGGTGATAAAACCTTGTTGAAGAACTATCGACCCATTTCTTTGTTAAGCCATATATATAAGCTGTTTTCAAGAGTGATCACGAACCGTCTGGCGCGTAGACTCGACGAATTTCAACCCCCTGAGCAGGCCGGGTTTCGAAAGGGATACAGCACCGTAGACCATATCCACACTGTACGGCAGATTATTCAAAAAACAGAAGAATACAACCAGCCGCTGTGTCTTGTATTTGTGGACTACGAGAAAGCATTTGACTCTATCGAAATCTGGTCTGTTCTGGAGTCCTTGCAGAGATGCCAAGTCGATTGGCGATACATCCAGGTGCTGAAAAGTCTTTATGACGCTGCGACAATGTCAGTCCACACAGAGAACCAGCAGTCTGAACCAATTCCAATGCATAGGGGAGTGAGGCAAGGGGACGTTATTTCCCCCAAACTATTTACAAATGTATTGGAAGACATGTTCAGAACTTTAGACTGGAAAGGACGTGGCCTAAATATAAACGGCGAGTACATTTCACACCTTAGATTTGCGGACGACATCGTCATCATGGCTGAAACTGCTCAGGATCTACAACACATGTTGCTCGACCTAGGTGATTGTTCAGCACGCATTGGTCTTCGGGTGAATTTAGACAAAACTAAGGTTATGTTCAATCAACATATCATCCCGGAGCCAATTATGTTAGATGGGGTGCATCTCGAAGTTGTTCATGAATATATATACCTCGGCCAAATAGTACAAGTCGGAAAGAACAATTTCGAGAAGGAAGCCCGAAGACGGATACAGCTGGGTTGGGCAGCATTTGGAAAACTTCGTCGAGTCTTTTCGTCGCCTATTCCACAAAGCCTTAAGACTAAGGTCTTCAACGAGTGCGTCCTATCCGTTATGACTTACGGAGCCGAGACGTGGACACTGACGGTGCGACTGATCCACCAATTCAAAATCGCTCAGCGAGCCATGGAAAGGGCTATGTTAGGAGTTTCTCTGAAGGATAGAATTAGAAATGAGGACATCCGACAGAGAACCAAAGTCATCGACATAGCCCAAAGAATAAGCAAACTGAAGTGGCAGTGGGCAGGTCACATTTGTCGCACGTCTGATTCCCGATGGGGGAAACGTGTCCTGGAGTGGAGACCGCGTCTCGGCAAACGTAGTGTAGGACGCCCTCAGGCTAGGTGGGGCGACGATATACGCAAAGTGGCTGGCAGTGGTTGGCAACGAATGGCCGAAGATCGAGCTCAGTGGCGTGCCAAAGGAGAGACCTATGTCCAGCAGTGGACGGAGATAGGTTGATGATGATGATGATGATGATGATTGTTTATTTATCTATTAATGGATTAGCTGAGCCCACATCCTATTATCATAGACAAATAGTTCTTTTAATCGATTATAAAATAAACCCAAAAATTTTCAATTTCGAATTTCAGATTTGAAATATTTTTTTTAAAACTCAAACCTTATTACGTTACTTATGAATCTATCGCATAAAGGTTATATATCTATATATTTATATATTTTAATGACAACACAAATATTCCGAGCAGCAAAGCCGAAGTTTTGTAATCCAATTTGGTCTGCGGACTCAACGGAACTTGGTGTACTGGACAACATTAGCCTAGTCGAGTAGTTCAGTTCTCTGTATTACACTGTCCGCTAATGGGATCCGACCAGCCTTGATACACGGCAACACCAATTAGCCAACGTATATCCCCTGTGAATAGATACATACACATACAGACATAAAAACATACGGGAGTTTAATTTATTACCTATGTTATTTCTGGGTACGTATTGCCGCCGTATGAAATCTAATGGGTATTGTCGGGTTATGTAGGTAATGAAATTTCTATGGACACGGGGTTATGTATTAAGTATAATTTATGATAATAATATGATATGTATGGTGTCACATGTAACATCTTTTTTTAAAAAAAAAAAAACCTCACGTAAAGGAAAACCCTCAATCAGTTTAATCATTACAGAGTATAAAACAAAGTCGCTTTCCGGTGTCTGTCCCCTTATATGCGTATATCTTTAAAACTACACAACGGATTTTGATTTGGTTTTTTTAATAGTTAGAGTGTGTCAACAGGGTGGTTTTGATCTATAATTCATACACAAACAATATTGTAAAGAAAAAATGATAATATTCGAGATTTATATCTTTAATTGTAAACGCTGGTAGAACCCTAAGTGATAGATCAAAACAATGCTCTACATTATTAAACACCTTCAGAAGGTCTAAAAAAAGTCCGCGACGGCATATGTCTATCTTTTACGGTAACCCACAATGACCATTTTTATTTTTTTACCTTTTACGAGAAATAATGGCTTATTTACGAAGTGATTTTAAACATTACAGTATTAATTTTCATCCAATTAAGTGTCTTAAATAGATTGTGCTTTTAATATAGATCAATATGGCTCTGTACAGTATGTAATAGAAACGAATATTTACGAAGATATTACAGTATTAACATAGCGGGACATAGCAGTTGCGTTCCGCCCTAAAACGTGTGCCGATAAATAGCACAAATTGAACTTTATAAGATAAAAATTTTACTCATTTATTACTTTGATGCGGGACGAAGTACGCCGGGTCAGCTAGTCAAAGATAAAACTATTCTACCTTGATAGAAATGGAATGAGCGACATCTCCAATTCAAAAATAAAAATACAATACATCTAAAGCAATTTAAATAAAACAATATTAAAAAAAAAATCTCTTTTTGAATTCGAAATTGGAATGAACGAACTAAAAACTGTCTAGTTGAGTAAGGAACTGTGAACGATTCCAGTGCCCAATTTAAATCACTAACAATTTACTTTAATTTACCTAATGGCATGTATTTTTGTGGCTCTTACTCGTGAATTTTCTTTTATTTTCTCTTTTATTAAATGTAAAATATATATGTGATGAGTGATGAAGTATTTTCAAGAAAGTTACATTCGTCTTCTCTTTAAGAAATTCTGAATTTCACTTTGTTTCAAGATTAAAAATCTACAATATAGTACCAAAAAGCCCAAAAGCCAAATTACGTTATGTACGTTATATGGGCAATCTACATCAAAACACAAGCATTCCACTACTTTCTAAACTTCTCTTGACACTGCAAAAAAACAATGTCGATTCCAAATAACGAAACCGTTACAATTATTTTCTTAATTGGTTTTTTAGATATATTTTTTAGAGGAAAGGATAGTTTTAAACGAGTAGGCGTGTCACCTGATGGTAATGCAATACATATAGTGTTACAGTTGCGTTGCCGATCTTTAAGGGAGTAGGATGGGAAAGGATGGAGAAGGGAGGTGGGCCTCCGAGTACCCCTCCACCGAACGAAACGCGGCATGAGCCACTTTACGTCGACTTCTGAGAGGTCGTGGTATTTCATCAGTCGAGCCGGCCCATTCATCCAGCCAACTGTTTGGCTCTACCACTGTTAGTGATATGTTAGGTATATATTATTTAAGTGAACATTTGTATTTAAGTCCACTACAAAATGACAATAATACCTATTTAATTTATCGCTCAAGACATTATCAAGTTAATAAAACTTTATCATTTGGTTTCACAAAGCCTCTCTCTCTCTCTCTCTCTTGTCTTGTCTTAACTGCTAGAACTTGATATTTCAACTTGTGTTTTAAGTTATAGGAAATTTAATAAAGATCGCAAAGAGATTTAATTTTACTTTGACTCGCAAGTCGCCTCAGTTTGACTCGGTCGCAAACGACATCATGAAAAACTTGAACATTATTATGATGGATTTTTCTAAAATTCTTTTTCATATTACTGATAAGTAAAGTATTAATTGTGTCAAACTTTTATTCTTGAGAGAATAAATACATAATAACTTAGAATATCATTACATAGTATAAAACAAGGTCGCTTTCCGCTGTCTGTCCCCTTATATGCCCCCCATACACAACGGATTTTGATTCGTTTTTTTTTAATAAATAGAGGGTATCAACGAAATTGTTTTATCTTTATTTCATGTATGATGGAGTGAAGAAAAATTGACAGCTCCAAAATTTACTGTTTTTATTAATTTTGATGCGGAAGAAAGTTTGCCGGGTCACCTAGTTAATAATAAAAGCAAGCCTAAATAGTATTGCTCTCCAAAATTAAAGTTTTTTATTAGCTTTTTATTAGCTTCACCTGTATGTATGTTTGTATGTTTTTATGTTTGTAGGTTTGTTTGTAACCGACTTCTTTTTTAGTTTCCGCTGATTGCCACTAGATGGTGCGATTTGTGAACTATGAAAGTTCTAGACTAGAAAACCGAACTAAAAAATAGAAAATAAATTTTAATGAATTTAAATTAAGAAAATAGTGTTAAAAATTTCAATGAATATAAATTAAAAAAGCGTGGGGTGCTCGAAATGATAATCACTCTACTCATATCTGTCATTAAAATATTTATAACTATTGACACCATGCACCCCACGCTTTTTTGAACGATAGATGGTGCGATTTGTGAACTATGAAAGTTCACAAATCGCACCATCTAGTGGCAATCAGCGGAAAGTTTACGTTATCAACTTGAAACGAGTTCCTTATATAAGTCACAGATGGCGCTATTCCTCAAATTCGAAACTAAGAAACGCGCTGTCATACAAAACCGAACTAAAAAATTTAAAATAAATAATAGTTTAAAAAAACTAAAAAACACGCTTTTTATTGAAAACCGAACTAAAAAATAGAAAAAAAAAAAAATACTTTATTTTAAAAAAAGCGTGGGGTGCATGGTGTCAATAGTTATAAATATTTTATTGACAGATATGAGTAGAGTCATTATCATTTCGATAATATCTTAAAAAGCACCCCACGCTTTTTTTAAAATAAAGTATTTTTTTTTTCTATTTTTAGTTCGGTTTTCAATAAAAAGCGTGTTTTTTAGTTTTTTTAAACTATTATTTATTTTTTTCAATATTGACACCTGAACTCTGAATAGATTGCAAAGATGTCTTTCTTATATTAGAAACTAGCTTACCGCCTCGCGGTGTTACTCGCGCACAAACAAAATGACGATGATGATGATGATTAAATGTAACCTATGTCACTCTTGGTGAATGCAGCTTTCGAATGGTGAAAGAATTTTTGAAATCGGTCCAGTAGTTTTTGAGTATAATCCTTATATATAAAAACACAAATCTTTCATTTAACAGATTGAGATTGATTGGCCTTAGCTTAAAACATGACTTGTGTCTCTTGGTGGAGTAGTAAAGCAACAGACTGCGGAGTAGAGTATTGGAAGAAGCATAATTATGACAGACAATTTTACAATTTAAAAATGATATTACCCTCAAAAATTGCTTTGAACAGGGATCAGTAGCTTGTCAGTAACCAGGTCACATATGTGCTGGTCCACGGCCGGTTCTATTGTCGGGAAATTAGGGAAAAATACAGAAAAAAAAAAAGGGAAAAATCTTTTCCATAACGATTGAGCCCCACTTTCACAGTCGGCCGACGTACAATGGCCACTCATTGTTGCGATGAAAAGAAGTACCTTTGAATGGTGGCACAAGTGGATTATGACGTGACTATCAATACCTATATAATAGCCAGTGTGTGCCTATTACAAAGGGGAATGCAGGTGGGATTAATTTTTAACTTGGCAACGAGTTAAACGGAAAGTAATGTAGAGTTAGCAAAAAAAAAGTGTGTTTTTTAGCGTCCTATAGGTAAGACGTATCAGCATAGATTTAATATAGATGGCACATGTCAGTAAAAATGTACTACTAATCATCACTGACAATGCAACCGCGAGTAAGCGATTCTCAGGATGTTTATAATTCAACACATGAACAATAAATGTAGAAGTTGCCACTTGGAAGCACTTTTTACGCACACATTGATAGGTCACTTCGATCCATTTTTGGTCTCGTTGTTTGGGTGACTATTGCCGATCTTATATCAGAGACAGGCTTATATTTTACCATAGATATATCGTTTACTGCCGCGGAAAAGCATACAATAAAAACTTTTTTTCATTAAAATCATGGTACATGTGAAAAAAATCTCACAAAATAAAGTTCAATTATTGAAATTTCCGTTCAGAAACTTTCCATTATGGAAGGTAAATCCAAAATGGATGCCCTTCCCATTTATTATCAAGCAGTGGGAACAATAATATATGCCTAATACCTATACAAGTTTAATATTTATTATGTACGAAAATACACCACGCATTGTCTTCTATATTCGACAACCAAGTCGGAGTGTGATAGCATCAAATAATACGGCCCATTGTAAAGTCTGTGGGCGGTTTTAATAATCTTTGCCATAGAATGTTCAAGTAAATATATATTAATAATATTAAATGCTTTCCCACAAACTCTCTTAATTCTAAATATTAATAAATTTAATTATTCCTTCTTAAATGCTTAGTTTAATTAATACATTTACGTTTGTAAATATTATTCAAATGGCTGACCCGGCGAACTATGTCCCGCATCAAAACTAATTTTTACAGGGTTTACAATTAAAGTGATAAATCTCGAAAATTATCACTCTTTCTTAACTACATTAAACATGAATTACACTATACATACAAACCACTTCGTTCACACCCTCTATCTGTTAAAAAGAACCGCATTAAAATCGGTTGTGTAGTTTCAACGATCTAAGCATTTAAGGGGAGAGGCAGCGAAAACCTTTGTATTAAAACACAGCGAAAATCAACTAAACTAAAATTCGTTATAAAACAAAGTTACAAATTAAAAATAACAAAAACTATCTCTTCAAATATCATTTTCATATTACTTCATCAAAGCGAAGACTCGCAAGCCATGTTCTAGTGTAGTAAATTTCCATATCTTTAAGAATATTCCTTTATACAGTAAGTCTTTTGTATCGCACACAAAACAAGTTGAAAAGGACAAGAGATTATCCCAAACAAACAATCGACTTCTTTATGTAAAAAAAAAACCTTTGTGAATAAAATATGTACGTCTACCTCAAGGCTCTCTGTGGAAGGTATTGCAAAATTAATTTCAACATCAACTTTATGTACTTACTCTGTGGCCATATTAACATGCTGGCTGTACCTAGTAAATATTATACATATTTAATACATAATATGTTTATTTTATGACTTGTTTATAGAGGTTTCATTATTATGTATAATATTTTATGAGTAATAAAAACATGCTTCATATATTAAAGTATCTGAATGGTCAATATTAATAAAAAATATGTAACGTGGAAAACGAAACAAACCACGCAAAAAAAAACAAAAAAATACAGCTGTCAAAGTCAATCAATCAAATGTCAAAATAATATATAATTTATTTACAACACTCAATGAAGTAGGAAACCTATGGAAGTGGCATGTCGACACAAAATTGAAGCCGGGTGTGACGTCATTTGACCGCATAAAATGGCGGTTTAGTGCTGCGCAGAAGAATTTTATTTATCGACAAACGTTCTTGGCTAATGTTATTAAAACATTATTGAGTATTAATTATTTTAGAATTAAATTAAATATGTGGTTTTGGATATCAAAATAATAGTACGTTTTTCTTAAACTACTTACTTTCATAATTTTATTTTAAATATTATTGAGTATTAATTATTTGTAGAATTAATACTTAAATAGGAAGTAAGTATATTGTTATGCTAAATATTCTGTTTTGGATGTCCAAATAAGAAGTACATGTTTTTCTTAGACTGCTTAAAGTAGTCTAAGAAAAACATGTACTCTATAATAGAGGTATTACCTCTATTATAGAGTACATGTTTTCCTACAAATTATTTTAATTAAGTTGCTGACTCTAAAGTAAGTAAATCACTACTGCAAAATACCTCTAGATAGGTGGGCCCCACAGTAAATAAGAATGATTCAAATTTTAAACTTATAAAGGGACCGCGTGATAAACAAAACGAAACATCTTCAGAACATGTTTTTAGTTACAAATGCTTCTCTTATGACTTTCAGTCTAATATCAGTCAATGATTACATATTTAGCGAATTTACAATAGGTTTTTACTCGTTTCGAAATAAAACTAATTTATTTAGAAAATTCCGCAAAGAAATTTTGTCGGTAAAATTTTTCCCTACACTATTTTACTGACTGAACTGACAAAAAATCCGCCATACTTTTCGGGATTCTTGGCGTCAGTAGGTATTATCGAGAAATCTAATTTCCGTATTCATTTAATTTATGTACGCACTGAAATACTGTGCAACTGTTTTCATGCGAGTTTTAGTGCTGTTTAAGATCGAGACAGATATATGTTTATGTGTGCGCCGTCGAAATGTCTAATATTTATATAAGCAATTGTACGTATAGAACAATATGTCTCGTCCAGATATACAAGTCAATGCACCTAACCACGTACCTTGATGACTTACCTAAACCAATGATTTTTCGGATTTCTTTTACGGAAGCTATGTGTGATAAATATTGATAGCTAGGCGATGCTTAACTGCCGCTGCCTAAATCTTCAAATAGAAAAAGGCATGAAGATATAAAAATAATCGTATTAAAAGAACCATTATTTTTAAAACACGATAAATTAGCTGTAACAAATGGTAGTTGGATCGAACTTTCATCACTTCCAATACAAATTCCCCTTACATGGGACCTTTTCCATCGGTGGGAGCATCATTAATTACCGTCATCCAGTGCCTTTGTGCAATTTTCTTTACATTAAAAAGGAATGGGGAATGGGAGAAAGGGGGTGGCTTGGTAATTGACACCTATTTAGAATTGCGTAAATAGGTACAACAAATTGTAGGTACTCTCTGTTCAATACTCATGATAAAATAAGTAGCATTGCTGCAACTATAAAATGCGTATAATTTTTTGCGTGTTATCGCGAGCAAAGCCTAGTTATTATTACCTTTTAACCTAGCTGTTATTATTACCTATATCTTACCTATATATTTACGTAGTATAGCGGGCAAACGAGCAAATGGGTCCTGGTGGTAAGTGTCTAGAGCCACCCATAGACACCTCCAACACAGATTAAAATAGGTTACCTGGCTGACCGTACGAAACTTTAAGTCGATATTCTGAGCGGTCGTGGTATTTCATCGATCGAAGTGGCCCATACTAGCATCCAACTGTATGTCTCTACCACTGTACTATATGTATAGGTTATCTTGTATTATAAATGTATAAGTTAAACATTAATCTCCCAAAAAACAAACAGTCGCGAGTAATTAAAACCTTTTTTTGTCAACGGACACAAGTAATAAATGTGAAAAAAATACCATAAAACCGTTTATTTTAATTGAATTTAAAAAACAAAAGTAAAGTTTCCAGTTTTTCGAGTTATATTTCGTGTACCTACACAAAAAACTGTGGCGGTTCCAACTTTTTTTTTCTGTATATTATTGCGGTGAACTTTTTTTCATTTTTTTTATTTACAAACTGTTTCAAGCCGCTGAGCTACATTCCGACATTTCGCATATTCAAACAAAGGGTAATTTCGTATATGTAGACTTATATGTTATTTAATTTGGTATACTCCTTCTGCATACAGCCTGTATATGCAAATTGTGTATGCGGATACATGCTGTATGTATATTTATATTAATATACATACACACTACTGGTCGCGATTAAGTTTAACAGCAACATAATTAGGGTTCAACATATTCAGCAGTTTTTTCGGAAGTTAGGTGTTATAAATATTGGAAAGTGGCAAAATTGTGACAAACAGAAACAGGTTTTGCTAACTGCATATGTTATATTAGACTTAAAAAATTTAAGTTGAGACGTAACTAGCGCTTGCTACACTTACGAGTACAAAAACTCGTGAAGCTGGAAATTAAATTAAGTTGTAATCATTAAAACAGAGGGACAGATTTTGAGGTAATTTTCAATATCAGAAGACAGATTATAAAAGGGTATTTAAAAAAAAACTCTTACCCGAATGTGTAAACAAACCGTCTGTAAATAAGAGAAAACTCAATAATTAATATTTATGACACAAACGAAGCGCACAGAAATCTATTTTTATTACAATATGTATTTGTATTGTATATTCGTACACATCATTTAATATTCAAAAGCAATAACTATACACATATACAAATCATTCCGTTAATGTATTTACACATTACACATGCATACATTTAACATAAATACACACATACATAATATATGAACAATAGTATGTCTGCATCGAGTCTCGTGGATACGGTTAGTTATCTCCTATTGATCTGGTTCAATTAAGTGCACCGAAGCTCTGGGGAGCAGTGGGTTGCCGGTAGGTCGTACTCCCTGATAGCTATATCTATATACATCAGTTTATATAAATATAAAAGCTACTAGCAACTGCATTACACACACAACTGCAGTCAATAGGCTTGTTTCCACTAATAATGAACCGAATGGATTAGTTAGAGTTTCGAACTTCTGATTAAGATATATAGATAGATAGAACAAAATACAGCAAAAATAGGCATAGAGTCACGTGACAGTGAACGGTGATCAAAAATATCGACATAAATGACGTCACGCCGTGCCAAACGTCACTGAAAACCTTGACAAAGCTCTTACACAAACACATGTACATGCCACGACGAGACGTGATTCAAGACGCCATGACGGTCTGGAGTGTTTTTGTGCAGAACTTGGTTTCTTTTTTAAAATTAATAATACTTATTAATATTGTAAATGTAAGTTTAAAAGTATGAGTGCCACAAGCTATCAACTTTTTTACATGCATCATCATTGTTCTGTTTAAAGTATTTCTGAAATAATAGATTGCAATTATTGCGTCATTGTTCGGAAGTGACGTTGTTTTAATCGCAGTTAATAAAATTTCCTCTTTCTGTATTTTTTCCAGATGGAGAACTGTATTCTGGTACAGTCGCTGATTTCAGCGGGATGGAGCCAATCATCTATAGAGAGCCACTACAAACTGAACCATATGATTCTATGACATTAAATGGTAAATATACACAAAAACTTATAAATACGTAGATCAAAAACTATATGTCAATTATTGTAATACTTGACTACATCAGTAGTAAAAATCTAATTTCTAAATATTGGAATAGGTACTGGGAACAATCAAAGAAAAGGCCACAATTAAATAATAAAGATAAATTAAGCTAATCCGATTACCGTCGACAAACAATAATTGTCATTCGCAAACAACAATATGCAATCGAGATATAATCAAAATTACAATAAACATTGACGATATAACGCCATTATCTGTTGTTTACAAAGGGTATTTACATAAATAGCCGGTCGATTGCTTCTGAATACGGCTGTCAAAGTGTCAAACATACATCGGAATACATCCGCCGTGATAATTGAATTTAGAACACATTTCGGCGCGCGAACTCCTTGTCATGACAGTGACATTTGACGCAATAACGATCGCCGCCAAATCCGTTTATGGTTCGCAGATAGACAATGTAGACTTGGCATCAATTATATTTAATATACATTATATTATTATCAATTTGCATAATTAAATAGTAAAATTCTAATCGGCACAAACGATGTATTCATTTTAGAACTATTGTAAACAAATTGTAGAACAGTTGTAATATAGACTAGTAGACGCCAAACTGTCATCACTACACTCAGGTGACCACAAAGATTGTCAGTTTCACAGGACATAGATCAGACTACAAATCTAGTCAAAATATGTTGCTTAAGCTTATGGATTATACCACCGATTACTTTCTCTAAAAATACTAGAGATTGGATTGCACTTTAGTAAGAAATGTGGATAAATATCCTCTGAGTAGTTACCACTACCCAAAAATTAAGCTTAGTTAGTACCAGACTATCTATTATTTGTTTGCTTGGCTCATTTCATATTCATTTACGTAACTGATTTAGGAAAATTGACCTGAAATTCTCAATAGAAATTCTAATGATGATAATATTTTTATTTTGAATTATTCGTTCACAGCTCCAGATTTCGTCAATTCCCTGGTCCACGGCAACTTCGTGTACTTCTTCTTTAGAGAAACCGCTGTCGAGTACATCAATTGTGGCAAGGTGAGATTATCAATACAATTTTATAACTGAATTTTATTTTTCAGGTTTAGAGAAGACTCACATTAAAAAAGACATTTTTCCCCGTCACACATACATATAAAATTACTCGTTTTATTTATCTAACTACAAAGCAACGAAAATTCTTTAGCATTTTCCAGGGAACATTATCTTGTCTTTGAAAACTTTATCTTGATAGACTAGTGTTTCAGCACTGGGATTTATGTGGCCTCGTACCTACAAAAGCTTTTATATGCCTCGTTAGGACTCCGTTCGTGTGGTCCGATTCCCAACTGAGATTTAAATTTACGCTTTCAAATTTATCTGAGATTCCAATATTAGAGTTTCCAATTGACAACAAGTGACTTTTCTGAGATTATGTGTGATTAATACTACTATGAATAAATGAACAAATTTTGACCGATATATTTCAGTAGGCTTGCCACCTTATTCATGAGACCAAGTTTAGATTTAAATTTGACAAAATGAGACAAGTACCTTCATATTTAAACGTCGAACGTTATTTTTTTCGTTTGTTTCTTTTATTTTCACATTCTTCTAAAGCCGATTAAAGATGACGTTTCATTTGTATCATTTTCTATCAGGCGGTCTACTCCCGAGTGGCGCGAGTATGTCGTGATGATCGTGGAGGCCCTCACCGTTTCAAACAAAGGTGGACTTCGTTCCTCAAATCTCGACTGAACTGCTCCGTCGCTGGCGATTTTCCCTTCTACTTTAATGAAATACGTGAGTACATTTTTATTTGAATTTGGACCTCATCATACGTTCACAATTCTTTTTTTAATATTTTTCTTGCTTGATTTTTAGTGAGTATTTGCTTATGTCTAAAATAAAATGTATGCTTCCGATACAATTTCCAATATTAAACTAAAAAATAACTGATTTTTGTTATTTTATGTTTTTACAGAATCAACTACTGAATTAATCGAAGGTGTTTACGGAGGTCTCAACGCGCAATTGATGTATGGCACTTTCACGACGCCACCCAACAGCATATCAGGCAGCGCGGTATGTGCGTTCAGCATGCAGGATATAGCTGATACATTTGAGGGCACCTTTAAAGAACAAAGCGCGATTAACTCTAATTGGTTGCCCGTAAATAGTGCAAAAGTAAGTGCAAAATGTATTTATATTTGTTTGAGGATATTTATCAAACCTTTGTATTAGACCCCCTATTGTTCTACTCTGCCATTCTTAACGTGTTCAGATCTTTGATGTCGGTCTCTGTTTTTTTTATATAAATATTGTTCCACGCAAAAAAACAGAGTGAGGAAAATTACACTTGTGTTTATCTTGACGATGTGCTCACATTTTGGTTTGATTATTGTGTTCACAAAATATGGTATTAATTAAGTTTCTGATATCGTTTGTTATTTCCAAGGTACCTGAACCTCGTCCTGGCACCTGCAATAATGACTCAAGACTACTGCCTGACCGAACATTAAACTTTATCAAGACTCACGCGCTCATGGATGAATCAGTTCCGGCGTTCTTTGGAGAGCCAATCGTCATTCGAACGAGCTTTCAGTAAGTATATCAACGATGAATAATTAATTCCAAAAATGCTTTACACTCCATAAAGGAGGCATCTGCTTTCATATTTTAATAAAGAAAGTCCTAAAGTTTTTAGTTTCAAATTTGCTTACTTTCCTATAGTAACTAGTTGAATGTTCAAGATGGCTATTAAGTTTTTCATTAATTTCCAGCTATCGATTTACACAAATAGCTGTAGATCCTCAAGTGAAAACTCCAGGAGGGAAGGCGTATGATGTCCTCTTTATTGGCACAGGTAAATATTACTTAGCTTACTTGACACTAAAAAGCTAAAGCTTTTAAAAAACTTTAAACTAAGTAATTACAAATGGATATCAATGTAGAAATTATTAAACCGACGACATCTTTTTGCTTAAAATTAATCACAAAAAAGTGACAAATAAAATATGTATTACTTTCAATCGAATGCAAAGTTAGGAGTGTAGAATTTGCTTCTTTCATTTTGTTAATGAAAACTTTTAGCAGATTTAGCAGATTATGGACTAATATTTTATCCAGCTCTTTGCGTGGGGGAATTTTTAATGGAATAGGGGACAAGCAAGCAAGCGGATCACCTGATGATAAGTAACTACCGCCGCCCATAGAGACCTGCAACACTGATGCTGTTACAGTTGGGGGTTGATGGCGGAAAAGGATGGACCTCCGGAGACGTTTCTTCAAATGAAATACGACATGTACCACAACAACGTTGATATTATGAGAGGTCGTGGTATTTCACCGGTTGATATGGTCCATTCACACGCAGCTGGCTTTATCAGTGATATTTGTCAGGACTAATGATTAACACAAATTTGTTTTTGTGATGACAGACAACGGTAAGATAATCAAAGCGATAAACGCGGTGTCGTACGACACGAACAAGCGCGCAGTGCCCGTGGTGATCGAGGAGCTGCAGGCGTTTGCAGCTGGATCGCCGGTGCGCGCACTGAGGGTAGCGCGGGCGCGGGGCGACGCGGCGCGCCTCATCGCCGTGTCCGACCGGCAGGTGCTCAGTCTGCGCCTGCACAGGTGCTCCAGCGACAAGATCAGCTCCTGCAGGTATGCAATTTATATACGGTTCTAGTAGGTAGCGTCTTTGTGGTCCAGTAGTCAAGCACCCCATTTCTGAATCAAGAAGTCTTGGGTTTTGACAAATTCTTTTCGCATGTTTGATAAAAAGCGATGACTGTAAACTTTGTGTTCGGTGTATGGCAATAGGTTCGCCAACTTTTCCATTTGGGACGTAAACTGCCTACAACTTCGGCTTGAAAAGTAGTGTAGTGGGTTAACCTGATGAAAAAGAGTTGTCCTGTAAAGCGGAAGTTTCCGTCATTCCTCGCGGCAGGAATAAATGTTAAACTTTATGCTGAAGTATATATAATACGGCTTATGTCTGTTGATGGGAAATTGATTGAAAACAGTATTTGGGTACCTACTTGAGTTTTTTGCCAGGTTTTTCTCGTGACCGCCACAACAATCGCCACGACCGGTGGCCGGTGACCACCGGTCGTGGCGATTGAGTCCGTATTTTCTTATTCTACGTAGATACTTTCTTCAAAAGCACGTAATTCAAATTTTATAAATCGTTGCACTTCGTGTATTTTAGACCTGTAAAAATAAAGCTATTTTTATTTGATTTATTGTTTTTTTAATTTGCACTGATTTTCCCAACTATCAAAGAAACATTTGATAACACGATATGTGGTTATTTTCCTAGTGAATGTGTCGCACTGCAAGACCCGTACTGCGCGTGGGACAAGCAGGCCGGTAGGTGCCGCGCCTACTCACAGGGAGTCAGCCGCTGGCTGGATGAGAACTCCTTTTACCAGAGCGTCAGCACGGGAAGCCACGCTGCCTGTCCTCACAGTAAGTCAAAAAATTTTATAAATAATATGCACTTAAAATTATTACACTAAATATGCATACTTCAACAATTACTTGAAAATGCTTTGCTTTGAAAGGTGCTGACAGGCTACTATTTGACATATTATCTTTAATTCCCAGAAACAATAATGCTATTTTATTTTCATTTGTCTTTTGGTTAATCAGTTTTGGTAGTTATATGACCACACCGCCGTAAAATAAGCATCTTGTCTTTTATCTTTCTGTAAGACACTTATAATATTTTCCACGTTGAAGGTAAAGACGCCGGTGCTGTTGGTGGTCTAAGTTCAGGCTTGTATGATGACGCCAGGGGAGAGACTAAAGGTGAAGTAATCAATATCGTACAAGACAAGGACGGCAAAGGAAGTGGCAATGGTAATGAAGGTATTATATTATCTTGTTATGTATTTTAACTTACACCTATCTTAGCTTACTATAAAATTATATTGAAGGCTCAACTCCATTTTTACAAGTCATAATAATATACTTATTCCATAAAAACTTACATAATTAATTGTTTCTGGGGCTAGAAATTTTCTGTCGGCCAGGTCTCTAAGTGTTATTGTTTGAGTATAATAAATTCAAAATGCAGATTATCCTTTGATTGGTTAAATTGCTAAATCGTGACAATACTAATCGAATCGTGGCCAAAATATGATAAAAAAACACAATCATTTCTATATATCCCTAGGTCCTGAAGTGTTGGCTGCCGACCCTCCTCCAGCAGCATATTCAGTAGAAACACTAGCATTGGCTGTAGCAGCCGGAGCGCTCGCTGCTTTAGGAGCTGGTTTCGCTGCTGGCTATATTTGTGGTAGAAGATGCAAAAAGGACGAGGATGATAACATGCCGTATCCTGATACTGAATATGAATACTTTGAACAGAGACAAAATATAAATAGGTACGTACATTTAATGGAAGAATTATAATTTTTAATATTATTTTTAAATAAAACAACAGATAAACAATATTTCAGACGTAATCATATTATTTCTCCTAAATCTTTTCATTAAATTCCAATAACGTCCAATCTAATCTTAGTCTATCTTATCTTATAGGATCCAAGCGGAACCAAAGCTCCTTCAGCAAGTAGAAGAAGTAACTTATGCCGAACCGGTGTTAGCTCCTCAACCAAAACCAGCGTCACCTCGTGCTACCCTTCGTAAACATCCTCCATACCATCCACATCATGAGACTCTATTCCAGTTCCAACCGGACGCGTATCGGCGAGACAACTTTGGAACGCTCCGCTCTCATCAGGTCAATGTCAGTTGTATTCTATTTAACACTTATGCATGGCTTGAAAAACACCCTTACAGGTTTCATGAGAAAAAAGCAATGTTCACTATTACAGATGGTTCATCTGTAATATATGTTTACTCTCAGAAATTAAATGATGCTCTCTAATAACTATCTTCCGCAACGCATTTCTTTCACTTTCTGATCTACAAGAAGCATGGAATTGTATAGCTTGCCGAGTTTTTCTTTCGTAATAATATCTACGTTCAGGAATGTTAGTATCCCGATAGCTTTAACTCCGAAGACTTATTTATCCAAATAATACAATTTAGCATATGTCTTGTTTTCATAAGTGATGCAAAATGAACGTGTTCCTTCTTAATTATTACAAGTAATGAAAACTTGTGTCTTATATAAATTATTAAGTATGTATGTGTATATTTTACTTCAGAAATTTATATTTGATCTAATGTTAGTTTAATAGTATTAGCAGAATCTTAAAAAGTAAGTTTAACTGATAACACTTAATTATTTCAATGTGGTTTCATTAATAAAGCTTACATTCCTGCTTATCTAACTCATTTCATTATTCTGTTGAGATCAACATTTATACTATTCATTCTTTTCATAAATAACCAAATAACCCATTTCAACTCATTGCATAATCATTAACAAGACAATGTTTGTGAGATTCAATATCGTGCTAAGCTGTTATTACATCATCAAGTAACAAAATATTCTAATGTACTACATATTATTTGTTTAATAATCATTAAACGATTCCCAATATATTTTATTTTAACCTTTGTCTTTTCTTGTTCTTTAAGGATCGGTTACTATATGTTTCAATATATATTTATACATATCTCACAAACATTTGTATATGCTAATAATCATTCACTTTATCCACTAATCAATGCACGCATATTCATTTCGGCATGTTAGTTAACACAGGAATATTCGGACCGCAGGGGGATGGGTACCGGAGGGGCAACGACAATGGCTTCTCGACCACGCGTTCAGTAAAGAAGGTGTACCTCTGAGAAACAAACGGGGCGGACTCGCGCGAACAGATGCATCATCATAAACATAATACACACCATCATCACACATTGGGTAAGCTGTCAATTTAGTTCATAATATTTATTATTCAAGTAAAATTTACAGTAATTAATCTTTGACTGAATTGAGATATATTAAAACAAAAAAAATCTACTTATATTGTTTTCGTGTAACAAATTCGTTTACCAGGATTCACATGCTATTGAACAAGTCTATTTTATTTCTACCTTTAGTATCTCTCGCCGATTGAATAAGATGTTTAAAAACAAGCTTCTCTTTCAAATCTGTTTGGATTGATTTTGTATACGATTTTCTAAAAAAAAACTGTATGTTTCCCTAGTGTCTCAGCGTAGCAGCGGATCAGGCTCAGGATCGGGGAGTGGCGGTGCGTCATCGTCATCGCCCTCACCGCCGTCCTCGTCTCCCTCGCCGTCGGGCGAGAGGCCCCCCACGCCGCCGCCGCCCGCCCCGCAGCCCTGCGCCTACATCTACCGCAACTAGTCATCAACAGCCGCGCGCCGCCCCGCACACTCTCACACGTTAACATGGCTACACGTCACACGAATTAAGTGTGGCCTCAACATTTTTGACTTTCGTCCGAATCGAACTAGTGACGTGATACTGACATTCCAAAATTGTACATGTCGTTCAGATTGTACCGAACGACTGAAAATCGTTAGTTCGTTTCGTGTTTTGTTATTGTCGACGAATATAATATTTTAATGACTCGTTGTGATACCACGTTGAGAGTTTTCGTCAATGTTGTTGAAAAATGAACGAGTTTTTAAGCGAGCATTTTCAGAGTATGTTACAGTTTGTAACTCGATTATATTAAAAATTTCTACGTTCGGATTACAAAATCACGTGCGAATGTGATTAAGAAAAAAACATTCTTCCATGAAAAGTTATATATACGTACTGGTGATACGTGATACGTGATTATCCACAATGTAATAAATAAATGTGTCTACGATCAATGAAATGAGGAAAAAAAATATTTTTTTTAAAAGACGAAACATTATTATCGATTGAAGTATGCGAGATGAATAATGTAACAAATTGTAGATTGTTTAGAATATACATAGTTTACAAATAATTAGGACAAAATATAAGTTTTTGTTGGTAACGTGTTAATGATTAGTTAATTTAAGACGGTGACCATTGCAGGTTTATCAGATGAAAAAGATTCGTTCATTCATTTATGAATGGCAGTACAAAGCTACTGAAAGACCTGTAATGTTGTCACCGTATGCTTTCTACATAACTACTTTTTTTAGCATTACGTCAGTTAAATAAGTGATGGTTCTCTTATTCTAAAGTTCTAATGTTACTATTACTTGACAATACTGTTGATATCTCCACAAATAATACCTGGACTAAAAGCTTGTATGTAGATTGTAACTCTTGTTGTCAAACAAATGATCGCCATATTACTTGGCAATATAATATCAATCAACTTTTGTTACCAGTTTAATGCCGTGACAACAGCTAAAAAAAATATATAAGTGTAAAATGAAATAGTTTAAAAAGTTTTGAAGTAAAATACAAGTGATATATTATTTTAGAAGCGTAGAATGCTTCTATGATAATAATATTATGTCACTTGTATTTTACTTAAAAATTGTATATTTTTAACTGTTGATTATTGTCACGGCAGTAAACTGGTAACAAAATTTAAAAAGTCGAAATGTCAACATGACATAATTAGGTGTCACAGTGACAAAATCAGTTTTTTTGTGGTGGTATCAAGTTTTGTCCAGTTGAGACTAGCTTAAAACGATGACTATGACATTATAGTTAAAATACTGACACTAATAAACACAAAATATGATATAAATTATAATTACCATTATATAAATATATATGAAATAAAAAAATATGTAAAGTTCTGATAATACTTACTCATTCATTAAAAGTGCTTCTTATGGATGTATTTAGATTATTAGGAGATCGTTTTGATATTATTGAATAACGTTATAGATTTAGCGATTACGTATACATAGATACATATTATTATAATTATAATAAGTAGTATAAGCTGGCACTGTGATGCCACATGCCAATTTAGATTGTTGGAGCGCCATTTTGTAAGTTACGAAACTAGTAACTGTGATCATTGTGTACATACATTCTGTGACACGACCTATCATTTTATATATTGCAAGCAGGTTTATATCTGTACGTAGATTACACGCAGCTTTTAAAAAATATTTTAAATAATCTTCAAAAAAAAATAGTGCCTATAGTCCGCTCCAAATTCGCTTCTGTAGATCGGGGCACTACACATGAAAGCGTCAAATGCGTTAAATGATTGCAAGTCGCATTTGAAGGTGCACTACAATGAAAAAAAATATCAAGTCGACTGTTTATTTTTACAATATCTTCATCCGTTACGAGCAACTTTAAGTGAATGTTATTTTTAACAAATAAAATACATAAGGACCATAACTTCATTTTTATGAAAGTATATTATTCCACACCAGGATGTGTACGTAGATGTTAATATAATACCGAACAATAAAATGTTTTTTAATGTGTAATATATAATATTTCGAGTTAGGGAAACGTGTAATCTTCATATGGCTATGAGCGTGCTGATCTACTTCTTCTATAACTTTAATTTTTTCCAAGAAAGTGGGCCAAAATATAGAAATTCTTTTTCGTTATCTGTTGTTGCAAAATTTTATAATCATTACTGGACCGGCTTTAACAATTCATTTGTATTATAGCTAGATATTATATTTTAATTTTGTAATTTATTAGTGTTCAAATTCATCATCGCTCATCATTGACAATTGAATGTGTGTAAGAAAATGTCAATTCTATTTGTAATGACTTAGTGCCTAAGTGTGTGTAACAGGATTGTAATTTGTACAATACAATGATTCAGTTTCGTTTGGGACTGATGTTAGGAAGACATTAGAGAGCCATTAGAGTAGTTATTGCAGTAGACGAGGCGTTAACAAATATCGATATTACCTCAGAACTCCAATCGGAGTCTTTTTTGTACGACCAAGTGAATGTATGTAACTACTGTTGAAATAGATTTAAAAAAGCACAGAAATAATGGACACTAATTTGAGTAATTTGGTAATAACGAAGAGAAATAATTTTTATAAACCTTAATAATATAAAAGGCATTCTCATGATTGCCTTCATAAAAAAATACTCATGTTTACTTTCAATTTTTATATAATACCAAAGATGCCATGATTTATAATGTAAATTATTTATTTATATTAGGATTGCTATTAATATAATATACGTATATGAATTAATCAAGTCGTTATTTTATATGAATAATAACTGCCATTTTTTATAATTATTTTATAATCAACCAAAGTAACGCACAGATATGTATTGTTTAATTTTTATAAATTTATCCTTACGCCATGTAGAGATGCTTTAACACGGCCGGTTTTAAAAAAAAAAGAAAAAAGGTTTACTAACCGCGAAAATGGCAAGAATTTTTTTAATTCTTACTTTATGCTTACAGACTAATAATTAGAACATAAACAAAGAATAATAACATGTTATAAATTAACTGTTACGGAGTCCTAAGTGTCGATTGAATGTTCATTCCCGCTGTAGGTATAATCCATTCGTTAACGATTATGGCCATGACATTTTGAAGTTACGGGTGGTACCTACTGACAATTATTTTTTTTCACTTTTGATGACCTTTGCCATTTTCACAGTTTGTAATTGCGAAAGTTATGTACACACACAATACGTAAGTGAGGCTAGTATTTGTAAATAGCAAGTTCTGTAATGTAATTAATTTTTTCGTCAAATATAAAATTAAATTAAGCGTTAGTTATTTAAGCGCGAAAAAATTTTTAAAGGTGAATTGTTAAGATGTGATTGTTTTGTGTATTATCTAGTAAAATAAAAAGGTAATATTGATGAAATGTACAATAACCATTTCTACGTTTAAATTACTGAAACAATCTTTTTATACTCGGTATAAAGTTAATTGTAATCTTAATATGCCTAGAAAGTCTTGTATTTAATAAGCGTAATATATATTGAGTTATAATATATTGAGAATTATATATATTATTAATATGTATAGAACTTATGATACCGTAGTATACTATAATAGGCCGCTTAATTTTTTGTTCTGAAACTCGAAGCCTTAGTGTTAGAAATTGAAGACTTTTATTAAAAATAAAGAACTAAGTAACTGTAATTACAAAGAAATGGATATTAATAAATTTGATCGACAATTTTTATTAAAAAAAAAAAGTAATATTGTTAAGATTATTATAGCTCGTTACACCCAATGTTAATCTCATAACTGTTCATCGCTTATGTATCTAGTTTAAGTTAAAGTGTATTCAAAAATGAGGTTTGATTTTCTTACGGATATTTTAAATAAGCGTTAAAGTTCACTGCAAAATCTTTAAAAATGCCATCATATTTTGTCGATATGTTTCTTGAATGAGGTTATATGGAAATTTTTATATTACGCCACCCTATTTAAAAATAGAACATGTCTCTGTAACTGTCTACTAACTCTGCCATATTCTGGCTAATACGCAAACCGCGTTCGCCAAAAGTAAAACAAAAAAAAAACTCTGCCATCTTGTGTATCAATCGATCCGTTCCACGCAAAATCTTTTTTTTATTCGTACAATAGAAAAATTCAGTGAATAACTCTTGGACTTTACAGCGTGTGCAATATTTATTTGATGAATTATCTTGGAATATACATTACGATTAAAACTACTTTATCCACAGTAAGTTATTATAAAACCATAAATATTCCGATTTATGTTGAACAAAATAAGGTGCTGGTATCGTACCTTTAACAGATTATGATATTTGCGTCTTCTTCATAAATAGAGAACTTTCCAATAATGCGCAAAGCGATTTACAAAACAATTTGTGATAAATATTAAAAAAAGAACGCTATAACTCTTCAACTAACTAACTATGGGAAGTGCCTGACTACACATATTACTTACCTTTACGCTACTGTAGAGTTTTTTTAATGAAATTATTTCGTTGAATTTCCCACGAACCGACCATAATATAAGTCTAGCGCATAGATTAGACTATATCCATAGACAAAACATGAAAATCAAAGGGAACCACTTTTGATTAATTGGTTCTAAAGTGATTTAGAAGGAGAAAGATGATATTATGAGCCCATAGCGGCCTCGTGCAGTGTACAAAATTGTGAATGTGTGTCTAAAAACTGTGTTCTATATTGTCCGTTTAATTGCCAATTCTAATTTACACAAACCTTAAGTATTTCATGTTCCTGTCGTTCTCTCATAACAATCGCCATTCTATCGACTATGTAAAAAAGATCTATGTCTTCAACAAAATAATTAATCTGAGTCTGTCTTTACATCGCGAAGTATAGAATAAAGGAGTCCGAACGTTATTTTGAACAAATGGTCTCCATTTAGGGGACAGAATGTTCGGCGGTAGAGGGCGCCATTTTTGCAAGAACTACTGGTTCAAATCCTTACGCGGGAAGTTTTTTTGCTTCTGACAACATGTTCAATAACGCTAAACGCGAGGTAATGTAACATAACTTCACGCCTTTGTTACCCGAAGGTGTAGGCAGCGGCTGTTAAGCCTCGTCTAGCCGTTATGTTTACGTCCCAAATGGAATAGGTGGCAAACCTATTGCCATACCGGGCACAACGTTTTCAGTCATCGATATTTATCACACTTAAATTCCGAAAACAATTTCGAAAGTCATTGGGGTGAGCCAGTGTCAGGATTCGAACCCGGACCTCTAGATCAGAAGCCGTGTGCTTGACCAATGGGCTACCGAGACTAGTTAATGTAATTTAGATATAATTCGATTTTTTTTAAGATTTCAATTTTCAACGCGTGTTTGCGTGAATTAATAATAAGAATAGCATTTTCACGTCCGAAATTCTAGCGCAGCCAGTGGCAGAAAAGAGAACTAAGTTGTCAGTTAATTATTGTGTACATTAATACTATGGAAAAGCATAAATAGTTCGGACTCCTTGTATTTATACTTCGTGGTTTACATTTATTATATATTTCGTCTGCAGAAGTAGCAAAGATACAGTATTTTAAATATATATTTAACCTACGTTACTAAACCAAAGTGGGTTTCTAATAGTGTGCCTTTAGTATCGCATAGTAAGCACCCTTTAGAAACACCTCATGAAATAGAATACATAAAACAGATATTATGCGTTCATTTATACTTAATTCAAACCTTACACCCACGTACATAATGTTTTTTTTTTATTCCTAACATGTTCTATTTGTAACCTGTAATAAGTAATGTATGCATTTAGTCTCCTTACCCAGTGGTACGAAAAAAAAGGTTACTACATTATCTTCATTTAATTTCACCTGTTTGTACCTCTATTTCAATGTATACTGCTTAATTTTAATAATAGTTTGCTATTTTTCCAGTAACATGACACAAACAAATCGAGCGTATGTTTAAATTTAAATTATGTTTTCTCTCTTTCTAAACAGTATTTTGAAGGTGAGACGAAACATGACTTAAAATAATACCCAGAGTCCTGTTCAGTTTCTTTTTAAGGCATAGGATTAAGTAGGAGTTTTATAAATAATAACGCAAATGCAATTGCAGTGATAGTACTGTTACAACTTATTCGCTGCCCATATTTATATAGAGTGCAATTTTTTATAACTAGTGACAAATAGATTGTAAAAAGAAAAACATTGATTTGCAAAATATGAAATAGACAGCTCGTCGGAGCGAGGTTTTATATTTTACTCTTCATCGTTTAAAAACGTTATGATCATTTTCTCATTAAAATATTATTAATATTATGCTAAATATTTTAGCAAAGGATAAAATGTATTCCTTTTCTTTAGTAAATAAAATATTGAAACTCAGTGCGTTTACTTTTATCTGTACATAAGAAATAAAGAAAGGGCATGCATCGATGGTTTGAAAATAGAAAGCATGAGGCAAGAGTGCATAAGCGTATATAACTTCGCGCCTTTTGTTACCCGAAGGTGTAGGCAGCGGCTGTTAAGCCTCGTCTCGCCGTTGTTTCCGTCCGAAATGAAATAGGTGGCGAACCTATTGCCATACCGGGCACAAAGTTTTCGGTCATCGATATTTATCACACTTAATTTCCGAAAAGTCATTGGTGTGAGCCAGTGTCAGGATTCGAACCCGGACATATGGATCAGAAGCCGTGTGCTCGACCACTGGGCCACCGAGATAAATAAACATATATGTTATGCTTAAGTGGATGGATGAAAGTTAAAGAAGCGAGTGCGGCGTGTAAGAATTCGTACCTTATAGCGTTCTGTTCTCTCTTCTACCCCGCAAGGGACTTAGTGGGAAAATATGTAAGTATTTACTCAATAACCTGAAGGGCTGGTGGATATCAACTTCTGAGTTGGATAAATCTTTTAAAACCTCACTTCATACTAGAAAGCCCCGACTCGCCGAATAGTTACGTTACGTGCCAAATGAAATAGGTGGCGAACCTATTGCTATACACCGTAGGTCAGTCATCGATATTTATTACAGATAACTTCCGAAAAGAATACCGAGAAATTATTGGTGTGAGTCCGGAACCGATCCCACTCCTTTTAAATCGGTTATTAAACGCTACGATTATATAGTCTACAACGAATATTAAGGCCAATAAGATTTATTTTACGCTTAAATTCACGACTTTATTATACCCGAAGGTGAAGGCAGTAAATACTGTCTCGACTCGTCAAATTTTGTAGATCCGATTTTTACAGTGGTAGACCAAAGCAGCTCGCTGCATGAATGGGCCGGCTCGACGTAAAGTGGCTCATGCCGCGTTTCGTTCGATGAGAGAGGTACCCGGTGGCCCACCCCCTTTCCCCATCCTTTCCTTTCCCCTATCCCCTAAAGGTCGGCAACGCAACAGTAACACTATATTATGTGATGCTGGTGTCCATGGGCGGCGTTGGTTGCTTACCAAAAGGTGACACGCCTGCTCGTTTGCCCTTCGATCCCATAAAAAAAAAATCAGCGCTCATCGGGCATAGTTTTGTCGGTCATCCACATTCATTACATAACTCCTGAAAATAATTTTAAAAAGTCATTGGTTTGAGCTTGTTTTCCATGATAAGACTCATGGCGATATGGTTATGTGGCTATTAGTACTTTAGCTAGCAGATTACTCTTTTATAAATCGTGGAGCTAAATCGGATATGACTACTATGGCTGGATACTAATCCTATTAATATTATAAAGGCGAAAGTTTGTATGTATGGATGTTTGTTACTCTTTCACGTAAAAACTACTGAATGGATTTGAATGAAACTTTACCACAATATAGCTTATACATCAGAATAACACATAGGCTACAATTTTTGAGGTTATTTATGAGGTTTTTTTTGAGGCTAATGTGAGGTCGTAAAAAAAACACATTTTTTGCGCTTACATTGCAAACGCTGACTGAATCCTACAAGATAGATCAAAACAATTTACTACAGTATTGTACAACTTAAAAAGGTCTACAAAAAAGTCCGTGATGGTATATGTTTATCTCTTAGGAATAACCCACAATAACCATTTTTTATCCTTTACTTTGTACGAGAAATAATGGCTTATTTACGAAGCGATTTTAAGCAATACAGTATTAATCCTTATCCAATTAAGTATTTTAAATACATTGTGCATTTAATAAAGATCAATATGGCTTTTTACAGCATGTAAATTAAATAAATATTTTCGAAGATATCACAGATTTAAAATGCAGAGTCATAGCAATTTCGGTGATAAATACCGGCAGCGGTGCCAGGCGAACGGGGCGTGGGGGGAGCGGGGTAGGTGCGGTGGGGAAGAAGTGGCTCATCGCTGAGTGTGCGACCCGAACGCGGGCAGACGTCGTTGACGGTTGTGTCCGTTTTGCGAATTTTCAAGGCAAAATTCTTCTGTCACAGTGTTTGTCCTCGAACTCCTCCAAAACGGCTAGACCGATTTTAATGAAATTTGGTATACATATTCGTTAGGTCTGCGAATAGGTTTTTATCTATTTTTCATCCCCCTAAATCACAAGGGTAACCCACCCCTCAATATTTTTTTTTAATTTTTCGACATTTTTCTGTTTCTTTTTTTTTATAAAACGGGATACAAAAATACATACAACCCTAAATTTTCAACCCCCTACAATCAACCCCTATTTTTTAAACTTTATTTTTTGGCAAGACGAAGTTTGCCGGGTCAGCTAGTAAAAATATAATAGGTAGACAATGTTTTATTTTTCATTTCATAATTTATTTTTTACATTCATCCAGTTTTGGACAGGCTAAAACTTTGAAGCCTTACTGCCTTGTCTGTCGTGTTATTTTTTTTGGAAACAACAAACGTAAAGTAATCTAACCTAAGCTAGCTTAGCCTAACTTATTCGTCCATAAAGTTGTGGCACTTTGTGTATGATGTTCTTTGCTAGTCACGATATTTACACTATTTTTCACATTTACACTCATGTACGAACACTTATTAAATAAAACGCCACAAATATTATTCAACGATATCCATTGAAACACAAATGTTAGAAAATGATGCAAAGAATGGTCATGACTCTAAGACTTAGAAACCATACGCCTTTTCGGACCAAATCTGCTCACCTTATGATACAACACACGTTTTGTATCGCCAGAGGTCTAAAGGTAATTATAATATTCTTCTAGTCTCAAGAGGAAGACTATGAACGGTGGATCGCCCGGAGGGTCACAAGTCTATTTTTGTTTTATGGCCGCAGAGGCGTATAGGGATCGTGCGTGAAACATAGAGGCAGCACTACTGTCAGAATTAGCGCTCTCTGGTGTTTTATTCGTAAACTTAGTGGGATCAAAACAGACATTTAATAACATTATAAAAAAGTTATAACAATGGAAAAAATCATAAAATACGGATTTCAACCTGTAGTCAATAATATAATACATGGCCGGAATGATGAGAAAGGTAAATGGTTAAGTCATAACTATAAAATAAATGTCACAAATATTTGAAATTTCATCAATTAAATGATCAATTATTACATACGTCGTATTTTAAATGTTATAATTTTACTGAATGGTGCATTTCGATTTTATAAATTTTAATTAATATTGTACTTACACGTAATTTTTCACTGCATTTATCCACTGTTTACGTTTTAATATTTTCCATGAGGCTCCTAACACGCTCTCTGGAAATTTATAAAATTTCACTTCCACACCAAATCCACGTTCTCGACGTGATGTATTATTACATCCTAGAATACAACATATTTTTCTCGAAGCAGGCATTGTTTAAAAAAATGTTTTATTTTTTATTTATAATTATTTAAAAGTTAATCACATATGTTTACGTTGAATACATGATCCCAACTGTTTCGGATGCTTGCCACTAGTTGGCGTAAAAGTCTAGACGCACGATCCCTATAGCTTTTATTTTGATAATGTGCATTTTTGTGGAGTTATAAGCCTGTCTGTAACAAGTAATAAAAAATATTGTGAAAATGTCAATCAGCTGACACTGCTCGCTGACAGCTGACAGTCCATTTATATGCTCTGTGACAGTCGACGGATTGACGGAATCACGGAATAGTCGATATTCGGTTTGATGTGCGATTTATTGTTGTTAAATTTATAAATCATTGTTTTCATTTAGAAATCTAATAATTAACTTATGTAATTACGCACTATATTTCGTGGTAAATTCACAGTATTTGTGCCTTACTAAATAATAAGACTGAAATAATTTATGGTTCAGTTATCATTCTTTGTTAAAATATTTTGTTTCTTTTATTTTTAGGTTATGATGATTAACCGTGGTATTAATTTATAATATTACCATGCCAGTATATTGTGCGTGATTTTTGATTTCCTCTCATTATAAACATGGAACTTAATATCAATAGACATTTTACGGTGGATTACAAACAAGTTATACTTGATGAAATCGCTTTGGAAGGCCTAGATGGTATCGGAATTGACTTATTATGGCGAAGAGTTGGAAAGCGGCTAACGACTGAGTTAACAGAGAAATTGAAACAGAAATATTGGCAGTTTATAGTGAACAATAAAAAATTATCCTTCTATGAACTGCCAGAACCATATGCGCATGTAGAAATATCAGACAGATTTACAATAGTTGATCAAACCACTGGGAATTTATTGGAACCAGTAAGTATTTATTTAAATAGCTTCAAACTTTTTATACCCGAAGGCAGGTGCAATTATGCACCGATTACTTTTGTAAGAAGTGTAATTGATAACTGAAATTAATTGTAAGATTAATAACCAAACTAGACTAGTTTTAAGTCAGTTTATGTGATATGTATAATTTTTATTGATTATGAAATAATGCAACGAATGCCTTATCAATGTTGTAACAGGTTGTGTTACTGGTGTCTATGGTTTTGGTAGGTGCAGGTGAGTGGTCGATCAATGATAGACTTAAGGTCATTTTTTTTGTGTCAACAACAACTATCTGTCGCTGCACACTGACCACTGCCGCATACTGTGCGTATAGTGTTTATATACTACTGCTGGCACATCCATGTACATGCCATGATATATAATATCCCCTACAGTGTGCATTGCCTTGGTATAATTTAAGTATTGAAAGAATATTTTAATATCATTATTTTGAGTTTTAAACAAAAAAGATTTATCATCATCATTAGCCTGGTGCAGTCCACTGCTGGACATAGGCCTCTCCCAATGTGCGCCAAAAAGATTTATATTATTGATCTTTAATTATATTACAGGATGATTATCTTGATGGGCCATATGAATACAAACCAATTGAAAATCAGCATGGTTCTTGTAAATTTTACGACACTAGAATACAATTAGTAAACTTAATGTCTATGACATATGAGACTTCAATGTCAAAGTATGGTAATAGGCTGGCAATAGTAGCGAACATAGAAGAAAGATGGCAAGCTTTAGCTCCACACATGCCAATAACTTTAATAAACCAAATGATGCCCAATAACTATTGTTTGCTGGAATTGGTTGGTAAAGCAAGAGATAATGTAAGTAATGTTACTGTATTTAACCTTGTACTTTTTCAAATTGCTTTATAGCAGCAATAAACACACTTCCTTATCTACATGACTGGACTGGCTTGACCAGTGAAATACCACAATTTCTCAGAATATCGAAGTGAAGTGGCTCATATTGTGTTTCGTTCGGTGAGAGTGGTATCCAGAGGCTGTCCTTATATATCCTTTCCTTTCCCATATGTTACTCCCTGAAGGCTGGCAATGCAACTGTAAAAAAATAAAGACACATTCAAATATACTTAGTAATATTGAAAAAATGTATTCATTACAGGGGCAAATGACTGTTGGTAAATCAAACTTACACAAAATTATAAGAGATCCAAAGACATTGTTCTACATTAGAAAACATTTACAAGACTTGGATTTGATAAAACTACAAAATATCTCGCAAGTAATAAATGGGAAAAGCACCAAATGTATTTTGATCAGACTCAAAAGGTTTTATAAGCCTAATGTGATCTCCATGCCGAAGCATGGTATGTTACGTAATATCCTGGATTACTTACTGAAATTGCCCGGTTACCGTGAGGAAGCTGATGTTCTTGTTAAAAAAGGTATCTTGAGTCAGAAACAAAATAAACGATTGCGGAAAACCATCAACATATTTCGCTATGTAAGTATTTTCTTTGGCCTTCTTTACTATCTGTCTCCTTCATGGGATATGCAGTAGTATATTGGTTGGTGCTAATAATGTCGCGCTCAGAATGTGACCCGTATCACATCTTCATTATTTAGACAGTATTTACATAGTTGCTACTATGGCCGGATTAAGTTTTGAGGTATTTTCCGCTTTAAACGTCAAGTTGTATCATGATTGTCCATTAACGGTAAAAACCACCCCGTTGACACTCTCTATCCATTAAAAAAAAACCGCATCAACATCCGTTACGTAGTTGCAAAGATCTAAGTTTATAAGGGGAGAGACAGCGGCAGACAACTTTGTTTTGTACCATGTAATGAAGTGTTAGTATATTTGTTCAAATGTGGAAAATGGTGTAAATTTTGTATGTAGCATACTCTATTGGGTGCGTTCCACTTATAGCCCACAACGACCGCGACCACGACCGCGGAAATTGCCGTTCCACTATGGTTTTTCGCCGCGAGCGTTGTGGGCGAATGTTATAAGTGGAACGCACAACTTGAGCGCTGTATGCTAGCTATATGGCGGCATGGTAAAAACTTTCAGCAAAGTTATGAGTAAATATTTTGCATGAATATAAAATATAATTTAATTTAATATGGATCCTCGTGAATTTAAAATAGCGTTTTTGATAAAACGAATGAGAGTTGACTCGAAAAATTTATCAATTTCTGATGACATATGTCATTTTGGAATTCCATTTTATTGAAAGCCCACTAGGACCTACCAATATTTTGAGGGCGATGCGGGCGCGATGTGGTCGCGAACAGTGACGTCATCTATGACGTCGAGCGATCGCTCGCAACGACCACGGGCTTAAGTGGACTGATACTGTGGGCGTTACAGGTCGTTGTGGGCTCTAAGTGGAACGCACTCATTATATTATCTTTCAAATTTCTTTGAAACATCATCTATAAAGTGCCACTTCTTGGTAAGGTATAGGTTGCGGTTAAAATTACGTTCGGTTAAGAATAGTAACCAGGACGATAAAACATAAAAAAAATCAGATACCATAACGTACACTAAAAAACAAAACATCAATTACTAAAAAAATATTATAAAATACTTACAGGAAGACAAAGAAGTTCTGACAACAGACAATCCTAAAAGCAAAAAACAAGCCCAAAAGAAGAGGTACATATATTTATCGACAAAGGGTAATGAAACATCAGATTCGGAAGAAGAAACTAATGAGGCCCCTATGGTGTGCAAGTATAAAGTTGGCGTCAGTCTGATGAGACAAGCGTATGAGCAATTCTTGGAAGCTGGACTCCAAGGACTTACACAAGTGCAGCTATCAAACCTACTAGGTATTGAATTCTACACAGCCCGGGCAATATGCAGGATTTTCAAAATAAAAAAGATTATTCGTGAATATCTTGAAGATAAAGGCAGACAGAGAACAGCCAGGTAAGCTTATACAGCAACTTTGTTTCGCCTCAGAAGCAATAACCAAATAAATATTTAATTTTTTTCAAATAAAATTTGCCTATGTTACTCCTTATATATTAGCTAGAATAAACAGTTAGACAGATGTCTGTCATGGATAATCTCTGACAGGCGACTGACAAAAATTTTAAAAATATATTCATATTTTTTATTTCATCATATTATATATTCATTTATTTCTTAGATTTTCGCGGACCACATTCAATATCGCCTTTATTTATTTCTTATTTTTATTTATTTCCCGACGTTTCGAACTCTTTACAGAGATCATTTTTACGATCTCTCACAAGTAACAAATAAACGCGATATAATCCTAAAACTTGTTTTAATGTTATGATTAATATCATTCCGAAAAGAGTATGTATTTCTAATTTAGTTACCAAATTTACGGCAATATAATGTACTATTTTTTTTATTTTTTAAAAGGGCGAAGCCTTTCCAGACCAGAATAATAGCTGAAAAATTAAGCATTCAAAAAAGTATCAATTAATTAAAAATGAGTATAAATTTATTTGATCAGAACAAAAAAAAAACAACAACAACAACAGCAACTTCTTTTAATTTTATCTAAATTTGCGTGTGCCAAGAATAATTAAACGCAAACGGCTCTTTTTCAAACGCAACAGCGAGCGTCAAGATACTACTTTTTCCGCATAAGTAATACAAAAAATACTTTTTATACAAATATTTCTTCGTATTACCTATCAATCAATATACAATGTCTTTTAAGTAGCTAAAAACACTCGCAATGTTTCTGGCGAATGCGAATATCCAAAAAACTGCGAATATAGGATAGGTAGTAGCAGCAAATATAGTTGCAATGTTTTGTATGAAATAGGGTTTCACAAAAACACGTAACTTTCATGTACAATAATTGGTACCTACATAACCTGAACCTAATGCCAAAAGGCACTCTCTGTAAGTTCTCAATCATTTCATATGTCAATATGATAGGAACTTTCTCTAATGCAATAAAAACTTACAAATAAGCACTTATCTAACGTTGTTACAGGTTCATTGCTGTAGTGGCTACAGAGAAAATGGAGAAAACCTACGAAGAGCAAAAAAGTAAATTCTTCGAGTACTTAAATCAATCATGCAAAGAGGAAGAAGTCATTCTTGATACTACAGAAACCTCCATGGATAATAATGTTAACCCACCGAAAAAAATTAAAAAAGAAACGGAAGAAAGAGTAGAAGTAGATAATGATGATCATGTTTCTGTCGATGCTGAATCGGCTGGAGGAGATGACATCACAGAAATAACAGTAATAGACGGGTTTGAAAACACCAAATCTTTAAACACATTTAAGAAAAATCCCACCTTGAGACAACTCAAATTTGCTAATGGTATACTAAAAGTACTCAACGAAAAGCTTTGTATATCGGGTTATATGACTTTAAGTACACTAGCATCTAAGGAAATCAATGAACTGCCGATGCACACTAAACCTCTGAAAGGATTTATACAAAGATTAGCAAACGACGGTCATATAAAAATGTATAAAATCAAGTGGCCTGGCTTGCAGAGGTATTCAGTACTGATATGTGCACACCATATCAAAATAACACATCCAATAGTCAAAGCTAAATATAAAGAAATATGTATAAGATCAGCATTCAATTTAAAAGCGAATAGTGTTAAAAAGGAGAAAGTTGAAAATAATCATACACCAGCGACGGCGAGACGCTCTTATCCACGCTACTTGAAAGTTCAGAAGCTACACGAGTTCATAATAAATATGGCCTATTTTGACTTCGTAAAACCCCAATCGCATACTCTGCCCCAAGGTTTCGTGTGCCTTATTGATTTATTCCCGGAAGCTACAGTTGAATTTCTTATAAATAACTTGTCTACATCAAGTGCATTTGATATGTATGATTTGATAAGTGACAGTCAGCTACAGCTTAAACTAAAAGATGCACCAGCACTCACATATCATGCATTTATAAAATCAAAAGCTATACATACTTCTATAAGAGTCAATCTCAAAATACTGGCAATGCTCGGTCTTATACAACTTGTACGTAGTGACAGCTCTGGCACTAAAATGGCTGGCATTAACAGCAGTACAAGTTTCTTGTTCTATGTGAATAGGAATGCTAAAATATTGGACACGACTGGTGTTTGGCCAAGAAACAGACAGGAAACTGAAGAACTGTCATATAATTTCAAAACGCCCGATGATGTTGCCAAATATTGGGCAGACGTGTACAACATCAGCACAAACACCGAAATAAAACTTGCCGTTCGACAAAATAAAAAAACACTGAATTCCCCTCTTCGTTCCCATTGCGAAGTTCAATCTTACGATATTGGTGTACGATTTGGTGATGGACTTGGTCCGTGCGGATTCGATTCCTGTTTCTTTATGGAGGTAGGGAAACTGTGGCAAACATTTTATGCGAGGCCTGTTAAAAAAATGGTTCAAAAGAAAAAAATGGCAATCATAAAGCCAAAATTTGAAGCGATAAAGAAAGCTCAACGGCAACCGAGAGCTAGACGTCCCAGAAAGCGGGTAGCTGAGAAACCACCTCCTCAAAAAGTGCCCTTGAAACGTAGAAGATATGAGGGTTCAGTGAAATGGTCTCGGGAAGAAGATTTTATTATAACTGTATGTAAAGCTGCAATTACTATCCTGAGTCCATCCACACAACCTGGTAGTCATATTGTAAGAAATGTTGCAGCCAGGGATCTCTTATCTATTAACGATCCTAGAAAGACCAAAAGCATCTGTCATTGCAGAGCCATGTATCTCGAAACAAGTATCAATTCGGTTCATGAGAAACAGTGTATAATAAATGAACTCAGAAGAAGACGGTATCTAATACAAAAGTATGAAGGTCTTCTGAAGAAACTGAGACTAAAATATTCGACTAACATGACGAATTTTATAAACAAAGCTAAAATACCAATGCTGGAGTTAGTTTGGATAATATTCAAAGTGATGAAGGATGAGTCTCAATTTGAGAGAGTGCCATCTGTTGCTATGAGTCTGGAATATTTTAAAGAAAACTTCAATGTTACCACATCGACTGCAAACAAACTTTGTAATATGTATAGAGTAGCAGATAATGTTGCATTGAAGGAAGCCATAATATTGACTGTGATGCAAACTTTAGATGCTGAACTGGATCCTGAGACGGCACTTAAAATTTATACAATATTCCAAAAGATCGATGAAAGGGATCTACGTATTGCCGTGGAGCAATTACGAAAGTGCGCTGCCATCGCTGCGAAAGAAAAGCTGTTCAACAATCAATTTTTCCGAAAACTAGATCTGGAGGATATAGTCAAATCATCATACAAAATAGCGGTCTACTATCGTCGCAAATGGATATGTAGACTGAACTCTGAATTCGCCAATAATTTGGCAAATGTGATTGAGACCATAGAGTTGGAAGGTAACATTAAAGGTTCAGCTGAAATTAATTGTGCTGCGTGTGAATTAGAAGTTTGTGATGTCATGGAAATAGAATCTACCACGGTTCCTGTCATAACCGATGTTGAAGGTACACCGATTAGTAAAAGTTTAGTCAGTGCGCTGGTGATTGACACCAAGTACCATCTGAAAACTGGAACGCTAAGATTAAAAAAGAAAACTGATGTCAAAGTTTCCACATTGTATGAGAATTTTGATTTTGTTGCTTGTCTAGAATATCTTTCAAGGTAATGAATGCTTTTATTATTAATAATAAATATAATATAGTTAATTTAAATATATTTATTGAATGAGATACACAGAAGTTGATTAGAAGTTATTATGATATTACCTGAATTTACCTGAATGTATGTAATTGTATATCTCTAAAATTTCCTGAAGTATTTGTGCTGTATATCTGCTTAGTCTATTTATTAGGTTTTAAACTTAAAGAACACAACATCATCAATGTATTTATTAAATTCAGTGTTGATTTTTGATAATGATAATAAGATGTTTTTTGTTGAATATGTTCACAGACATTCTAGATTTAATTATAAGCAGGAGTCCTATGCAGAACCAAAAATATGTAAGTTTTGCTGATCAGGTGTATTATACATTGGTTTATTTTTCAGCCATGGATCTTTACCCAAGGATGTTATCGAAAACACAGATACAGATAAAAAGGATGAGATTATTTTTTATTTACAACAAAAGGCTGAAAAAGGTGCCACATTCTTGATGCTGCAGGTAAATGACTTATCAAGTAGTAATATAAATTAACCTATTGTTATAATAGGAGTGTAGACTGATTTTGAAATTCTCTTCCAAAAAACAACTAAATTCAATTCAAGGCAATTGTCATAATATATTTTGAATAGCCCAATAATATAGGTCAATGTCATGGCGCCCGATTTGCTGTGCATAGCTGTGACGTCACGTGGTGACATTGATGTAATACGTCAAAATGGCGGATAGCTGAATTTTAACCTTTTAATTTATTCAATTTTTGATTAAAACAACTTTTAGGATTATATCGCGTTTATTTATTATTTATTTATATTTATTTCCCGACGTTTCGAACTCTTTACAGAGATCATTTTCACGAGCTGTTTTAATCAATGAGTGAGATTCGCGAAACTCTTAGAAATAAATTTATTCAATTTTATAATAATCGGAACTATTAAACTTAATCTAGATTTATAAATCTTTTTAATGCGTAGTTTCCTTTAAAATCATCAAATCTTTGATTATTTTATACTGTCGCGCCCGTTTTGTTTGAGTCTAATTATCAGGCTGATATGCTCAATAATATATTTTTTATTTATTCAACAGGAAGATCTTCAGTATGACCACAAAACTCTTTTATACAAACTATTACAGTTTGAATCAGATAATATAATTAGGAGGGTCGGCTTCTATGAGAATTTAATTGTTTTAATACAATATTTTAAATCATGGTCGACTGATATGGACGACAGATATCTTATATGTACTCCATGGTTGAAAATCAACACAGAAATAAGTGTAGATATATTTGTGAAGTGGGCAAATGTTGCCATGAATTTGATATTTGAAAAGCCCGGTTGTTCCGTGGCATATATTGCAGACAAGTCAGAATTAATCACATATAGAGCTGTACAAGACATTTGTGTGTTTTTAGAAAAGAATGAATGTATCATATTAAAAGTTGTTCATGCAACTCAACCGGATCTATTCTCGGATGATGATACTGAACCAGAGTTATTTGATTACAATCCATTCTTTCCACCGGAGAATATACTTGCGTTTCCAACAAAAAATTGTGTGACAAAATATTGTTGTTTGAAGAAAGCAATTTTTTCTTATTACTCAGAAAAATAATAAAAGATTTTTTTACTATCTACATACCTAAAAGATATAAATACCTTATTTATATAAAATTGCTGACTTTGTTCTAGATGACTAAATTACTATCTAGTAATAATCATGTATACAATATAGAAATAAGTTGTTAATGTTAATTAAATGATTGTTAAATAATTTGTTTATTTTAATCTAAAGAAAGATTGTGCCCAATGTTTGGCAAGGTGTGCTCACCATTTACTCAATGGGTGGTTTAATTACCTAAACGCTACAACAACGCGATATTGCTAACCAATCAATGGTCACTGATGACGCAGTACTTAAAAATACACAGGAGTCCCAACATAACACTGTTACACATGCTCATTATTAGCATGATAGCATGCTCTCGATACTAGCATGTGTGTACAGACTTGAGCATGCTCAAAAATCGACTGCCATGCTAATATCGAACTTAAATATTCAATGACATGGTTGAAAATAGAAGGCTTATTGACATCAAATGACTTAAGCATGCTTATTGTACTGTTAGGGCTAACAATCATCGCATAAAACGCAGCCAGATAAAAAGTTGTGACAACACTACGTATAATTATTATTCAATGATGTATTTTATATATTTCAATTATAAGTTGTATGGTATCATGTTTGCTTGAAATACTCCTTGAATATATTTCGATTATGTAATGTGACATTAAATATTATATTAAAATAGTAAATGTGTTTTTTATCATATATAACGTTACTTTAATACTCCTCCTCCTTCCATCACTTCTCCTCTGTACTAACTCTTGAGAATTTTTAGTCAAACATAGGACTGACTTTGCCTTTTTTATTACATCAGATACAAAATGAGTTATTCTATGATTTACTGAGTTATTTCATGACTTTATGATTTGTAAAATCCAAACCCATCATACATTTAAATCGCTTCGATTATCATTTAAGGGCTTTGCAGCCATGGTTGAAAAAATAAATTATTAAAAATATACGGTTGACTGAAGTGAGTGAAGTAGGGCAATCCACAATCCAAAATTCGCCATTTTTGCTTTTACTGATAGAAAATTTTATATTTGTCAGGCTGGAGAACGAAGAATATTTTGTAAAAAGTGTGTCATTAGATTTAATTTATTGTAGCGAGGACTTTATTTGAACAGAGTTTTAGCATAATAGTGTGGTTTTATTTTATTACTAACGTTTGTATGTAGTGCTACTTCTCCATCGTAAAAATTGCTCGTTGGTGTGTCGCTTTAGCTAATTCAATGGTATTGATGATGAAGTTTTAATTTAACGTGTCGCTTTGACGGTTTCCTGACGGGATATATCGAGAAAGCGAGGCGACGCCTTTAGCAATGAGCAGGCCTCAAGGCGGACGAATTCAAGTCCCGGATGACCTTAGAGAAATCTTGTTGGAGTTCACTATAAGTTATCTGTTGGAGCAGCCGGGTGACGTGATCAACTACGCGGTCGAGTTCTTCACCAGATTACAAAATAACAGGACGACGACCATAGTGAGGGCGCCGACTGCTAGCACACCTGATGAGTCCATAATATCTGACGAAGAAGGTAACATTCTTTTCATATATATTTCTTGATACCGTAATCCTGTTACCGGTTCTCGACACTTGCGAAGGTGGGTTTAAGTTAAATAGAAATGTTAGTAGTGGCATAGGTTTCTTTATGAAGCCGATTACCTATGAGCAACTGGCTAATTAATAGTAATACATATTTTTTTGTTAATAATTTCATATAAATTTTGATTTATTTGCTCTTAGTCATTAGTGAACTTGTGCTCAACAGTAGATCATATATGTTTGAAAATTTAATTTCTATATGTTGTTTTACTGTTGTGATATTCGAATTAACATTCTATTTGTGTTACCTTATTTATATTATACTGTAACTATTTATAGTTGATCAATTTTAATTCAGAAACTTTTGATATCAGTGTTATCCCTATTAGATTTGACTGTTATTAAACCTATAAGATGCATGTTTCAAACAAATCATTACGGGAAATGCATTAGTTTAATTTGAGAATATACAAATAGGTATTAATAGTGCAATACTTTAATTAGTAGTTATCTAAATAGTAACACATTTGATTCGCTTGGATAAGAATTTATAAATACATTCTTATAAGCAACATCTGTAAAGATATAATATTTGGCATGATGCCATTTCTGTTTCATGGTATATAGGAATTTATTTATGAAGAATATGATATTTTTACTGTTGCCAAGTATATAACTGAGACAGATTTTATGTCACTCTCTTATAATTAATAACAGATACATTAAAACCCCATAAAAATATATTTTCCCAGTTAAACTCAGCAAAAGAATAAACTAAATGTGATTCTTACTTCAATAGATTTAAGTCTCGGTGGCGCAGTGGTCGAGCACACGGCTTCTGATCCAGAGGTCCGGGTTCGATTCCAGACACTGGCTCACACCAATGACTTTTCGAAATTGTTTTTGGAAGTTATGTGTGATAAATATCGATGACTGACAAACTTTGTGCCCGGTATGGCAATAGGTTCGCCACCTATTCCATTTGGGACGTAAGCATAACGCCGAGACGAGGCTTAACAGCCGCTGCCTACAACTTTGGGTAACAAAAGGCGTGAAGTTATGTTATGTAGATAGATAGATATTACAATAATTGAAAAATGTTATAGAAGAGACACGGAGCTTTGGCCATGAAGGAATAACTCAGGTTTTATAAATAAAAATTGTTTGAAGAGGCATAAATTATGCATTGTATACCATAACTCAGCTCCTATTTGTGTGTTTTTGTTTTGTTTTTTTTTTTCTTTTAACTCTTTGAAGTTGGCTGATGTTGGGATTGGCTTTATTTTTTTATCGTCTTCCGCTGAGCCAGATGTGTCTTGTTTTACTCTAATGTTACGTGAATTTGGTTTGAGCGAGTGTGACAATGAAATCGTGGAGGTGTTAAATGAACCTTGAGTTTTGTATGCTCATGAAATTATGTGTTGTATTTAGGATAATATTTAAAATGAACAAGCATTCTGCCTTAGTGCCTCATTAACTAAATTCGAACCAAAACGAGTCTCATTTACATTTTAATGCTGTGTAAGTAGTTTTTTTATGAAGAGATCATTTAGTAAATTGTATGTGTTATTTCAACACAGCAAACAGAACAACTCTCTGAGAACAAGTATTACAAAATTATCATGGCCTACTAGATTTTTCTTAGGATATTGATTATATATATATATATATATATATTTATTTTTTAAACTAGCTGGCTGGATACACAGGAAGAATCCTTTAAATCCCAGATTATGAGTTTAAAACCCATAAAAAAGTTAACATTTTGAAAATGGAAGTTACCAAAAAAAAAAAATAACTACAAATTACATACAGCTCAGCACTTAATTGTTGTAACAATGTTTTGTTGCCAATTAGATTTACAATAGTTTTTACATTGTTTTATTTTTTACCTATGCGCCTACAAGAAATATAATTTGTTTTTAATTATTGTTTTCTTATCATTTTTTTTTGTTTTATAATAATACATTGCCTGTGGTAAATGTTGCCATGGAGTCTTATCTAGTATTACAGTAATTATCAAGCATTCAAGTTATTATTTCCGTTGGGTAAAATATATATTTAAATATTTTTTAATATTTAGTTAAACATCTCAATCTCTTTCATTAATAACATGGTTTAATAGGTGATATTTATAGCAAAAATTTGTTAGATTTCTTGATCATGGAATTGATTTTATTAATTGTTGCTCACAGTTGCGGTCCATATTCCTATATTTTAATATATTTTCTTGGGAAATATAGTCAGATAAATAGTAAAATAAAATATGTGTGTGAATTTTGCACATCACACAATCAGCCTTTGTTATAACAGTACAGTAACAGATTATTAAATTTAATGTATACATATTTATTATGGGAAACATTTGTAAGTTATATCATAGAAACAGTATCTGACATACATTTAAAGAACATATCAATAGAAGTAAGTGAGTGTTTATTAAATCACATGTGTGTGACAAACACTAATGAATTGTCAATTTCTCCACCACCTGTTACATGTTACCAACATTAATACATTCAGTCTGTGAAATTATAATTAACCTCACACCGTCACGTTTTAATGGCGTGAAGGTACAGAATTACTAGTAATTTTTTTATGGTTAGTTCACAATGTATGCGACCGTATCCTACAGTTTACGCGGCGGGTCACATGTTTCAGTTTTCATCAATATCTATTAACAATAATCGAGTTTTTAGAAAAATGTACTATAATTTTGACATGGATGACAATGGGATCAAAAGATCGTACACGTATGTGCTTAAAAAAAATTATATATTCGGAAATAAATAAATTCGATATTCAAATTTAATGTGGACCACCACAGATTGCTGAAAGAAAAAGCCCGCGCAAAGCATAGAAGAGACGCGACTATGTCGTCTATCGGAAATGTATTTGGGAATCTGCCTGCGATTTCTATTTGGTTCTCTAGTTAATTATGAACATTTTTACTATTAAAGTTCATGTAGATGCGAGCGAATCATGTGTCTCACATAATTTAGCTTGCGTCATAATTGTACAAACACGTTGGTTGCTAAAGTAAATTCTCCCATAGAAAATATTGAGGGCATTGAAAACAGATGCAATATAAGATATACGCGGCTGGTCACGTAGAACCACATGCTATATAAAGTAGGTGTTGTTTGTGAAGGTTATCAAGAAGGTCTCGGGTCCGTCTAATAGCTGTCTTACATTTAAATGAGGTACTCTGTCAAAAGTATGCCTAGCGGCCAAAAGCCGTGTCTAAAAGTGTAGACTATTTTTTTTATGTAACTCGTTTAGTAATGCACTCGTTTTGTCTATATGGTAATCGGTATCCCTAATGTACATCTATGCATTCTTTATTCAAAATTATGGGTTGCCGTTTCTTTAAACAATTTAGTCAAAATTATAGTCTGAACCAATGACCTACTACAGCCGAAAACTTTTTTGCAAGGGCAAAACTGTAATTGAAAATATACGTATTTCGCTCCCCTCTCCAAAGTCCCGGAACCTCGATTAAATTATCTGGTACCATGGAATAGACGGGGGTGCCTGAGGGTATAAATCGGGCACAATTTTATCTGACAAATATATAACTTTCAAAAAGTACCATTGGATTTGTACTTGTCACAATTTGCAATTTTGTGCAATCGTTCATATTTATGATAACTGCCTTGCTCCTTTGGGTAGTAACATATATAGCATAATAGGCTATATTTTTCGCTCAGATATTGTAGGTATATATTCCTTATATAGATAAGTAATATCTGAGCAAAAAGTGATTTTTCAAACAGGTTCAGTTCCTCTCGAGGTCATTTAGTATTTATTTCCGTTATGAAAGAACAAGATCTCATTGACTATTGACAAATGATTTCTTAATAAAAATTGACGTATACGAGCGAAGAAATTAAAGCCACAGGTGGTCTATTTATCAACAGAAAAGAACTCCAAGATGGTGGCGCCAAAGAGACGCCACCACAGCGTTTGATCCTTAATCTACGTAGATCAAAATCTTATATTATTAATCTACCTTGTATTAACTTGTCACAAAAAAGGATATAATTTCCGCCAATATTGATTAATTTATTTACGAGTTAATTATTTGGGAATCAATATAAGACAATTAATACTTAAGAAAAGCCGGTATGGATTTTAGGCTTTAGCCTGTCCAAATTTGGCGAATGAAAAAAAAGTTAACGCTAATAAAAACTGCATGTGTAACAAGAGACTGACACATAAACTCAATTTGTCTAAGGGTCGTTCGTCACCCCCTAACACACATAAACGGAGCCTTTGAACCCTTCGTCAAAAATAATCAATAAAAGTAAACCTCTGCATCAGCACAAGCATTTATCGTTTTCACAGCGCACGCAATGATTGCTCACAATGTAAATAATTGACTCCTTTTTTTAACAATATTATTCAATTGTAATCCGCTCCCTTTTGGTCCTAGCGTAATAATAATAAGCTTCCTACGTTAAATAGTCTACTGAATTCTGAAAGAGTTTTTTTTAATCAGTAGTTCCACATATTTGCGCTTTCAATCAAACTGTCTATTCGTGTTTATATTAGACTATTGGACCCGGCGAACTTTCTTCCGCATCAAAAGTAATTAAGAAGTAAATTTTCGATTTATCACTTTTTCTTTACTACATCATACATGAATTATAGATGAAAACCACCCCGTTGACACCCTCTATCTATTGTAAAAAAGACATCAAAATCCGTAGCGGATTTTGAAGATCTAAGCATATAAGGGGACAGACAGCGGGAAGCAACTTAGTTTTATACTATGTAATGATGATGAGTACAGCAAGCCTCTGAAATATCCGATTATTGAGGCATGAAGCATATTCAAATACATACCCTTAATAATTCAACGTGTTTATTAGATAAATTTTCTGAATTTTAATTCTAAACTGAAAAGTATGAAATTGGCATGAGTTGTTTAAACGATTGATTTTACTTAGCGGTTTCAGCAGTTTTTATTATATACTTTAATAATTATAGTAAGTTATTGGACAGGCCTCATACATAATTTCATAGATATATTTTGTATTTATATGCATGTTAATTTCGCGTAGAGCCGCCGGTGGCGCGCTTCAACAACCGGCGCAAGTCCGTCTTTGCCGAGACGTATGATCCAGAGGAAGATGACTCCGACGATGGAGCTGCAGCCATATTCCCCAAGTCGGACGCGCAGCGGGCGCGACTCGCCGAGGCAGTGCGCGGCATATTACTCTTCCGCTCGCTGGACTCTGGGCAGATGGCGCAAGTAAGCTAAAATCCATGTGTACCAAAAGTCTTTCGTCTACATCTTCATGCCTTGCAGGGGTTCCCACCATACCTCTCAGTAGAAATCTCGGGAGAGAAGAGCGGACAAAGTTATTTGAACAGAGGTAACCTTACGAATTAGGTTGATCCTTGTGTTCCTATTACTCCACCAACGCGTGGAGATTGGCTGACTTCATTATTACGCTTCGCTTCGGCTCTGTAATATTCAATGAGTGCTATGTTATTGTACCAATTGTGTGATAATTAATCTAGAAATTGGTTATTGATTAGATTCTGAGCAATGTTTAAATTTAAATATAATATAACAAGGAAATTGATGATGAGCGATATCAATTGCTATTTAGCAATATTTCCATTGAAACTGATGTTAATTTTTTTTCTGTGTAAAGGTACTCGACGCCATGTTCGAGAAACGATCACAGCCGTCGGAGTACATAATCAGGCAGGGCGATGACGGTGATAATTTTTATGTGATCGAGAACGGCGTGTTCGATGTGATCGTCATGGGTGATGATGGAGTGGAGAAGGTGGGTTGTTGGCAATCAGTTTTAACAGTATAGTTTCTTATAAATTTGACAAAGTTTCAGTACTGGCATTATATACAGCTTCACGTCAAGGCCCTTCTGGCGGAGACTGAGAGGCATAATATCTACACACACGGCTTATAACTGACTCCTTGTTTAGGTAAAATAAACTTTTTGATTCGCTTATGTATGTGTTCATTTTTGATAGCAATCTTATCTACCAGAAATCACTACTATAAATGACGAATCGCGAATTAAAAAATATAAACTACATTAATTGGGGAGTAAAATGAATTTTTTATTGAGAGACAATTGGCGAAAAAAAAAATGAAGAGTGTAGTAAAAAGTAACAAATGTCCCGGACATTAGAAATTCACTGAACAACAGCAATAAGACCTCTTTCAAAGATTTAATTACTTTGATACCCTCTGTTGAGTGGGGAAATCAAAATTATCAAAAAAAGGAATCTTTTAAACAAAAACATCCAGGGACGCATCCAGTCAAGGTAAATGAATAATAAATATAGTTCAAAAAACACGCATTCATATGCGAATGAAACTTCCCACAAGAGGAAGAGAGATAGAGCTAATCGGAAAGAAATTGTCGAATCCTGACGAATATAATCAGGAAAAATCGGATATTTTGATCAAATTGTTGCATTGTCATCGGTCTCTGACAGGTGTGCATAGTTTAAATAAAATCGGATCGTTCAAAGTAGGAGAATATCGAGCTCAAAGACTTTCATTACCATTGATTTAGCATAGACTGTAGTAGATGGCACATGTCAGTAAAAATGTACTCATATAATGTAATCATCACTGACAGCGCGACCGCGAGTAAGCGATTCTCGGGATGTTTTTAATTCAACACATGCACAATAGTTATGTAAAAGTTGACATTTGAAGGCACTTTTTACGCACACATTGATAAGTCACTCGCACATCAACAACCCAGTTTTGGTCTCGTTGTTGGGTGACTATTGCCGATCTATTATTCTTATATCTATGTTGATTACACACATACATAAAGGTGAAGCTAATAAAAGCTTATTAAAAATTAGCTGCTGCTTGTGGACGTTTGACTGCCGGCATTATTACAGCTGAGATTGGACTTGCAGTTACTGCCCAATTATTATATCGTAGAATTAAATTACTGATTGATTGATATTGAAGTATGGACATTGCCAATCAACAAGATAATCGACTCTTGGCAATGCTCCAGATCTAAACACCTTCATCTTATTATATGCAGCCCATAACACACACTCTCAGAACTATCCGAATTATGTCTTTATCGACTGTACATCCAATTTATTGCTATCCTACCATCGTACTGCTATATTATACACTTAACCATAAAAACGTTAGTGTCCCGCTCCTGTTGTTGTTAGCGTGATGACATATGGCCTTCAAACTCTTTCTCAATATGTGTACTGTTTAACACGAGAAGAGTTTTCCAATTTTGACGAGTACTTCCTAAGATTACCGGCGGTCAAATAAACCAACATACAAACTATTTCTATCTTAATACATAATATAAAATTTTCACACACATTGTTAGTTGCTATACAGCTCCGGAACGGCCTATTTTCATGAAATTTTGTGTGAATGTTTGTGCATGGCCTGCCGGATGCAGGTCCGAGAATCGAACAACATGTATTTTTCATACCCCTAATTTTTTACCTCTCTATGATCTACCCCTAATTGTTATCTGTTGATAAAACCTTATATTTTCGCAAGAGAACGTTTCTTGGGTCGACAGTTGATCGACTGACTACAACCCTAAAATAGCTGTGACCTTGTCAATGAAATATGGACGTATTGGTGTTTAATTTTTGTTTGCAGTTTTAGGTTATGGCGCTAGAACAACGTTACAGCGATAAATGTGTCTGAGCTGTCTAAAATACAATTGGGCTGAGTAGAGTATAGATTCGAACTGGGAATCTTTCAATCAACAAGTAGCTAGTTGTAAACCATCTGGATTTTTCTTCTTATTTTTAACCTTTAAAATTCTTTAGCCTGGTAACCGACGTGATATTCTCTTCCCCTCCAATCCTCTTAGCCGTAATCCGTTTATGAAAGAAACGTTAAGGTGGGAGTCGTCAAAGAAGCCGTTTCACCGGAGTGAAGTGCTTTGATGTTTGGACCTGTTTATTAAATTTAATATTTTATTTGACGGTCAGACGATATCAATGGGGTATTAATCAAATATTAACGTGCCTATGTTCAAAAGGCGTGGAAGTGATGCTCAAGATGGCGACATTTTTATTTTAATGATAAAATAACTTACTGAATATTTTTGGATTAATTTATAATAATGTAAAACGTGGATAACTCACTTATCAACATTACATAGTAAAAAACAAAGTCGCTTTCCGCTGTCTATCCCCTTATGTGCTTAGATCTCTGAAACTACGCAACGGATTTTGATGCGTTTTTTTTAATTGACAGCGGATGTGAACTGGGTGGTCTATTTGTATAAGTATAAAGAAAAAGTGATAATTTTCGAGATTTAACACTTTCATTGAAAACGCTGTAATATTTTTTATTTGGAACAAAGTTCTCCGGGTCTGCTAGTACATTATAAATTGTTAAATTGTAGTGTCCAATTTAACGAACTAGCATAACCTATACTCCCATTGAAAAAATGTTTTCGGAAATCAATTCGAAATTATGCATAATAATTAATAATAATCTATGACCGGTCAAATTACCAAACGTTACCAACGAACGTTTCCAAGTTGAACTGTAAAATTATTCACGATATTTCTTAGAAAAGATAGTTGAGTAACCCATGGTCATGTTGTCCATAGGTGGTTCATACATATGAAGGATGCGGGTCATTCGGAGAACTCGCCCTCATGTACAACATGCCCCGCGCTGCTTCAGTCAAAGCTCAAACTGCTGGCTCACTATGGGCCATGGATCGTCACACCTTCCGCCGTATCTTACTGAAGAGCGCCTTCAAGAAGCGCAAGCTGTACGAAGATCTCCTGGAGAAGGTGCCCATGCTGAAGGCACTTCAGGTATGTGGATAAACCTAGAAGAAATATATTTGTTTTTAATCCAATATGGCGCCCATTCAAAATGGCGTCAGTTAAATGTGTATAAGATTGATGTAGATAAAAATAGAGGTATTTTCTTTTATAGAGTTCTAAATTTCAATAATATTTAATTTTCATTGCAATCCTATGTAAATGGATATTATCTAAATGACCGAATCATTTTGAATTTAAATTTTTACAAAAAAAAACAGAAAATAAAGTAGCTTTATAAAGGTAGAAAAGTTTTTATAATCGGTTCATTACTTTGCGTTTGCAAACAAAAAAAAATATTTTACGACACTGGATGTAAGTCCTTAAGTCTTATTCTACTCTTTATAATTTCAATAATATCTACCTAAAGCTTACGTAAGGTTGTTTTTATTTTTTGTCAAAATCATTTTTACTAGTATACTTTTGAGTAAAAAGTACTATAATAGGTTGGTACGTATTTTATTCGTCGACAAATGAAAACGTTTTACTAAGTTATGTGACGTGTTTCCAACGTTGTCGCTCGGTCCTTAACGGGGCTCACACATGGCCGACCACAATGCCCAGTGTCCCGAAAACATTGCCCGACCACGCTCAAACTGTACTTTTCTATCAATATAATACACTGAGACCGCGCCTTTCTTTATTGGATGTGTTTTTTTTTTTCTATAAATAGATTCACACGGGATTAGGAATTAGCCAGAACACAACGGTATTAAATCCTTTCTCAAGAATTAATATTAGGGCTGTTTGTTTGCAATGGAAGGTTCGGTTTTCCGTTCCAATTGGCAGCTAACTGCTAGATACATAAAGGTAGTGCCATGTAATATAAGGCTTTGGATATTGGAGTGCCCTGGGGCGTTAAACGAATAAACTAATATTGGTACTATGTGTAAATGTAAAATTATTATAAATCAATGATATGTAGTTAATGAGATTAGGTATTTTATTAATAAACTAGCTCACCCGGCTAACTTTGTTCCGCATCAGTATTTTTACAGCGTTTACAATTAAAGTGCTAGGAAAATTGTCATTTTTCTTTACTACATTATAATATTAATTACATTCAACCACCCTGTTGACACCCACTATCTATTAAAAAAATCGCATAAAAATCGGTTGCGTAATTTCAAAGATCTAAGCATACAAGGGGGCAGACAGCGGAAAGCGACTTTGATTTATATTATGTAATAAAATAATAAAGCTGTCTGGATAGACTTTGTTCTGCCTGCCATTAATTGTAATAATGAAATGAATGTGAGGTATAAACCACCACCCTTTATTGAAAGTTAGATAAATCTGCAAAGGGTGCCAAATTTTATTAAAATCGGCTCAGCAGTTCAAGAGATATGTCTTTCGGGGTATGCACTGACGGTACTTAACGCCATGCGTTTAAGTTACAACAGTATGTAGTTAAAGTTACCCCTGTGGGCGACCTTTGTTACGTACTAGATGTGCGGAGCCAAGGTATGAACTATGCACAATATCTCATCATTTGAAACTGTTATGTTATCAAAATATTTGGCTGCGGTTTTATGATCGGCCGCCTGCCTGACGCATACCTCCTTGGGAACCAAGAACTCTTTAAGTTATAATAAAAAAAAAACCTGTTAAGTTTTGTACACTGTGGCATTATTGTACCATCTATAAAAAAACAGTCTCGGCGGTTCAGTGATAGAGCACATGGCTTCTGATCCAGGGGTCCGGGTTCGAATCCTGACACTGGCTCACACCAATAACTTTTCGAAATTGTTTTCGGAAGTTAAGTGCGATAAATATCGATGACTGAAAACTTTGTGCCCGGTATGGCAGTAGGTTCGCCACAATCGCCACCTATTCCATTTGGGACGTAAACATAACGGCGAGACGAGTCTTAACAGCCGCTGCCTACGCTTTCGGGAAACATAAGGCGTGAAGTTATATTATAAAAATAAACTAATCGCTAAACGTTTAGTTGTAATATGCTTCACAATTATTGTATGTAGGGCAGCAGCTTTTAAGAACAGGTTTTGCGGCCGATCTATTGGACTTATTTTCTATGGCGTACAGATAAAAATATTCTCGTTACCGCACACCGGACTTACAATCAAGTTACAATGTAGACTTGTCTCATATAACTTTATAAGTACCGGTGTTTTGCTTCAATGGCCTCGTTTGAAGTCGCTATCAAGTACTAATAAGCCGTAAGTCAACTATGACATGTGTTAGATTGAGTAGCAGTTTAGTATGAAAGATCCAGGTGTCTAACTCTCATACAGAGCAGAGTTTTCCCGATATTATTATGAGTTATGATAGTTAGTATTTCTTTGCGCAAATGGTTAAATACTACGACCTCCCAGAATATCGACGTAAGGTAGCTCATTCCGATTTTAGTTTGGCGAGAGAGGTACCCTACTCCCTTAAAGGCCGGCAACGCAACTGTAGCACTATCTGTGTCGCATGTGTTTATAGGCGTCGCTAGTCACTTACCACCAGGTGATCCGGTTGCTAGTAAACCTCCCTACACTATAAAAAGTCGTATCAAGTAAATTAGTAATGGAGATTGGAAGCTCCAAAGTTTTTGGTAATCAGTGCAGATAAAGTTCTAATGAAGAAAATTTAGATTCACAAGATCTATGTAACACTACCAGCACCATAGAGCTTTTTTATGGGATAGGAGGGCAAACGAGCAGGTGTGGACTCTGATCGTAAGTGACCAGCGCCGCCCATGGACACCAGCAACACATATAGCGTTACAGTTGCGTTCCCGACCTTTAAGGGAGTAAAGGATGGGGAAGGGAAAGGGCCTCCGTATACCTCTCTCACCGAGCGAAACGCGGCATGAGCCACTTTACGTCGATCTTGTGAGAGGTCGTGGTATTTCACCGGTCGAGCCGACCCATTCATGCAGCGAACTGCTTGCTTGACTCTACCACTGTTAAGTGCGTGAAGGTAAAAAAAAACCTTATTAACCTCAAATTTACAGTGATTCGTTTTTGTATTTAGAAAATATTTATTCTAAAATGCCGTGTGTGTCGTGATAAAAATATGGCGTGTGTTTCAAACTAAAGTTGTTGCTTGTTTTTTTTTTTGACGAGCATAAAATTAAAACTAAACTATTGTATGTTATCATGTGAATATATTTAATGGCCATTGTCCTCCGGTACGCGAACTGGCGAGACTAGAAGTACCAACAACATGAATACGCGTCTTTAGTGCATGTCAGCTTATTTGTTTGAGATCACTTTTGAAAAGTGGATTGATAAAAAAAGTTAATAAAACCGTTTCAATGTCCAATATCTCTCTCGTTAAATGAAACGCAACTTGCTTGAGCCACGTTACGTCGATATTTTGAGAAGTATTACACTGATGAAGCACCACATCAATATCACATATCATTGTTGTCCGACCGAAGCTTCGGCTTCGGCCACCTTCGGCCAAAAATCCACCTTCGGCGTGATCTTCGGCTTCGGCCGGATTCTGAGCCGAAGCCGAAGGTCCGAGAACAGTCGGAATTAAAGAAACTGTTACGAAAGAGTGAGTGACTGACGGACCGCACTGCACTTAGTTCAGTGCGGATACCTTTATCACCGAGAGAAAAGTGGCATGAGCCACTATATGCCCATATTTTTCTTCAGCTGTGGATAATATTGAAGAAAATTATTAAATTACTAATAGTTCGGCCGAAGGTTGTGGAGATTCCCGATTAATCGGCTTCGGCCAAAAATAGACCTTCGGTCGGACACTATATATGTATCATTCATGTCTCAAAGTAGGAAAATTTGCATAATCAATACGTAAAAATTAAATGAAAAACATAATATAAAAGAAGAAAATCGTTTTTGAATCGAACAAAATATGTAACTATTTGAATATTTAATTCCAGAATTAAATGTAGTCTAAAAATAACTAGATGGCTTTTTGTGACCTTTTATTTATTTATTTATTCATAACGCGTTCATTCAGATCATTATTGTCTTTCAATATTGTACCAAAGGTAAAAAAGGTACTATTTAAAAGTTGATTATGCGCGATGGTTCAAAGGCTTTTCCGAAATTTCCCTATCCATTTGGGAAACCCACGCAGAGGAACGGGCGCACAATTTACATTTAAAAACCGTGTTAAACCGTATAAATTAATATACACAGGTACTGCAAGCCATGGGGCAAAAGTACTCAATGAAAAATATACAATTTTCAGACGTCGAACCTCTGACACGTTTGACGAAAACCTTTTTATTTTTTAACTAGCTGACCTGGCGAACTTTGTTCCCCATCAAAAGTAATAAATGATTAAAACTTGGATGTTATAAATTTCAATTTGTGCTATTTATCGGCACGCATTTTGGCGCGCAACGCAACTTCTATGTCCCGCTATGTTAATACTGTAATATCTTCGTAAATATTCGTTTAAATTGCATGCTGTAAAGGGTCATATTGAACTATATTAAAGGCACAATCTATTTAAGACACATAATTGGATGAAAATTAATGCTGTAATGTTTAAAATCGCTTCGTAAATAAGCCATTATTTCTCGTAAACAGTAAACAAATAAAAATGTTCATTGTAGGTTATCCCTAAGAGATAGACATATGCCCTCGCGGACTTTTTTGTAGACATTCTAAAGGTGTTTAATAATGTAGAACATTGTTTTGTTCTATCACTTGGGCTTCAGCCAGCGTTTGCAATTAAGGGACAGACAGCGGAAAGTGACTTTGTTTTATACTATGTAATGATGTAATTTCAAGTCCCTTCCGCGGCAGGCAGAGAGAACAGAGCATAAAGCACGATTCGCACCTCGCTTCTTTGGCTTTCATAAACGCTTGTCGATTTTTAAGGCTCCTGACATCGGCTTTCTCGAAGACACGTTCAATTTGGTCATTTATAGGTCTATATTAGTATAGTAAATAAATTGAAAAGAAAAATAAAGGATTCTTATGGGTAGCTTTTAAATCTAATCAATAAGTAAAAGTAACTCACAAATAGCGCGTTTACTTTTTTCTAAGAGTAATACTTTAAAAGGGTTACGTAGGTGTGTGACGCCAAGATATTATTTGACAGTTTAGAATTTACCGATGACGTGAATGAAAATTCCAACACTATCTCTGATATTAACTTTAAACGAACAATCGACGCAAAAGGCGTGACAATTCAGTATGCAGCTGATTTTGGCGATAAATCAATCTGTATTTTCATTTTTGGAATACGTTGTTTCATCCTTGTTTTCAGTCAATAACAACTGTTTTATATGCCATGTCCGTTGGAATATGAAGTTAAATTACCTCTCTAATTGCAGCGACGTAGTAGTTCAACTGTCCTAACTGAGGATTCCGGGGTTCGGATTCATAAGATATAATCTTCCCCCTTTATTTAGGTTTACAAATAACCGATCATGGATTTGTTATCCAGATACTGCGTTGCGTGATACTTTGTATCACACTGCCTTTTAAGTTTACTATTAGGGTCCTATATTGGCTAATTTAATTTCATATATTTCTTTTGGGATTTTTAAGATTCGAAAGATAAGAAGACAATCAATAAAGTGCTACTTACTGTTCAAATTTGACGTATTCCGTCTAATGTGACAGCTACTTAAACGCTTAAGTAGTGCTTATATATTTGAGTGGCGTTTGCAGTATTCGGGCTCAAGTCGTATCATCTTGTTTCCTTTTCAATATTTTGTCACCTTTCGGAATCGTTCAAAGCGGAAATTAAATTTTATGTTTTAAAGAAGCGAAGTTTCTTTGTTAGAAAGCGCTGATCTCAGAAACTAAATAGTAAGTGCAATTTAAAAACTTTTTTTTTATTCGAGATAGTCCGTTTATTGTCTAAGTTTATAGATCATATCTGCATCTTCCTATCCAAGTAACCGGAGGTTTGAATAGAAGAAATCTTTTAACTTGTTAATCTAATATATAACATTCTCGTGTCACAGTTTTCGTTCCCATACTCCTCCGAAACGGCTTGACCGATTCTCATGAGATTTTGTGTGCATATCGGGTAAGTCTGAGAATAGGACTAAATCTATTATTCATCTCCCGAAATCACAAGGGTACCCCTCAATATGTTTTTTTAAATTTTCGATATATTTCTGTTTCTTTTTTTTTATAAAACGGGATACAAAAATACATACAACCCAAACTTTTCAACCCCCTACGATCATTACGATTATTAATGAAATTTTATTTTTCGGCAAGACAACGTTTGCCGGGTTAGCTAGTTATTTAGCTAAATTTCTCAGTTAACTACGAGCTCGTCTTTTATATTCTTTTTCGTAATACATTATCAAATATCGACCTATATTTTGATATACGCAATCGTAGATCACATAATCACTTCTAAAACGCATTCATATATGCCAATTGCATATCGTAAGAACCAATTGAATGATAAGTGGTGAATGATAATATTAAATAAGTGTACCTACCTAAAATGTGTGGAGACCGTCGGTTTGATAAGCGGGTTCATGCATACGTAACGCGAGATTATTATGTCTTATCAGTTAATACTGTTTTAAACTACGATTACGGAGTCATATCGGTTTGTGTCTTAACACCGCTGCCGGTTGCCTTATCGTGAAACCGACAAGTCACAGATTTGATATTACTTGCTCACCTAAACACAAAGTTGAACCTCTTTCTTTATGGAATAGAGGGCAAATTAGCAATGGGAAGCGACTACCGCCGAGCGTGGACTAGTGTTAACGTTGCGTCGTTTAAGATGGGATCGATCAGAGGTTGGAAGTAGAATAGGAAGAGGAGGGGTTGGTCTTCCAGATACTTCTCTCGCCGAACTTAACGCGACATGAGCAACTTTAAATCGTTACTTATAACAGTCACGGTATTTCACCGGTCTAGACGGCCCATTAATGCAGCGAACTGTGTGGGCGATAACAGATTTTTTTATGGGATAGGGGGACAAATGAGCAGGAATGTCACCTGATGGTAAACAACTAACGCCTAACTAACTTTGTGTTAGAGCCAAGCAGTTCGCTGCATGAATGGGCCGGCTCGACCGGTGAAATACCACGACCTCTCAGAAGATCGACGTAAAGTGGATCGTGCCGCGTTTCGTTCGTTGAGAGAGGTACCCGGGGGCCCACCAACTTCCGCATCCCTACTCCCTTAAAGGTCGCCAACGCAACGGTAACACTATATGTGTTGCTGGTGTCCATGAGCGGCGCAGGTTGCTTACCATTAGGTGACACGCTTGCTCGTTTGCCCTCCTATCCCATAAAAAAAAACAAAGGACACCCGCCTTTAATACGGGATAGGCAAAGAGTCGGATGCTGGATGAGGGGGGATATGGTTGAGCTGCTGGAGCGAAACGCGGCTGACATTGACTTTACGTCAATATTCTGAGAGGTGCAGCTGACCCATTTTTATGTTTTATATTATTGATTTAATATTAACATAATTAGAAGAATTAGAATTGTTGTAAGTGTGATATTGTTTTTCCAAGTTTTGAAAGTGTTTTTATGACTACTAAAGTCTGTCGGTCTCGTTTACGGTCGCGTACAGCTGTTTGGACGGTACGGTGGTTCGTAAATTATGTCTCATTATGTAATCTCTTGATATAGGTACAAGTAGCCGTAGCCGGTCTTCAAATAGAAGCGTGTGTTGCTAACGTGTAGTGTAGTATCAGTAGTATTACGTGCGAATGTTTCATGGAAATATGAAGTTAACAATTTTTTTGTCGTCATTTGGATTTTATTTTTGTACCAGATACAAATATATATATATATATATATCTGTTTGTGTGCGCGTATGTGTTTTTCTCTCTCCTACGCGCACTCCAATTAATCTAAGATTGGATTCAGTATTATTTGCTGTTAATTTCTTCTGTTTAGGTAGGCACTTGCTGTTTCAAATCCACGCAGTATAACTATAAAACAGTGATAGAGCCAAGCGGTTCGCTGCATAAATGGGCCGGCTCGACTGGTGAAATACCACGACCGCTCACAAGATCGACGTAAAGTGGTTCATGCCGCGTTTCATACGCGGTACCCAGAGGCCCACCTCCCTTCCCCATCCTACTCCCTTAAAGGTCGACAACGGTCCATGGGCGGCGCTGGTCACTTACCATCAGGTGACACACATGTTCCTTTGCCCTCCTATCCGATAAAATAAACGGTAGCACTTTTGTAGATTCGTTTATTTATGTTCTATTTATAACTTCACACCTGATTTTTTATGTCCCAAATGGAATAGGTGGCAACACCTTTTGCCATGAACTGGGCCCAATGTTGTCAGTCGTCGATATTTATCACACATAACTTCCGAAAAGACATTGGTGTGAGCCAGGAATCGATCTCACGTCTTGTTGATTTGTGGTGGGTTCGATCCCCACCCGAGTACACAAATATTTATGACAAGCACGAATGTTTGTGTGGTGTCTGGATGTTTTCCTATGTATTAAAGTATGTATTTACAAAAGAAAAGTATATATATATATTAGTATCCGTTAACTAGTATCCATAGCACAAGCATTTAGTTGCTTAGTTTGAACTAGAGGGCGCTGTGTGTATTGTGTCCAAGATATTATTTTTTATATAAAGCTGTTTGTGAGACAAGTTATTTTTAATCAATATAAATACGTATAATGTAGGAGCATGGCATTACGGTCGTTTCGGCGGCGCATTCCACATTTATCTCGCTCTATTATAACGTTTAATTATTTGTATAGGAATGTCACAGGGGTTTTTGACTCGATTGTTTTCATTTACACGCACATATAGCTAATACAAAGATTGTTAATACATAACTATGTATATTGTTTGAATGCATTGTGAAGAGACTGCCGTAAAATCTTTCAGTAATAAGTTTTAATAAGCAGATATACAATACAGTGCAAAAGCGAATAGATGTAGGAGTCGAGAACGACCAAGACACACATTCCATGATCAAATAGAACGTGTTCTGGAGAAAGATGATGTGAAAGCCAAGCGGTTCGCTGCATGAATGGGCCGGCTCGACCGGTGAAATACCATGACCTCTCAGAAAATCGATGTAAAGTGGTTCATGCCTGCGTTTCGTTCGGTGAGAAAGGTACCCGGAGAGGCCCACCTTCCCCATCCTTCCCTTTCCCCTATCCCTTAAAGGTCGGGAACGCAACAGTAACACTATGTGTTGTTGGTGTCCATGGGCGGCGTTGGTTGTTTACCATCAGGTGACACGCCTGCTCGTTTGCTCGCCTATCCCATAAAAAAGTTGTTTTAATGTTATAATGATGATGATCGTGAAATTTACACGAAATTTTATAAGGACTCTCTACATTAAGTTTGATTTATAGGTATACACAGTTGTTTGGATGGATTCTTGGTAGCGGTATTCCAAATATATCTTAGCAAAGTATGCAAATAGCTATTAGCGACTGTATTAATATAGTGTCATAAAACGCCTGGCTAGACGTGTTTTAACAGTTTCGTACAAGACCTTGGCGACCACCCACTCGATACAGGAGGGGGGGGATAGGACTGTTTTTAACTTCGATCACCGAACACCGCGACTGGAAAGGTTGAAGTGCCACATGACGTATTTGGATTCGGAATACTTTTTTCTTGGATATGTGTGGTATTCACGCAAGCGTCACGTTTCGGGGCGGTTAGTAGGTATTTTGAAGAGGTCACTGTGTCGTGCCGCCCTTAATGAGCCCGCTATAACTCATGCACCATTAACTCACATAAGTTGAGTATAGAACCAGTTGTGAACCCCCGGGTACAGAACCGACAGCAAAAAACTGCTAATGTCTGCTTGAATTTAAGTTTTAGCCTACTGGGCCGATAGTGGAGTTGTATCTTTCGAATGTGGGTTTTTGCCTAAATTCTGTTCTATTTTTTAATAGATATTGAAAGTTATGGTGTTTAAAAGGGAGGAATCCAGAACAGATGCAAGGATAATGGTTGATGATGTAGTGCTGGAACAGGTGAATGAAATTGTATATCTTGGATGCGCTTTTAGCAGAGATGGAAGGTACACCGCGGATGTAGAAAGACGAGTGGCGATAGGAAATAGCGTAAACGGAGCGTTGGGCAGATTCCTGGGCGCAAAAAATATTAGCAGAAAAGCCCAGTTAGCAATCCACAATGCAGTCCTGATCCCAACGCTAACTTATGGAAGCGAGGGCTGGGTATGGCAGAGTGTGCGTGGAAGTAGAATAAACGCGGTAGAAATGAGGGCTCTACGCAAAATCTGCGGAGTGACTCTCGCTGACCGCGTAGAAAACAAGGTTGTAAGGAAGGAAGTTGGTTTGAAAGAGAGTGGCGGTGTAAAAGTAAGAAAGGGCATGCTCCGATGGTTCGGACATGTAGAAAGAATGGTTGACGCAAGACTGACTAAGCAGATATACAATGCAAAAGCGGACGGATTTAGGCGTCGAGGACGCCCAAGACACACATTCCAAGACCAAATTGAACGTGTTCTGGAGGAAGGTGATGTTAAGAGCCTCAAAAACCGACGCGCGTGCATGAAAAGAGTTATGAAAGTCAACGAAGCGAGTGAGGTGTGTAAGAATCGTGTCCTATGGCGCTCTGTTCTCTCTGCCTACCCCGCAAGGGATTTGGCGTAAAGTTATGTATGTATGTATGTGTATGTATTGAGTAGTAATACTTATTTTTATTAATTCCCAGGAGAGTAAAAGGTACTTGACACAGGTACCTACTTAAAACGTCATCGACTAAAATAGATGATTAAATATTTAAAATTAACAGTTAATAAAACACAGCACGCTTGTATTCGTCAAAAGTGGCTTGATTCCAAGTGTAAGAAAATCTGCGCTAAACCTTCTCTTTCCCGGTCTTGCGGAATCACTCAAGTAGGTACTTAACATGTTTCTTTTATTTTGGTGCAATTGGTTGTGTCGCCGGACACCTATCTCACAGAACGAAAGACAGCATGAGCCACTAAACGTTGATATTCTAAGTATTCGTGATATTAAGCAGACTCATTCACGGAGCAAATTACGTGGCTCCACTCCAACTCCACTGTTTGACCTTTTAACTCGTAACGATAATTTGAGGGCTATCTCCGATCCGAATCAGATTTCACAACATGGCCGCTAATTATTATTTTGATGACAATTAACGAAACATTGGCACACAGATTCGTCCTGGGATTGGTCCTGGGACCAGCCGAGCTACGACATTGGGCTTGTACGTTCAAAGGAGATACATCTTGCAATTGAGCTAAAAATAATTACATTGAATCTTTTGTTTATAAGGGGGCGTCCATAAATTACGTGAGGTGTATTTTTAAATTTGCTGTCCCTCCCTCCCCCGTTGGTGAGATGTCGTCAGATTCTGTTCAACCCCCTCACCCATCCCCCAATTTAACGTGAGATTTTTCACCATGTGGGTTTCTTACGTAAACGCGTTGGTTTGTTATTGTAGAAAGAAAATTGAGTTATTTGGTATAAAATACACATGGTGGTTTGACATTCAGTAGATGTATAAAGTAGAAGTATGAATGAAATTATTTTCTTTCGAACGAATTAGTGAAAAATCTTAATCGTATTACGATGACGCTCAAAATTAAATCTTGAGCATGTACATACATTATGGATTGAATGGACCAAAATAGTTTTTTTTTCAATCAGAACAAACATTGCGTGATATTTGTCGAGACCCTCCCTCTCCCTAACGTGAGATTATATGATATTGACCCCCTCCCTCCCTAAATAACGACGAGCCTCGTGGCGCATTGGTAAAAAACTACCGGCTGCAGCAACGAGGTCGGAGGTTCGATTCCCACCCGAGCACAATTATTTGTGACAAGCATGAATGTTTGTGTGGCGTCTGGGTGTTTTTCTATGTATTATAAGTATGTATTTACAAAAGAAAAATATATATGTATTATTATCCGTTGTCTAGTATCCATAACACAAGCATTTAGTTGCTTAGCTTGGAACTAGAGGGCGCTGTGTGATTTGTGTCCAAGATATTATTATTATTATATAATCTCACGTAATTTATGGACGCCCCCTAACAACTACGTAAACTTTAATAATCTATACATATAATAAAACAAGCTGACCCGGCAAAAGTTGTCTTGCCGGAAAATAAAATTTAAAAAATAGGGTTTGATTGTAGGGGTTGAGAAATTAGGGTTGTATGTATTTTTGTATCCTGTTTTATAAAAAAAATAAATAAAAAAACGGAAATATGTATATACCCTTGTGAATTAGGGAGATGAAAAATAGATGTTGTGCTATTCTCAGAGTTACCCGATATGCCCACAAAATTTCATGAGAATCGGTCAAGCCGTTTCGGAGGAGTATGGGAACGAACATTGTGACACGAGAATTTTATATATTATATTGTAGGAAAGTTGAAACTGTACATCGAATATTTTTTTTTAAATACTTAGGACGTAATCTACAATCGAACCGAACCCGAAAATATGGTTTTTAGAATTTTTGTCTGTTGTCTTTATGTTTGTTATGCATAAACTCTATAAGTACTGCAGGCTTTTATGTCAAATTTTGCATAAATATAGCCAAGAGGTCGGGTCAACACATAGGCTAAATATTATCACGCTATCACTAATTGGGGATGAGCAATGAACCCTTATAATGGCACAGGCACAGTATTTTTGCTGCTTTATAGCGTCCACGCAGACGAAAGAGCGCGCAACAGCTATTAATAAATATAAATAAATCTCACCTACACTGACAATAAGATCTTCAACAGTAACATGGTTACTTGGAAATGTTTCATTTTAGTCGTTTTGAGAAGCGTGGTTTAATATCTATTTTTAACTTTCATTCCAAACAGAGGGCTATATTTAAACTTTTGATTTGATATTTGCACGGAACCCTAATTGATTTTGTTTGGCAAGGTATCCCAAGTGGCTCTCTAGAATCCAGAACATGATCTAGTACCTGATGGGTAGTGATTTCTTTTTTAATTCTGACATTCATGAAAAGACGATAATAAGCCGTCGGCGCTAAAATTCCAGTACTAAACTAAAATCTGTCTAATTATTACTCGCAAATACCGTCTAGCAACTGCCAGAAGCCAATGTATTTATTTCATGGTAATTGCTGGAGAAAATAATTTTACAAGGGTGTACCAACACTTATTTGAATACGTAGTCGGATAAATTTTATAGTGTTGGTGGTCCAGTGGTCAAACACCGCGCATCTGAATCAAGAGGTCGCGAGTTCGAATCCTGTTTCACACCAATGACTTTTCGAAGTTCTTTTCGGAAGTTATGTGTGATAAATATCGAGGACTGAAAACTTTATGCCCGGTATGGCAATAGGTTCGCCACCTATTCCATTTGAGACGTAAACATAACGGCGAGTCGAGCCTTAACAGCCGCTGCCTACACATTCTTGTAAAAAAATACGTGAAGTTATGTTATGTAGTTTGATAAATGTTATGACTGTTGTAAGCTGCTTTCTTCTTAAAGGCTAGACAGGTGAGTGCCTTATTTGTGTGATGGAAAAATGGTAATACAAAACGCATTTATGTCATGTACATGATAAAAATTGTGACGCCGCGGATGTTCTGTGCTTACCGGACATCCGCCCTTTGTAACGAAGATAAGTTTGATAGTAAGATATGCACGCCGAGCTGATTAAATTTCAGATCATAAATGTTATGATAGTTTTAAAAAGAAGAACGTTGGATAATAGGATAGGAAAGAGAACCCGGAACAAAATACCCACGACTTCTCAGAAAATCGAAGTAAAGTGCCGTGTTTAATGTGCAAGTGGTATTGGAAAACCCACTATAACCTTCCCTATCTCCCTTCCGATCCCATCTTGACGCAACTTTCACTGTTTCGGTGTTGCAGATGTCCATGGGCGCCACTCGTTTGTTTATCACCAAGTGATGCACTTGCTGGATTGAGCCATGTCCTAAAAGGAAAAAAAATCTAAACAAAGGTCCTAATTCTTTTCACGCGCCAAACCTGAACTTTACGCAGTTCACATGAAAAAAAATTGCAAAAGGCTCGCAAATCGCAGTTAAAGTAAGGCAGATAAACAATACAAAAGCAAAGGAAGGTGATGTCTGCAGCCTTAAAAATTGACGCGTGTATATGACAAGAGTTATGAAGCCAGTGAGGCGTGTTAGAATCGTGCCTTAAGGCGCTCTGTTCTCTCTGCCTACCCCGCTAGGAATTTGGCGTGAAGTTTGCATATATGCAATGATAGTCTGAGATTTGTACGCGCGTCTCTTGGTCTTGTGTCTGCTTCGCTTCGTTTAGTATTGGTGTAAATTAAGTCTTCCGTTGGCCGACTTTATCCGACTGACAATTTGTTGGGAACCTACTCGCTAATCGGATAAATCCCATCCTGAGCTTCTAATCCGCGCGGGATTCACGCAACAGCACAAAACACCAGTGTAGTTAGGAATTATGAGAGGATGACGTTTGTTTTGTCATGTTTTTACCTCTACGCAAACAGTATCAATATTATTTATCTGTAATTGGCTGCGTGAATACTCCTGGTCACACGGTGAAATGCTACGATCTCTCAGAATATCGACGTAAAGTGGATCCACTTTTCACTCGGTAGAGAGGTATACGCAGGCCAAAAAAAGCCTTATACTTATCTCCCGTCCCCATTCCACTTCCGAGCCTTACCTTGCCCTATTTTAAAGGGCGGCAAAGCAACTGTAACACTGTTTTTGCAGGTGTCCATGGGTGGCGTTAGTTGTTCACCATCAGGTGACACGCTTGCTCATTTGCCTCCCTAACACATAAAATAATATACCCACATATGTATAGATTTTTATTCCATTTCAAGGTTCGATTAAGCTTTTCTTCAAACGATAGCTAAGCTTTGTTTTATTTGTAAATCCGATGCCTCTGAAAAAACTAGTAGTTTTTTTATGGGATAGGAGGGCAAACGAGTAGGCGTATCACCTGATGGTAAGCAACCAACGCCGCCCATTGACACCAGCAACACATAGTGTTACTGTTGCGTTGCCGACCTTTAAGGGAGAGGGAATGGGGAAGGGGGGTGGGCCTCCGGGTACCTCTCTCACCGAACGAAACGCAGCATGAGCCACTTAACGTCGATCTTTTGAGAGGTCGTGGTATTTCACCGGTCAAGCCACCCATTTATGCTTGGCTCTACCACTGTCTAGTTGTTAGAAGTTGAACTAGTTGATGACTTATTTTTAGTCTACACTGTTGTGATTGTAAATAATTTCTCCGCGTATTCGGCCTTCACACCGTTTTTGGAAAATGTTAATTTAGATACTTCAAGAATATTGGCGTCACATATACTATTTTTCAAAAAGTGCTATTGCACAAATTGAATTACAATAATAAAAAATAATATTGTGTCTATAATAGTTTTTACTCAGAAATTCACTGTGAACTATAGTAAGAACTGTCTATATGGAAGGAACGGCTTTAATCGATATAAATTACAGCGGGTTCACCCAAAGATCAGACATAATTCTTTACCATCACTTGTCTGGCCATCCAGAAAGGGTTTCCAAAAAGAATATTTCTGTTGTTGCAGGCGTACGAGCGTGCCAATCTCGCCGACGCGTTGCTGCCACGCTCGCTGACTGACGGCGAGCTGATCATCCGCCAGGGTGATACCGCCGACGGCATGTACTTCGTCGAGGACGGCTCTGTCAGCATTCGCATTGTGCGCGACGACGGCAATGAACGCGAGATCAAACGTCTGGGTAAGATTTTACACACGACCATTGTGTATTTTATTGGTCTTCCTTCCTGCTTCTCACTCTCTTTCAGTTTTACCTCCAATTGTGATAGATTTGGTATTGGTCAGAAGTCTCGGTGGTCCAGTGTTTGAGCGCCCCGCTTCTGAATCTAGAGTTTCGAATCCCGGCTCACACCGATGACTTTTCGAAGTTGTTTTCGGAAGTTATGTGTGATAAACATCGATGACTGAAAACTATGTGCCCGGCATGGCAATAGGTTCCCCACTTATTCCATTTGGGACGTAAACATAACGGCCAGAGGAAGCTTAGCAGCCACTACACCTTTGGGGAGAAAAAGCGTGAAGTTATGTTATATTAAAAGAAGACCTCCCAATCCAAGTCGCCGAAGATGAGTTTGGAACAGTTGTGATCATCATACTATCATTTCGAAAGCCCACTTGGTCTATTGTATTATTTCTTACCCAGAGATCAGGGTTTGTTATCCACCCGGAACATATACAATGAAACTATTGCTCTACTTATATCAAGCATTATAAAATGTGATTTGTGTAAAAAAGCGCTGTTAAGCAGACCGACATGAAGCTATCATTATTAGGGAGATCAATATTGTGCCTTTTGCAAGTTCATTGACTTTGGGACTAATTTGGGTGTCTGCTCTGCGCCCTTATTAGTAGCAGCCTATACCTATATTTCGTGTATCCTAAATTGGAATAATCTCGGGGCGGTTTTCACTACGCGTGGGTAGTGTAAGGTAAATAGATTGTGGCCAATATGTACACGTATATCCTTCGAATTAAGTGTATTCACATTACTTGGTAATAGTTGGAATAAAGTTAAATAAAATTAAGTAAACTTAGAGACTAGCTGACCCAGCGAACTTTTTTTCGACTCGGAAGCGGTAAATAGAGCCTACGTTACTCCTTATTACACGAGCTATCTGCTAATAAAAGTCCCCTTAAAATCGATCCAGCCATTTCAGAGATTACCTGGAAAAAACACATAGTCAAAGAAAAAATACTTATGTATGTACCGTATTTATATTCATATGAATGTCTACTGCATTTATTTCAATATTAGCAGTTATATCATTATTACAAACAGACACTTGAATTTTATTTATATGTATAGATAAGAGCCTACTACTCTTTTGATTAGGAAGGTTTCGAATCTGAGGAAATACCAAATTACATACTAGTATCTTGATTTGATATACCAGTTTCTGTACGCGGCTTCGCCAGCAAACAATAAAAACATTTTAACAATTTAAGTATTTCGACATCTGTTAATACAAACTACTTCTGTAATAAAAGTTGTATCTCAGAGGACACGTTTTTTGTCCGACTTTAATTATTATGGCCAAATGAACAACTCTTTTTAAATAATAGTATTTGTTAAAGTATCATTAAATTCCAGTAGTTTTTACGTAAAATAGTAACAAACCACCGTCTATTTGGACAATCTCTCGCAATTATAATATTAGCTGGAATATATGTACCATATAGAATATATCTATTTTACCCAAGATAAACATTGTTTTAAAAAACCCCTTTTACGAATTGACAGAGGCCGGTGGTTACTTCGGTGAGTTGGCGCTTGTCACCCATAAACCACGCGCTGCATCCGCGTATGCTGTTGGACCCACTAAGGTGGCATGTGAGTATTAAATTTTATTGATTAGGAATGCAACTCTTGTTTTCTTTTTTAGGAGATTTTCTACTGGCTATGCCTCTTTCCAGTAGTACAGTAGTAACACTCCATCTATTTTTTGACTTTGCCCAGTTTTGTCAACTCCAATTCTATATGGAGTTAGTACTTAACGTCATTCTTCTGTATTATAGCAAAAACTTTTGGCAAAATTGTATTTACTTATATCCCTGCCTATCCCTCTCTCTCTCTCTCTCTCTATCTCTGTCGCTTTGAAATTCTGCACACCGCTCCACAATCAAGAAGTCTTGGGCTCGAATGCTGGTTCAACACCAATGACATTTCGGGATATTATGTGTGATAAATATTGTGCCCGACCGATGGGCCATAGGTTTTACCACCTATTTGACCTATGTCCTAATGTCTCGGTGATCCAGTAGTCGAGCACCACGCTTCTGCATCAAGAAGTCGCGGGTTCGAATCCTGGTCCGCACCAATGACTTTTCGAAATAGTTTTCGGAAGTTATGTGTGATAAATATTGATGACTGAAAACCTTGTGTCCGGTATGGCAATAGATTCGCCACCTATTCCATTGGGTACGTAAACATAACGGCGAGTCGAGGCTTAACAGCTGCTGCCTACACCTTCGGGTAGAAAAAGACGATGCGTTTTCTTGTTGCTACCTACATCTGCTGGTATAACAAGACAAAAAGCTATAAAAAAAATCGTCAAGATTTAACGTTTTACTTTCATTCACAAAAAAAAAGAGTTTTCAAAATTTTATGTTTTTTTAATTTAATTTTCGCAGTCCTGGACGTGGAGACATTCGAGCGCCTCCTGGGTCCGTGCATGGAGATAATGAAACGCAACATTGACGACTATGAGGAGCAGCTGGTCAAGTTATTTGGTGATAAGAGCAATCTGACCGACGTGCGATGAACTCCTCGCCATGAGTAGTGGTGGTCACACGCCCATGAGCGTGACAGCATTACACTTGTTTCCCTTCCACGCAACGTAGCATGACTGTGTTAGTATGTTCAAATTGTTTGTTAGCCGAATAATATATGAATGATTTTTTTTATTTTGTTAACAAATTTTTTGTTAGACTGGTCTTTGTTAACAAATTTTTATTATTATTATTTTTTTGTTAGTACAATTTAACACATTATTTTTAATTGTTTTGTTATCATGATTATCATTCTATTTTCGGTTTGCTTCTTTAGAAATTTTATATCCAATATATATATATATATATATATCTTTGTTATGTTAATTTCGTGCTTGACCGTTTTCAAATTCTACATTCTTTCTCTGCTTTATTGAAATTTTATTGATGATTTTCAATTGTTGAAGAAAATTTTTATCAAAAAGGATACGATTTGATTTTATAAAACATTTTCTTCAAATAAATAAAATCATTAGTATACACGTAAAATTTAAAATGTATTTATTTTGGCTATTTAGCAGTCATTATTTGTCATGAATTTATTTATTAATATAAACAATGAATCATCACAAAACTGTTAAAACATTTTTCCTCTACAATACATCATAACTATAAAGACGGACAATTTAAATTTAGTAATGTAATGTACAAGATTATTATTGTTTATTAATTTTAATTTATTTAGTGCCATTTTAAGTAATGATTATACGTTGAATGGAAGGCGAAACGATATCATTTAACGAGTGCTCAATAATATTGCATTGATACAAAAAAAAAAAGAAATACGCTTATTTTAGATAGTGTGGATATGCCTTAGTAGCTATGTATATATATATAGAGAGATTACATCTGAAATTATGAACGAGACATACAAAGATATACTTGACAATCCCATCAACGCAACTGTAACACTATCTATGTTGCATGTGTCAATGGGCGGGCGGTAGTTGCTTAACATCAGGTGACCCACTTGCTCGTGTGCCCCCTAATCCATTAAAAGGATCTGAAGTACATGATGTCATTATTCTGAAGTTATCTTACTTCCAGACAATGAATGGTGAAATGCAAAAAAATATTTATAATTGATATATATCTTTGGCTAATTGCCCTAATATTTAACATACTTACAAAGAAGTCGTGAACAATGAGTGGTGTATGGAAAAAAATATTTTAATACTGTACACAGTTCTTCTTTAATAATCAATTTCATGAACTAGCTTTAATTATACTAACCTTTTTGAAATGTCAGTCTCTTTTGTAGAACGTTGAAACAAAACAAAAAATACTTGGTTCCACATTAATAACAGTGAGTATAATATGGTACTAAAATCATTTACTTTAAAACTTGTGTGCCAAATATAAATAATTAATAATATCTTGGACACAATACACACAGCGCCCTCCAGTTCCAAACTAAGCAACTAAATACTTGTGTTATGGATACTAGATAACGGATACATATATAATTTTCTTTTGTAAATACATACTTATGATACATAGAAAAACACCCAGACGCTGCACAAATATTCATGTTTGTCACAAATATTTGTGCTCGGGTGGGAATCGAACCCCCGACCTCAGTGCTGCAGCCGGTAGTTTTACCAATGCGCCACGAGGCCCGTCTAATTGATTGCATATTGATCATACTAAAAACATTTTTATGTGTAACAATAATTAGAAACATTCATTATGAAGAGGCTGCAGTTTATTTTATGTCAGATGTGTAACAGTTTAAAAAAAGAACGGTTTTTTTCCTAAATTTAAAAAAAAAAACAGAATCCTTGTGCTAAGAGTCCTATCACTATCTTTAGGTCACAATTCGTCGATACCTTCTCACGAAGCCAACACACCATGCCATATCTTCTATGTCTCGTTCATTACCAATATAGGACATCTGGAGGATGATTTGATGAATTTATGATAAAAAGAAAAGGCATTGTTAGTGTTAAAAATAACATAATAAAACATATATGTACTGACCTGTATACAATGCAATACTATTCGGCACTCAATGTATCAATTGGGGATAATTCTCAATAGCTATCGCCATTTCTACTTAAACTTAAGATATTTACACACTGACACAGGCTTTTCTATATAAAACAGAACATATTAAAAACAATTATTTATGTACCTTGTAGGTATAATATAAATACTTAGTTGTATTCTTTTTTTTTTTTAAATATTATTATTCTCGTGAATAGATAAAATCTATCGCTGTGTTTTTTTTTTCTTTTTATTATTTATTAAACTCGGTTAATGGTCTTTTCGATATATGTATATGGAGATTGTATTGTACGGATCGGTTTGTTATCTGATTTGTCTGCCAAATTAAATGATAGTTACGTATGTTTGTTTGTTGTATAAAAAAAAACACGCTGCTAACTTAACTATTAAAGTAGGCACTTATTCAATATTGAGTGCACAATATTTATTATTGTGGTAGCCTGGTCAATAAAATTAAAAATCGTTCGTGACGTTCAAACGTCAATTATGTCACCTGTCAAAATATGTAGTGCAGTTTTTTTTTTATTGATTGGGCTTACACACGCGTTCATTTATGGGAGTATGTATACAAATGGTTTCATCGTGAACCGTTTTATGTTAAAATATAATTATATCAATTTCTATTTTAGAGAGTTCCTATTGTATTATTTTGCTCTTTAACAATTGTACATCGTAATAGATCTGAAGTGTTTTAAACTTTGTAATACTTTTAATAGTTGAACACGTAAGATTCCGTTAAACAAATCCTTAGTGTTGTTGTTGATTTTGACCTAATGCTTGAGATAGCTCCAATAGTTCTTCCTGCGCTCAAGTCCCTAGCGGGGTAAGCAGAAAGAACTGACCGGCATAATACACGATTCTTATATCTACACTATAAAATATTCAAATAATTATAATTATCCAGTATTATTTACATTAGAAAAAAAACATCCCACGTTTAATTTTATTTGTTAATAAATACAGCCAAAGTTGGCGAGTGCATTGGATATCATGTGTAGCGCCATATATGTATAACTATATATATTTACTATGTAGTAGTTAGTTTTCGTCATTTCTTATTGTAATTTAAAATATCGGTAGATTAGGAAATTTTAATGGTGTATAGTCAAATACCGAGTGGTGGTGAGTTGTTATTTCTTTGACGCCATGTACAAAATGTGTACAAATTTGATTTTTTTGATGCCATACAAGAGTTTTTTTTTTAAATTTATTCTCTGTAAAATACATACATATTATAATATATATATATTTATTTGTATTTGTGAAATAAAATCTAGGGTGTACAATTCCCATTGCTGTTGCCGGGAATTCTAAACAATGATATTATATATTGTGTTCGCGAAAACATCAGTATATTTTCAGATTAAAAAATGGGGGGAAATATTACATTACATTCATTTTTATTACATTTGCATTTGGTAATAATGTAAGTGTCAAGGGTACGCTCTAGATCTGTGGCCAATATTTCCATAGACAATCTATCTAATTTTTTTTATCACTTGATTCATATATTCCGCCCACCCATTCCGCTCGTGACCGACGTATTGTATGCACGTGCCGACCGACGCTGTGTGCAAAATTGTGATACTTACCCGTTTTTCCTTTTTTAGTTTTTTTTTTTGCGAAGAATTGTTTACAGCCCGCTGTTCTTACGATGCCCCGTACAGCCCGCACACCACCCCCAAGCACCCCTACTAAAGATATGGAGGTACTGTCGGACCCTGATCTAGCCATGCCGGGCATCCCTACAAAGGCTAAATCGCGAAAAGCTACCCGAACTAAGGATTCTTCTAATGATACCTTTGAAGAGCTAAAATCTATGATGTCATCATGGAAAGCTGATCAGGAAACTGCTTTAAAGAAGCTTGCCGCTGACGTAGCCGAACTGAAAGTGCAAAATCAAAAGATTCAGCAATCTAACACTGAAATTATAAACTCTATGCATTTTATGAACAATAATTATGAAGAATTAAAAAAGAAAGTAGAAGAGTTTGAAAAAGAAAAGAAAAATCTTCATGAATGTATCCTCCATTTAGAGAAAAAAATCCAGGACTTTCAGTTTGTAACGCGCTGTTCCAGTATAGAAATAAGGAATATCCCAAAAAATGAAAAAGAAACTAATACAGATTTAATTTCTGTAATTACTGGAATTGGTACAGCAATGAAAGTAAATATATCTTCCGCCGACCTACGGGATGTCTATCGTATTCCAGGAAAAAATGATGCTAACAGGCCTATCGTCGCAGAGTTCAACACGGTTACAAAGAAGTCTACATTACTCTCTGCAGTGAAAGATTATAACAGGAACCGAAGTGTAGAAGATAAACTAAACACGGAAATAATAGGTATTGCAGGTAGTCGCCAATCAGTCTTTATCGCTGAGTTTCTACCGCCGTCTACCAGGCGTTTATTTTATATTGCACGAAATTTTGCTAAGGTCAATAATTTCACTTTTTGTTGGGTATCGAATAACCGTGTGTTTCTGCGAAAAGAAGCAGGCGCCAAACAAATTCCAATACTATCTGAAAATTGTCTCAAAAAATTACAACCGTGCCAATGACTGAGTGTTTACAAAACATATATAAACTGTATGTCTCCGTTTAAGATATTTTGTATAGATAAGTATTATTCTCTAACTTGTTTTCTCAACTGTCTGCATCCAATTGTACAAAAACTACACATATTACACTTACATAAATACAAAACTAAACCATTATTTACAATAATTTACCGACATTCACACATTAATTCAGATTATACAATAATCCTCAACTACCTACCTTGCATTTGTGTATTAAATTTTGCTGCATCAAATCACCGTATGAGCCGCATTTTGTGTCTATACTGTTTTTCTGTCAACTACCCTCTCCTACATTTTCTTGTAGTATGTACTGTTACGTCTGTTTACTATCAATATTTAAATAAATGGCTAATATAGATTTTGTTAATAACATATTAGACTCGATTTCTGTAAGCAAGTCATTTAATTGTAAGCCTGAAGATTGTAAGAAATTTCTAAATAACTCGACCTGTGACCTAAAAATACTACATCTAAATATACGTAGCATAACTAAGAATTTTGATGAAGTACCGATACTTATGGAGTCCTTCGGTTTTATGTGTGATATTATTGTGCTTACTGAATGCTGGCTCAGCAAGTCATCGCACTTACCTATTTTGGACGGCTATACATCATATTCTACAAAAAACATACGTAACCAAAATGACGGATGTGTTATATACATAAAAACTGCAATCAAATGTACCATAAGGGAACCCCGGGTTATGGACGCTAGTTGCCTTGTCTGTAGGGTCAATGATGTCACCATAGTTGCAATATACAGACCCCCGTCTTGTAAAAATATCAATAACTTCATGGATTGTCTAGATAACGTATTAAAAACATCTACGTCTTCTGTAGTTTTGATAGGTGACATTAATATTGATATTAAAACCGACAATAATGACAACCGCTCTGATGACTATCTCACTTGTGCTGCTACGAACGGGCTTTTTCCAGCACACTTATTTCCAACACGCAACTCAAATTGTCTAGACCACATTCTTCTCAAGACGGATCTGAAGGCTACAACCCTCGTTATCGAATCGTCTATAACGGATCATTTACCACTGCTTCTATCCTTGCAATCTCGGATCTCTTTCGCGAACTCAGAACTAACGTACACTAAATCGAAAACTGACCGTATGGCCGTGATAGAGGATATTAAAAGTTATGACTGGTCTCCTATTTTTTCAATGACAGATCCTAACCACTCTGCAGACGTTCTAGTGGAAACAATATCTGGCATTGTAAAAAGGCATACTCGTGTATACACTATTCCTAGACGTAAACGTAACATCAAACCTTGGGTCACCCCGGGGCTACTTCGTTGTATCCGAAATCGAGATCGCATGCATGCAAAACTAAAAAAATCAAATAATAACCAAATTTTGCATATCACGTATACTCGATATCGTAACTTTTGCAACTCGTTACTACGGAAACTCAAACACTTGTACGAAAAAGAACAGTTTCTTAAAGCTAAAAATAATATAAAAGCCACCTGGGAAGCCGTCAAAAATGTGTCAAATCTTCAGACAAAACAAGAGCTTCCCACTCACTTACTTAAACTATCTGACTCCGCTAAGTCCTCGTTAAACGAAATTAATAAATATTTTGCAAGTGTGGGAAGCAATATGGCTTCTAAAATAAATAATCCTGAAGAATTATCTAAAGGTGCGCCGTCTCCCAGATTAAGCAGTCCAACCCGTGGTAACTCCATGGCTCTAATTCCGGTCTCCGAAAATGACGTTGATTCCATTATTTTGAGTCTTCGATCTGACTGTGCTACAGGTGTGGACTGCATACCTACTGAAATACTAAAGGCTACTAGATGCGTGCTAACCCCGGTCATTACTCACGTCCTTAACCTCTCCTTATGTTCTGGTGTCTTTCCATTGGTATTTAAAAAAACATTGGTTCACCCAATTCATAAGGCTGGATGCAGGGAGGATGTTAATAACTACCGACCGATTTCTATTTTAAGTGGATTATCTAAAATTCTAGAACGCGTCTTGAACAAATACCTTATAAGCTTCCTTGAAACAAACGGTATTTTAGCTAGTAATCAATATGGTTTCAGAAGTGGAATTAGCACAGAAGACGCTGTTATCGCCCTGACTAATTATGTGGTACAGAAAATAGATAAAAAGCGAAAATGCTTGGCTATTTTTCTTGACCTTTCCAAAGCGTTTGATTCTATTCCGATTCCTATGTTGTTGAAGAAACTGGAAAGAATCGGAATACGTGGCCTACCCTTACAAATTTTCACAGACTACCTGTGCAACCGCACTCAAATCATCAGCATCGGAAAACACAAAAGCGACGAATGCCCCGTCACCTTTGGCGTTCCTCAGGGCAGTATACTCGGCCCTAAACTTTTCCTCATTTATATTAATGATCTGTGCACTCTCACCCTTAAAAACTGTCGCATTTTCACTTACGCAGATGACACAGCTCTGGTAATAGACGGCTTGGACTGGGCAGAAACCTATCGTAACGCTGAAATCGCTTTATCACATGTTATGACGTGGTTAGCCAAGAATTTACTCACCTTAAATGTTACTAAAACCATGTATATTCCCTTCGCTATACGTCCAAATTTATGCCCACCCATCTCTTGCACACTTAGAGCCCACAATTGCAATTTCCAACTCAATTGTAACTGTCCCTGTCTTAATATCACAAACACCGTCAAATATTTAGGCATTCATATTGATCAGAAGCTTAACTGGCATCCTCATATAAACACTCTAGTGTCTCGTATGCGCAAAATAATTTATGTCTTTAAGCAACTGAGAAAATCTGCAGATCAAGATACGCTCAAACTTGTATACAGTGCTTTATGTCAATCTATTCTCACATACTGTTTGCCGGTATGGGGTGGGGCATCTAAATACATCCTACTACGTGCAGAAAGGGCTCAAAGAGCTATTATAAAAACTATGAGATATCTGCCCCGTAGATATCCCACTGAAAAGCTCTTCGCAGATAGTCAAGTCTTGACGGTCCGGCAGTTGTACGTCCTTCTTTCTACCTTGAGGTTGCACTCTGTTCGGCCTCTAACAGGGACAGCCGATAGACTGAAACACAGGACGTTTCCAGTACCAACTCATAAAACTACATTCGCCGGACGTCAAAACTGTATATCTGGTCCTATTTTATATAACACCCTGAACAAGAAGTTGAACATATTCCCACACGCTAAGCACATATGCAAAGGTATAATCAAATCATTCCTACTTTCACTTTCATATCATGATACAGAGGAGCTCCTTTGTATCGCGATATGATGTGAGGAACACACACACACACACGCACACGCACGCACACACACACACACACACACGCGCGCACACGCACGCACACACATATATACACACACACACACACACACATACAGCTTCGCCTTCGCACTCAACACTCCTCAGATAAACGGAAATAAAATTGTTATATAAGTGTCACAACGAATCACTGGCCCCTATGACACAGGCTCTCAGCCTAGTTTAGGAGCCAGGATGCGTAACGCTATTTGTCATTTGCGAATTTTTGTTTAATTTTTAATGTCTATAAAATTGTATACCTGAGTGCTTAATAAAGATTTATTATTATTATTATTTATTATTCGTTCATTCGTTCATTCTTGTCATCTATGGTTTCCAAAATGATTGAACTACCCCACATTTTATATAAACATTTGCGAGTGCCAGTATGTAACTGCCAGAGATATATAATATCATTGATTTCAAATGTGACATTTTGTTATTGCTTTTAAATACATTGACGATCATAGCTTCGTTGTATATTATGATCATTACAAATTTTATATCTTTGACTAAATAAAATTCATATGTCTTTACACATCTGTTCTACTTAATAATAGTATAGTAAACAATCTTTACATTTTTATAATAATAATAATAATACATACTTTGTTTAAAAATAAGATGCTGTACTGAGAATATAAGAAAATATTTAAAACTTAACCTTTGAGTGATGAGCAGAGAGGACCGTGCGCCGTTTAAATTTATTCATATTTTTAGCATACAAAATATATCTATAGATATTGTATAGTCATTGCTCACCTGCCAGCTTTGCATAACAGGTCTTAAAGAAACTTGTCTAGGTTGTTTAGTTATATATGTATATATACTTAAATATGTTTGTTTGTTTGTGTTCGCTCCCCTATTAAATTATATATTCCATTGTTGATTTTTACTTAAAGTGCCTATTTCCAACAGGAATATCAAACCACTCAAACCGTTAAAACCCAATTTCACATAGTTATGTGTTGTATATGGTTTTTCTCATCTTTCAAATACATATTTGTATTTTAACTGCCTTTTTCTATGTGAGATGTGTTGAGTGAAATATTTGTAATTTACACTGTGGACATTGTGCAGCCATTTAATATGAAAAATTTTGTGTTTATATTGAAAGTGAACTCGTACTGGACATTGGCAGAAATGAATTTTTATTTTCCTGCGCCCGAACTTGAGGGAAATCGTACCGACAGCAACAAAAAATAATTTATTTAATTTTATTGAGTGCAGAATTATGCTGTTTTTCAAAAATTTTAAACACTATTTACATTTGAAATTGAATCGCTACGGATAATGAATTATAATCACAAATCTATTTAATTTAAGACAATTGTCAAAAGGTATAATGTTAGATGACTGCCTGGTGTTCTGGCTGTTTATTAAAACGTGACACAAAAAAAAACAAAATGAGTGTGCAGTGTTCGATTGGCTCCTATATTGTAACTGATATGTTTGACATTTATTTGAGAATACTTATGATATATAAGGTTTTTGCGTAGTACTGGGCTTTAAACAATAACCTATGGAAGCAGTATTGTTATAGTCTTCTAAATCTATTATCTACCTGTCTCACATTACATAGCAGTATGTAGTTATTTTTCCGAAACTATAAATAAACACTGCTTCATCAGGTTATGGGCCCAGATGTATGACACCTAATCATTTTTATTGGTGGAATTAAATGTTTGCGTGTCCTCCTCGGAATATTAAACCCAGTAGATAATTAATCGATATTGTGCAATAACTGTCATTATATATATAAATATATGTGTCATTTGACAATGTTTATGTTAAAATTTGTATGTGTGCAATTTAATTATAGGAGTTTAATCAAAGTATAGTATAAGACCTGCATTGCTCTTGATACTGACTTTTTAAAAATTAGCTTTAATAGACAATGCTGAATAGAATCTGTATTTTGAATTTGACTCTTAACGCAATACATACATGTATAGATGATGCACAAATATTTAGAATGGGAGGCCATATTTCTGTTGTCTTCCAATGGAGAGAACAGAAATTGACATCTGAACTATGTTCCAGATTTTCTTACATGGATAATGTTGCGATGTTTTAGGATCAAAATTGCAAATAACAGAATCTATATTGGTATATGATTAATAGAAAGTAACATAAAAGTTGAATTATTTCTTCGGACTAATGTAAACTGAACTAGAATTACAAAGATTGGATGTTTTCCTATTGGACAATTTTGAGCCCTGAAGCATTAATATTATGTAGTTATGTACTGTTTGGCAAAATAAATTATTGCTATATAAAAGTGACGATTCAGTACGCTTGTCTATGGCGTACGTTTTTTTTTTTAATTGTACTAGTCATTGGTGTCTAACGTAGATTTGTATCCTGAAAGCACGTCGAATGGAACATACTCCATGATATATCTTCACAAATCACTTAGAATGTAAGTTGTCATAACTGTTCCCCCATAAATTGATAGCATATCAAAGTCGTCTTATATATGATTATAATATGCACCTCGTGTACATCCGGTAGCCAGTTGTGAACTAGTACCGCTTCACCCATGTCACGTCATGAGCTTACCCTGTACATTTATAATAAAAAAAAAATTATGTATCGTAAAATGTTAGAAAACTGAATTATATTTGTTTGTAGATCTTAATGATGCTGTTTTATTTGTCTTACAACCACAACAGATTATGATTTTTTATTTAATTTAAGATGTGACAAAAATGTAGGTACCATTTGTGGATTTGGCTAATACGTAGAATTTGTAACATAGGAGTTATTAACAGTTAGTTATCATCAAGGAATATTTATGAAAAGGTTTTTATTTGAAATTGGGGGCCTAACGAGCAAGCGGGTCGCCTGTTGGTAAGCAACAACATGAGTGTTTTATTTACGCTGCCGGCCTTCAAGGCAGTGGCATAGGAGGGGAACGGGACCCTCCCCATGGTGGGCTTCTGGGGATACCTCTCTCACCGAACGAAACACGACATGTGCCCCTTAACGTTGGTATTCTAAGAGATTATCGTATTTCACCGGTCGAGTTGGTGGCCTATTCAGATTTAACTGCCTAGCTCTACCACTGTATCTTTCCACACAGTGGGCTAAAATATTGGTAAAAATATGTTCACAGTACTTGCTGGTGGAGTATTTGTTAGGAAGCCAACCAGTGAAATTGAACTACATATTTTCTTCTGGTGATATATGCAAGGTTTATGTTTTCTAAGCTGCCTTAAATTAGACATTGCAGTAGGTTTATGGCAGTGACCCGCCTTACTGGTCACCCGGCGCCCCAGTTAAGACAGAAGGCCGAGGTTTAATGGGTATTCCGCCAGCACGCTACGTGCTAGTGAGTCCCATATAACCTTGCCGGCGTCGGCGTGGTTGCTGTCAATCTCGACGCCGACATTGTATCCGTAAAGCATTCTTCTGCGTTAAAAAAAAGGTATTGCAAAAACAAAAAACTATCAAACGCCTATCTTGGCATCACTAATTAAAAAACAGTAGTTTTTTATTTAACAAATGTTTTTAATGAAAAAATAAAAATAATAGTCTTACATGGACATATTAATACTTAGCATAAAACTTTAATATAATACTGCAAGGATTACCTATTGGAAATATTTATACACTAGATCAACAAGCTCTGCTTTCTTCAAACCAGTTAAAGCTGGTAAATCTTGTATATCTTTAGAAAACAATATGTCTTTTAGTTGTGCAACAGTGTAATCTTTTACTTTTTGACTGCTAAGACGCTCCTGTAGTAAGGTTTCATCAATAGCTTGCTTGGCTTTCTTACTGGCAGGACCACCTGTTCCAGAAGATGAAGTTTTTTTACCACTTGTTGAACCAAATGGTCCGAATATTTCATGGAATAAATCTTCATTTAGTCCTTGAAATTTATCAGGATCTGGCACTGTAGTATCAATGAAAGGTTCCTCATCATCTACATCCAATGATATTGCTTCAATAGCTTTATATAGCTTTTGTGTCTTTGGATTTTCAAACATATCAGGTTTAAAATCAAATTGTAGATTTCTTACTATTTCTCTCATGACTCTTCTGTTAGCTTCAGATAGCTGCACATCCCCGTCATCTTCAACAGGTGTTAGTTGACGCACATTTTCAACAAACGGTATCCTAATAACATCAAATCCTATATCTACTTCTAGTCCTAATGGATTAGTTGATGGTGATAGAGCAACAATGACAGGTCTAGCGTTAACTCTAGTACATAAAACACAAATAGCTACTACATTCATTTGTAAACATGCTTTGTATAAAGATTTAAATGCTACAAAAGAACCTTCAATAATACCATCGTTGGGAAATAAAAAATAACACGGTTTGAGAAACCATTTTTCTTTACACATCAAACTTGAAGGTTTAAATCCTAGTAGTTTCAACATTGGTGGCCCAAATGGATTTCTCAATGTTTTCATTTCATCATCTGTGAACTGAACTTTCTCCCCTCCAAAAATTTTATAGTACAGCAGCTCTCGTTTAAGTAGTGGTACTGGGTTGGTATTAGCTTCTTCATCAATATCCATTGCATCAATATCATCTCCTTGCACAGTCACTTTTACTGTTTTATTAACACTTGTAAGGACTGCATTTGTATCCCGGTCCAAATCAGATTTTTTCATAGGTTGGCTATTAATTTTCATAAGACTATATACTCCAACACCAATGGCTAAACCTTCACCGATTTCAAAGTTTAAGCGAGCAACAGCCAAATGACGGTGAGACTCCTGGTACACTAATTTTTCAATTTCATTCTTATCCCAAACTGGTTTTGGTAAAACAATATCATCTTTTTTGTTTGCCTCTATTAGAAAGTTGTTATAAAAAGGGTCAATATCATAATCTTCTTCAGACACATTTATAAGTCTTATATCAATATTCGAATCTACTATTTCAACAACTCTTTCAAGCGCAATATTTTGATCAGACTTTAATGCAGGTACATCTAGCCGTGATAGTATAATAATGTTACGAGAAGATAGCTGCCTTTTGCAACTAGAAAACGCCCGGCTACAATAACGTAAAAGCTCTGATATTATTAAGTCTTGTGATTTCTTTAATAAAGCCAAATCTATCTTTTGCAGCTTTTCATAATCATCTAGAGTTGGAATTTTTAATGGAAATATCTCCTCGACGCTATTTATACCAAGTATGGGTGAAGTTGCTGTTTCTATACCAAACAAACATACACCCATAAAATTAGAGCCAGAAAGACGCAGACATTGTCTTACAACACGACAAATAGCTTCATATGCTACGTCTGCTGTTTTATTTGATTTATCGTAAATATTAATACAAATCATTGTAGCAGGAACTCCTTTCCATGTTGATGTCACTTCTATTTCTTCATCCGAATCCATCTTTAGAAAGTTTTACTATGTCCGAGTTTGAAACAGAACAAATTTAATGTAAATACAAATCTTTAGATGCTATCTTAATGTGTTCCTTATTCTTTTAATCTATTTCCTTTTTACAAAACAAATAATTCGTTCCTGAAATTATCCCAATAAATTGTGTTTATTTACTTTTTACATGTCTATTTCTTATGCCGCCAAAACTCCAACCAAAGAATACATGTAAATTCCAACTTGGGCAACTTGTTTTTTCTTTCAGTTCCAGTTTTGGACAGGCTAAAGCTTTGAAGCCATACTGCCTGACAAGGCAGTATTCAAGCTTCAATCTAAGGCCACGAATTTTATTCAATAGTAGGCTAGGCCGAACCGGTAAATTTTCAGTTACTAAAGGGTCATCGAGACTTACTAGATTGTGAAGATTTGGGCCTAAAACGAATAATTTATGTTCATTTTGCCAATTTAGTGAGGAGCGTGTGCTAATTTTCAAAAAATGTAAAAAATATCATTCACATAAAAATACTTGAGTGCCTCAGTCAGACATTCACGGTGTTTACCCGCTTTGCTTTTTTTAACCACCGGGAGATATTATTCTGACGAGTAATTAGGGGAGAATGGCTGTAGAAAAGAGTAGAAAAAAATAAATTCGAGTGTGTCAGATATTCGAAGGGAATATTTATAAAACTCAAAATCGTCAGTTATTATAATAGGACATTATAATAACTGACGATTTGGATTTGGAAATAGAGGCACGGAGTTTTAATCCAGTTCTCAGCAGTTGTACACACCGTTTTCTGACGCGCTCGAGTAACACCTCAAATATAATATCCATTGTAAACAAAAATTTTAGAATAATGTAAAGAACAAACTTGTGTGTAGTACTGTGTAGGGAGGGACACGAAAAAAGTATCGATTATTTGTGTAAGAAATACACTATTCTTTTCGGAAGTTATGTGTGATAATTATGGATGAGTCTACTGATGTATGGAAATATGTTCGGCAAAACCTATACCATTAAATAATGTTTCGGTAATTTGAGGCTTAACACTCACGAACTACACCTTCGGGCAGAAAAAGGCGTGACGCTTTATTATGTTACAGAGATAAATGTTTTAGCCCCTTTAATATAACATATAAATTAGATTTTACATATATAACGTAACTTCATGCCTTTTTCTACCCGAAAGTATAGGCAGCGGCTGTTAAGTCTCATCTCGCAGTTATGTTTACATCTCTGAGCAAGGAATCGAACCCTTGATTCAGAAGCAGGGTGCTCGACCTCTAGACCTTCTTTTACTTGTTTAGTTTTTTGAAACCTATAAAATCCCGCTAAAAAAATGTTCTTATGGCTTTTTAATTACCGTTTTAGGGGGTTAATACAGATTCATACATAAACGCGCCAAAACGAACCTTCATTCTCGCAAAGTGCGGTTATAAATCAACATTGCAACTCCTTGTGTTGATAAAAATTATATACATTATTAACAAATTCGTGCAGGAGATCCTTGATTATGTTAACACCTCCCTGTGTATAAGATTAAATAGGTGTACTATTTAACAACAGCATTAAATCCAAATTGCTAATCACTATTACTACGTACATAGTTGTGTGAATACTTGGTAACTCCTTGTTCTCGCAGCAGTAGGCTTACTTCTGCATGTCTCCTGCCATACCTTCACAACCAATCAACTTTTTAATGGATAAATCAAAGTGTCCACAAAATTATTCCTGTCTGAAGGTCAGCTTAAAACAATACATGTATTTTCATAAAACATATGAGTGTAGAGATCATGCTTTAACTTGAATATTTTTATATGATGTGGTTTATTGTGAATATATGGGAGGTTGTAAAAAGTAGTATGGTTGGAGCAGCTGCCAAAGTATGCGGAGAGACTAAAAGAAAGAAAGGAAGGTCTTTGGATGAATGCTGGTGGGATGCAGATGTTAAGAAAGTAGTGGAATGTAAGAAAAAGGCGTGGTTGGATGGACTAGCCATCAAAGCGAAAGGTAATGAAAGTCATACAGAGAACGTATACCAGGTAAGAAATGCAAAAAGTGTGTATGTGGAAGCAAAGAAGAAAGCTAAAATTGTGGTACAGGAAAAGAAGAAGTGTATGAAAGAGAAGTTTGACAGAAAGATGTCTGAGAACTTCAGGACCAATTTAAAACTGTTTTGGAAGCAGGTTAGATTGAGTCGCGGCGGTTCAAGGTCATCTGAGTTGGACGTTATAAGAGAGAAAGATGGACGATTGTTGAGTATTGAAAGAGATGTTCTGCATCGTTGGAAAAGTTACTTCGAAGAACTTTTTGAGTGTAGTGAGGGACATCTACACAATAATGAGCCGGTGAACCTTCCAACTCCCACTCACTCACAAAACGATGCAGTTCAAGAAATTACGGAAGATGAAATAGTGAATGCAATAAAAAGTACGAAATTGGGTAAGTCTGCAGGGTATGACAGGATAACTACCGAGATGCTGAAAAGTGGCAAAGGGGTTGTTGTAAGATTGCTGCGGCTACTTTTCAATGTGTGTTGGCGTGATGGCTGTGTTCCGGACGACTGGACCAAAGCAGTCATTGTGCCCTTGCACAAGGGGAAGGGGTCGCGGCAGGACTGCAAAAACTACCGAGGCATTAGTCTTCTCAGTGTTGTAGGTAAATTGTATGCGAAGATTCTTATTGAAAGAGTGACGAATGTAACAGATGAGAAATTGTGGGATGTACAAGCGGGATTTAGGAGAGGAAGGGGGTGCATCGATCAGATCTTCTCTCTGCGGACCATCTGTGAAAAACATTTAGCCAAGTCCAAAAAAGTATTCTGTGCTTTTGTAGATCTGGAGAAGGCGTATGATCGTGTACCCAGGAATGAATTATGATCAACGCTGTCGAATACATATGGGGTTGACGAGCGCCTGGTGCGGGCTTTATATTCTCTATATGAGAATTCTAGAGCCTGCATCAGGGTGAATGGGGCGCACTCAGACTGGTTTAACATCTACGCGGGGAGGTCCAAAAGTTCGTGGAATGGAGGGGATGGAGTGGGGATAGGGGCGCTCGCTTAGTGTCATACTAATTGGGGACTCATAATTAGTATATAAATGGAGTTTCAGCCCTATTGCGTCATTCGTTTACGAACACTCGCCTGCTAAACACGTCAATCCGGAAGAAAACTGAAACTATGGAGAAAATTGAACACCGTGCGGTCATTAAATTCCTTACCAAGCAAGGAAAGAACGCTCAGACCATTTTGAATGAAATGGAAACTGTTTACGGGGAACAGTGCCCTAGTAAATCAATGATTTACAAGTGGCATGGTCTTTTTAAACATGGTCGGGAGTCGATTGAAGACGACCCCCGCTCAGGAAGGCCAGTTGAGGCCACCACATCAGACATCGTCGAAAAAGTGGAAAAAATTGTACTGGAGGACACCCGTTTGAAGAAAAAACAGTTATCTGCATTAGTTGGAGTATCAGATACCACCATTTTGCGAATCCTACATGACCACCTGGGTATGACAAAAGTCAGTGCAAGATGGGTACCGAGAATGCTCACGCCGCTTCAAAAACAGCAGCGCGTCGAAGCGTCAAAACATTTTTTGGAGTTGTGTGGCGACGATCCTGGACCGATTTTGGAGCGAATTGTTACCGGCGATGAAACATGGGTTCATCATTTTGAGCCTGAGTCCAAACAAGAGTCCATGCAATGGCATAAAAAGGGGACACCACCGCCAAAGAAATTCAAAGTGTCGGAGTCGGCTGGAAAGTTGATGGCTACTGTTTTTTGGGATTGTGATAATACTGATTGATTATAAAGAAAAGGGCAGGACCATAACCGGAGAATACTACGCAACAATACTAGAAAAATTAAAGGATGCCATCAAAGAAAAACGTCGGGGAAAATTGACCAAGGGCGTGTTGCTCTTGCAAGACAACGCGCCGGTTCACAAGAGCAAAGTTGCAATGGCTGCTCTACACACGCATGGCTTCGAATCACTAGTCCACCCACCCTATAGTCCAGATCTGGCCCCAAGTGATTTTTATTTGTTCCCCAATTTAAAAAAAGACTTATGGGGAAGGAAATTTTCCGACGACAATGAGGTAAAGAAGGCAATTTTGGCTCATTTTGAGGGAAAAGATAAAAAATATTTTTACGATGGTTTAGAAAAATTAATTCATAGATCTAATAAATGTATTCAGCTTAAGGGTGATTATATTGACAAGGAAAAATAAATTTACTGTTTCATTTTTACTAAAACCCTTTCATTCCACGAACTTTTGGACCTCCCCTCGTATAAAGGTGTTCGACAGGGATGTGTTGCGTCACCATGGCTCTTCAATCTCTATATGGATAGTTGTCTGACAAATCTGAAAGAGACTGAATGTGGTTTAAGCATGGAAGAGGTGCGTGTCAAATGCCTACTGTACGCCGATGACCAGGTATTACTTGCTTCGTCGGCGTCGGAGTTACAAGACATGCTAATCTTGGTGAATGAAGGGTTTAGAGAAAGAGGTATGAAAATAAATGTAAGCAAGACGAAAGCTATGGTTGTGGAGAGAGAGAAAGAGGTCACACTGTGTGATATGATATTGGATGGCGAGAAATTGGAGCAAGTGAATGAGTTTGTATATTTGGGAAGTATGTTTACGAGAGACGGAAAATGTGAGGAAGATATTGAAAGGAGAGTGACTGCGGGTAACAGAGTTAATGGTGCACTGCATGCCTTGATGCGTAGTCAGGCTGTGTCTGAAAAGGCACGCTTGACGATTCACAATGGTGTGTTGGTACCAACTCTGACGTACGGGAGTGAGTGTTGGGTGTGGCAGACGAAGCATGAAAGTAAGGTGAATGCAGTGGAAATGCGTTCTCTGAGAAGTATGTGTGGAGTCACCATTGCGGATCGAATAAAAAATAGCGTGATAAGGGAGAAATGCAAGTTGAAGGATGATGTGGTGACCAAAGTGGAGAGAAGTATGTTAAGATGGTTTGGTCATATTGCAAGAATGGATGAAAGCCGAATGGCTAAAAGAATATACGAAGCGAATGTGAGTGGCAGGGTCGGGATCGGGAGACCAAGACGGAGCTACCACGACCAAATAAGTGGTCTGTTTAAAAAAGGCAAAATGCGTAGCACCCGAAACCGACGTAAATGCATGACGAGATGTATGACTGTGGATGAGGCGAAAGATGTGTGTCAGGATCGTAGCTTGTGGAAAGCCAAAGTCTCTGCCTACCCCCATGGGATACAGGCGTGAGCTTATGTATGTATGTATGTATGGTTTATTGTGAAGCTATATTGTCTGTCAGTAATATTTGTCACTCTTAACATCCAAACATTGTTGGTTTAGGTACAAATCAGTAACTTATGATTTATGGGTTTTTTTCTATGTATTATAAGTATAAAATATATTTACTATTGTATGTATATATTTACTACTACTACTAAATATACTTATATTTTATAAGTATCTAAGTAACTAAGAATATGAAATATAAGTATATATATATATAAGTATCAAAAGAAAAGTATATATGTACTAGTATCCATAGGACAAGCATTTAGTTGCTTAGTTTGGAACTGGAGGGTGCTGTGTGATTAGTGTCCAAGATATTATACTCCAAACTCTAGTAGTGAAGACCACTAAAGCTCTAAAGACTTAAAATAGATAAAAGTCTACACATTTTTTAAAGTTCAATAATAAGCAATTAATTAATTTACATAAGTGATGTTAGATATTACAGAAAAGGATATTTTTATAGAAATTAACACCTATTTAGATAGAAGATATTTTTTAATAATTCAATGTTAGCACATTATATTTCATTGACTTTACTTTATGCTTAAATTGGCTCTGGCTCCCTACCATAAACCTGCATTATTTTCTCCATTATCTCCCAATTCTTCTCCTTTTGTAAATCTTTGGTGAATACCTGCAACAATAAAAATAATCATGTAATATTACATACATCATAACTTCACACCTTTTTCTACCCAATGGTGTAGGCAGTGGCTGTTAAGCCTAGACTCACCATTATGTTTGCGTTCCAAATTGAATAGGTGGCGAACCATACGGGGGCACAAAGTTTTCAGTCATAGATATCTATCACATATAACTTATGAAAATAATTTCGTAGAGGAATTGGTGTAAGCTAGGATAGCCCTAAGACTTCTTAATTCAGAAGCAGCATGCTCAACCACTCGACCACGGAGAATTTTTTGTAATGTAATATTAAATTTGTTAAAATAGTGAATACAAATTGGTATATCTGCAGAATATAATAGTAACACACTAAAAAGTCAATAGCATTCCTAAATTTAAAAATATAACCATCAGAGGTTGACAATTACATGTAAGTAGTAGTAGTAGTATGTGTCCAAGTTCATGAATGGTTATAGTATCTTCTGATCTTAACAGTGGTAGAGCCAAGCAGTACACTGCATGAATGGGCCGGCTCGACCGCTGAAATACCACAACCTCTCAGAAGACCAACGTAAAGTGGCTCATGCCGCATATCGTTCGGTGAGAGAGGTACCCGGAGGCCCACCCCCTTCCCCATCCTTTCCTATCCCTTAAAGGTTGGCTATGCAACAGTAAAACTATATGTATTGCTGGTGTCCATGGGCAGCGTTGGTTGCTTACCATCAGGTGACATGTCTGCCCGTTTGCCCTCCTATCCAATAAAAAAAAAACTAGATAATTATCATATATTTTGTTTTAAAGTACCAACAATTAAATGTGTGAACACCAGAGCTAGGCAAAACGAACTAGTTATTTAACATTGCAAGTTTAATTAATTAAGACTTACCGAATACCATGCAGCATCATCATCTAATGTTGATGCTAAAGGAACCGAGACTCCCAGTACATGCAGAGCTAGTGTTAAGCTTGCAACAGCTATATGAGGTGCTCTGTATTCCAATATTGAAGGGGAATGATGGAAATCTTGTAAAAATGACATAGCAGTGCGGGCCACTGGTGCAGCGCGCCATTGTGCAGGCGGGAACCACTCTTGCAAGGAACGTAGATAGTGAAGTAGATATCTGTGAGGCGATGGAGCGTCTAGGTTAAACCCTAGTAACCTCAAAACTAATAATTCCGCTTGGGCAACAGCACCACGCCAGGACCAGTACTCTTCACCTAGTTCTAAAGGTCCTGCGCCGCGATTAATGGAATTGTGAGCAACATTCACAGCATCTCTCAGTCTTATAGGTTCATCACGCGATTTTCCCGCTGCACATAAGCAAGCGGTACATATCACGTAACAGTCATAATCATTTTTGTCGGCTTCTATAAAGAACTTGTGATAGAATATTGCAGCAGTTGCAACTGTTGCAGGTTGCAGTCCCAGTTTGATACCACATTCAAAGATAAAATTTGTTGCTAGACTATGACCAGAAGCACTGCGATAATCAGGTAAGCGACGTTCACGTCGACTACTTTGCAAAGCCATTACGTCTATAACGTCTTTCATATCAATTCGTGTAGGCTTATTAATAAAACACTAGATTTGAGGTTGCCGATTTTCAATAAAGATTGAATATTGGCGTATTCAAACGTTGGATGAGAAAATTTGACAGAAAGCAACTTGTTTACAAAAACAGTACTCTGTGTAATGCATACTGCACAGAGTAGTAAATAAGTCACCGTACTTCCCATTGATTTAAAATATAGACTGGGATTTCTCATGATGAAGCTATAAGTTTTACTAATAGCTCCATGCTTCTCATGCTGCCCGATGGCTTTGTACATGTGATTAATTTCAGCTTGAATGCCTTTGGCTGGATATGTGTAATTTAAATGCATTTATTTAAAAAGGAAGATCACGACACTTTCATTCATAAAAGATTTTCGAATGTCGAAAACAAAATAAACCAATCACGGCGACGGCAGTCACCCTTCCTTTAGTGTTGGCTGTTGCTAGTCGTCCAGCTAACCGGATGAATAAATTTAAGTATTCGTCCGATTGTCGGATGAATAAAATAATTTAATCGTTCGACAACATCAAATTATTATTTATTCTCCTACCGATACTAACACCGAAATCGGTGTTATTGGTACCGTTAGGTCTCCCTTTTCTTTTAATCGCAGGTTGAACGACAATGTTGGACAATATCTCGATGAATTAAGAAACCTATTTATGTGCAATATTTTCAATTTTTTCGTTCTTGGTGTACTTCCGTCCTTTAGTCGTTACTGTTGTTAGTTTTTGTATGATCGTTTTTATTTATCGCTGAGATGTCGTCAAAAATTAAAAAAGAAAAACCTTACTAACCTAACATTATTTTAGAAAAATTTAATACATAGGATTATTTAGTTAATCGATTGCCGGACGATTAATTTATTTTATTCGTCCGATAATCGTACGAATGATTAATTTTATTCATCCGATTACTGGACGACTAGACACTTTGTTTAGTGTTACACATAATTTTAAATTTTTATTCAGTCACTGTCACAAATCTATATCATATTAAATAAAATTTTTAAACACGTTAAAAATGTTTTGGAAAATTTAAATAGTTTAGATAGATAACAGATTATGACCATTATTAAGTCCCTCTTTTGTATCAATTCGTATGAAATGTCAGGCAAATGCGCAAGCTTCATCGCTTCATCTGATGGTAAGCGTCTAGCGCTGTCCATGGAACCGTAATAGCAATGGAGAAATCACATGTCTGCGTTGCGAGTTCATTTCGGGCCCATTTTCTATTGCTGGTGGTGATGAATGTTACTACTTACTATTATTGTATATATCTATCTTCGATACTAAATCTTCTAAGTTCTAAAATATAAAGTTATTTAAATACTCATTTATATTTATTACAAAGTTCAGTCAGACGGGATAAACGGGAATTGAAAGAGATTCATTCCGTAACACCAGAAGCACATAATTATTAATTATAATAATAATTATATTATAGTATATCTTTTCAACATCATCATCATGTTGACGAATTCATTGAAAAATTTACTGTGGTTGACATTCTTGACATATTGACAATTGACACTTTGGGCTCGTTCCACATAAAGCCCTCAACGACCGCGACCGCGGAAATTGCCGTTCCATTAACGTAAAAACGCCGCTGGCGTTGCGGGCGTATGTTATAAGTGGAACGCAAAACTTGAGCGCTGTGTGCTAGCTATATGGCGGCTCAGAAAATTCATCAAGTTCTGATGACATATGTCATTTTTTATTGAAAGCCCACCAGGACCCACCAATATTTTGCGGGCGAAGTGGGCGTGATACGGTCGCGAGCAGTGACGTCATCTATGACGTCGAGCGACCGCTCGCAACGACCGCGGGCTTTATGTGGAGCGCTACGGTGGGGTTACGGTCGTTGTGGGCTTTATGTGGAACGCGGCCTTTGACAGTATGTCTGTGACGTCTGTGTTCACTATTTTATTAATTCCATTTTCCATACTAATTCAAACAAACTAATGTTTAATAGAGATTTACCATGTAATTGTTACTGAATGGTATTATTCTTACATCAGAATTTAATAAGACGTCCATTTTAACGTAGCTTCTGTTGTTTTTTTTAAACAAATTGGTCACAGTTCACAAACAAATAGTGATAAAATATGTAGCATGTCTAAATTTATAATATTATGAATCTGAAATTAGTAAGTTATTAGCTTTCACAATGAGAAGAATCTTACCATTAAGAATATGCATAAGAGACTCTTTAGTTTTAGTAATACTAGTTATATTTAATACAATTCACATTACAGATATGGGTAAGTTGTTATGGTTTACTACTTTCTGTATTATTTTCTTGTATACCTTTATTATTTATAATATATTCATATTGCAGCAAACAATAATATGGACATTCATAGCAAGGAAAACAAAATCAAAGATGATTCAAGCGATAGAGGGGTCAACTTTAGTGAAAATGAAGATTATTTAAAAAGTTGTCCGTCTGTAGAACAGGATACTGTTGAATGCAATAAATTGTTGTATCCCTGTATCACATGTGAGCATAATATCGACTGCCGTTATGGTTCCTTCTATAATTACTCTTGCACAGTGAAGCCAAAGATCGTTTGCAATGTAAGTATCCAATATAAGACAATTAGTAATAATAAACGATTCACAGACTCGGTGATCTATAAGAAGCAATTGCTGTTCCATGTTCACTTTTCCAGGGCACAAAAACATTTAACAGAACTGCTATGTGTAGATTCTGTTACCAGACTGACAAATGGGAACACCGATGTGACCAAAAAGCCAATTGTAACTCCTTGGCCTCTCCTCTGAAGTATTATTTGTGAGTATGCCAAATATTCTATTTGACAATATGACTATACATGCTAATACATATTGTTTAAACCAGTTTAGTTGTATAATTTAATTTAATACCAAATACCAGATTCCTAATTCATCACTCTCCTTCTGGTTCAAGAATTCACTGGCTCACACCAATGACTGTTTGAAATTCTTTTTGGAGTTTATGTGTGATAAATATATCGATGACTGAAAACTCTGTAAAACAATAGGTTGCCGGATAATTTTGGATATTAACATAATGGGGAGTTGAGGTTTAACAGCCACTGCCTACACCTTCGAGTAGAAAAAGGCGTGAAGTTATGTGATATGTATAATTTTATTTTTCAGAACAAATTGCACAGTTTCTGATGATGTTCTATGCTTAGGGAAGAGAAGATTTCTTAAAAAAATTAGATGTTCATGGACCTCTGGTACCAGGTGGGGTACTGCACTTATTCTGGCATTGACACTTGGAGGTTTTGGTGCCGATCGGTTTTACTTAGGACATTGGCAGGAAGGCATTGGCAAACTATTCAGCTTCGGGGGACTGGGAGTCTGGACCTTAGTGGATGCATTGCTGATCGGAATTCATCATTTAGGGCCAGCTGATGGATCTCTTTATATTTAAGCTTTAATTTAAGTTTAGTAAATAACTTTCAGTCAGTTTAATGTATTTATTTATTTAATAATGACATTATCCTCTTTAAACACAGTATTTATTAGAGATCATACAAAAGACAACAACTGTCATAGAATTTTTATTGCCACTGATTAGAAAAAGTTACTTATGATTAGTACAAAACTAATGCTTGTGCACTTTTTACACATGTAAAGGCAATAATTATCTTGTCATTTTGTGCACTATGAACTTCTAAACTACTGAAACGATTTGAGTGAAATTTTGCACGCCATTTGCAGTTTTATTTAATTTCAAAGATAGGATTGTTTATCACTTTTGGTAGCGTAAAGTTTGCTTTTACATAAATATATTACTATACTAGCCGACCGGGCGAACTTTGTTTCGCCTCGGGAGCAATAAATAAGAGAATATTTCTAAAAAACGTAGTTACACCTCCCAAAATCAAAATTGGTCCAGCTATTTCAGAGATTACCTGGCACAGACAGACGACAAATAAATTGTAAACAAAGAAAACGTTATTTCTGTGTTAATGAATGTCCTAAGCCAGTTACTTTAATATTACATACAAACAAACATTTCAATTTTATTTATATGTATAGATTGTATATATTTTTATTTATATGTATAGATATGACATAAATCAGTAATTAATAGCCATTAGGTGGCATACAAACATACATATACATATATTAAACTAACATAAATTTCGTTAAATAAAAATTATTTAGTAAATCAAACAATTTATTATCTCTACTATCAAAACGAGTCGTTTATTATAATAGGTTGGGGAAAAAGTATTTTCGTATTTTTGTATGAAAAGTCAAGACATTTTTTTCAAAGTTTATTTACAATAAATATGTACCGTTTTGTTGAATAACTTTCTGCCATTTTGTGGGCAGAGACATTATCCCGTTACTGTAGAAACTTTGGGACTTCTGATCAAAAAAACGGGACAAATAGTTTTGGCAGTCCTCTCTTGAGGTCAACCTTACAGAACCTAAAGAATTCTGAAGAGACCGAAACAGGTGAAAATCTGAAGGCGCAAGGTCAGGGCTATATGGTGGATGCACTAGGACCTCCCAGTCGAACTCTCTTAATTTTTGCTGAGTGGCTAAAGATGTGTGTGGTCTAGCGTTATCGTGATGAAAGACCACACCCTTCCTGTTGATCAATTCCGGCCGTTTTCTCTCGACTGCTTCCTTTAATCTCATCAGTTGCTGGCAGTAAAGATCAGAATCGATGGTTTTGCCGGACGGTAAAAGCTGATAATGAACAATGCCCTTCCAATCCCACCATACACACAGCATCACCTTATTTCGTGTTAGGCCAGGTTTGGCCACAGTCTGTGAAGCCTGGCCAACTTTCGACCACGACCTTTTTCGCACGTTCTTGTCGTACGTGATCCACTTTTCATCGCCAGTTATCAATCTCTTCAAAAACGGCTCGGTTTCATTACGTCTCAATAATGAATCGCAAATGAGTACACGGTTCATTAAGTTTCTTTGAGTGAGCTCGTGTGGCACCCAAATATCGAGCTTTTTTGTATAACCAGCTTTCTTCAAATGGGTCAAAACTGTTTTGTGGTCAATTCCCAGTTCTTCAGCTACATCGTAACTACTAATATGCCGATCTTGCTCCACTCTTTCAAAAATGGCGTCCATTTTATTCGTAACAGGGCGACCAGAGCGAGGTGCATCTTTAACATCAAAATTTCCGGACTGAAAACGTTTGAACCAAATTTGTGCTACTCTTACTGACACTGCATCAGGTCCATAAACATCACAAATTTTTTTCACTGCTTGAGTTGCATTTTTGCCTTTTTTATAATAAAATTTTAAAATGTATCGAATTTCTTCATTAGATTCACTCATTTTTACGGAGAGAAAAACAAATGAAAAATAGCGGGAAACAACTTTTTTTTATTTTTTTCTTTTCTTTATAATGTAACCTTTTTAATGTTACCAAAACCAGCCAGACACAAATAGTACAGTCAAAGAAATTTTATAATAAGTTTATACCTACGTTATGCGAAAAGACTTTTTCCCCGACCTAATATATTTAGGTTCTGCTACTCGCCACTAGATGACACTAAACATAGCTATTATAATTCGATCTGTTAAAAGAACTCATTTTAATGAGCTACATTCAAGGATTACGGTTTTAGTTGTCTTCAAAAAAATGGAGAACTTAATTTACATACATGCTTTTTTTCCCGTGGGGGTAGGCAGAGACTAATTCCTTCCATTTGCTACGATCCTGACAAAAATTTCTTGCTTTCTCCACTCTCATTATCTTAATTAACTTAATTTAATTGTTTATTATAATCATTTTTTTATGACTAAGGTGTTTTTTTTTTGTTACTTTGCTCTTTTTCTCGATCAAAAGTAGCGGCACTAACGGCGGTAGACTTAACGATGATACCCATCACTCCCATCAGGCAGTTCTTTTTTTTTTTAATGAAATAGGCGTGCAGTAAATCACATCGATTTTGTTTGTCTAATCTCTCTCGATTTAATTATTTGTCATTGATAAAATAATAAACTAATTGATATTTTGATACGACGTAATGTACCTTTGTACCAGAACACATCTAGTATTCTGTATCTATAGTAGATAGTCAGAAAGTTAGCAAATTTATCAAGATCTATCTGAGTATGCTGAGATTTACGAATGAAGTGTTACAGGATCCAAGTCGTAAACAATCGCTGTCTGAGCCCTTACATGCTTAGATTACTGAAACTATGCAACGGATTTTGATGCAGTTTTCTTTAATAGATAGAGGGTATGAACAGGGTTGTTTTTATGTGTAATTAATGTATTAAAGAAAAAATGATATTTTTCGAGATTTAACACTTTAATTGTAAATGCTGTAAAAATTAGTATGTAATATTAGTCTCGGTGGCCCAGTGGTTGAGCACACGCTTCTGATCTAGATGTCCGGGTTCGAATCCTGACACTGGCTCACACCAATGACTTTTCGAAATTATTTTCGGAAGTTATGTGTGATAAATATCGATGACTGAAAACTTTGTGCCCGATATGGCAATAGGTTCGCCACCTATTCCATTTAGGACGTAAACATAATGGCGAGACGAGGCTCAGCAGCCGCTGCCGCCTATACCTTCGGGTAACAAAGGCGTGAAGTTATGTTATGTATGTATGATATGTTATGCTGTAAAAATACTTTTGATGTGGAAATAAGTTCAGTCAGCCAGTTTTTCATAAACCACAACCGTGCTTTTTATGGAATAGGAGGAAAAACAAATCAGCGGGTCACTTGGTGATATGCAATCACTGCCACCTATCTATACCTGCAACGCAGATTGTTGCGTTGCGGGTGCAGATACCTCTATCACCGAACGAATCAGGACGTGAACCACTTTACGTCGATATTTTGACAGTATTTCACCGGTCGACTCGAATCGGCCGAGTCGAAAGTCGCAGCAAATTACTCTGTGGTTTCCTATTTGTCCACGGAAATTTTTAAATCTGTAGAAGTAATCTCATACTTTCTTCTTTTGGTAATTCAGGACGTCAATTTCAACGCCCAGCTGTTGTTCATGGTGGATTACAATTTGCTATTATTTATAATAAGTAGTATATAATCTTTATGCTAAGTCTATAACGGAGTAGACATGACTCTTTTATATTCGATTCCATGATGTTCAGCCTCTTGTCATAGACCTGTACACATTCATTGTTCCATTTAGGTAATGGTTTTCCTTGTCTCCTACGTCCTCCCGTTTTAGCACACCATCAAACTCTTATTCAATGTACTTATCTCTAATAATCAAAAGTGAAAAATAAAACTGAAAAGTATGAAATATTATTGTTCAGTAGTACTGTCAATATGATTTGATTGAAAATTCCACGCAGAGTTAAACATGTTGCCTACCGATCTTTGCGTATTGTGTCAATATAGTAGTGGCTGCAGGCTGACGTAGGGTGTGATAAGTATGTGAGGTGGGTGGCTGGAGAGGTGGTAGTGACGAGTATGCGCAGTGAAGACCTCGCACAGGACCTGCGCGCTCCGTCATTCGTCCGTGAGTCCACACCGCGGCTCCACCTCATATAAAAGGCTACTGTCCCGAATACCGTCGAGATATATCCAGCGTTGTGAGTCGTGGGTGTGAGGCCGGTATATCGGTGACAGTTCGTGGGGTATTTGGACAAAGACGCGTGCGCGAATAAGCGCGTGCGCGGTGCCACGTGCGCGCGACGACGGGCCGCGAGCGCGAGCATGCAAGGGGCACGGCGATCCCGCGCGTAGCGAGCCAAGCCGTGCGCGCTATAGCCATGGGATGCGCTTCATCAGCCGAGGAGCGTGCTGCCATCGCGCGCAGCAAGCAAATCGAGAAGAACCTCAAGGAGGATGGCATCCAGGCCGCCAAGGACATTAAACTCTTACTACTTGGTAAAGGAGCTGTTCATTTTCTATCTCTTTACTACATTCAGTGCGCGCGCACGCTTATTCATTGCTCTATTGACTAGGATTTGTGAAACGGCACACCGTTACTGATGTGTCAGTTTTTTGACAATATGAGGATGTGACCTTACAGCTCTGAACTTCAATCAAAAACTTGAAAACGTAACATAATAGATTAGTATATAAGCATGAATAATAATTGTAACGAATATAGTTATTACATGTAGGCAAATTTTTTTTTTTATGGGATATTAGGGCAAACGAGCAGGCGTGTCACCTGATGGTAAGCAACCAACGCCGCCCATGGACACCAGCAACACATATAGTGTCACTGTTGCGTTGCCGACCTTTAAGGGATAGGGGATAGGAAAGGACGGGGAAGGGGGATGGGCCTCCGGGTACCTCTCTCACCGAACGAAACGCGGCATGAGCCACTTTACGTCGGTCTTATGAGAGGTCGTGGTATTTCACCGGTCGAGCCGGCCCATTCATGCAGCGAACTGCTTGGCTCTACATAAATATATTTCTAAAGTAATTCCGAAAGTTATGTATGATAAATATCGATGACTAAAATCTTTGTGCCCCGTATGGCAATAGGTTCGCCACCTATTCCATTTGGGACGTAAACATGACGACGAGTCGAGACTTAACAGCCGCTGCCTACACCTTCGGGTAGAAAAAGACGTGAAGCTATGTATGTATGTTAAACTAAATAAAAATAATGGTTATTGAATCAAGAAGGTAAGGTGTCATGATCCGGAAATTCCCGGAACGAGTCATCACTTCCATATACATACTTACCTACACTCAATATGACCCGTGTCTGCAGATAAAAGTACTGAAGCTTTTTTCATTAACTGGCATAAATTGTTCGGTGTTTAGTAAAATATCAAATCAATGATCTAATCTATACATTAATAATAAAATCGTAGGAATTTTTGAAACTGTACATTGAATTTTTTTTAGAATGCTTGATGGTCTACAATCGAGACCGAACCCAAAAATATGGTTTTTAGAATTTTTGTCTGTTTATCTATTTGTCTGTATGTTTGTTACGAATAAACTCTAAAAGTACTGCATGCTTGTATGTCCAATTTTGCATAGATATGACCAAGAGGTCAGGCTCAACACACATGCTAAATATTATCACGCTATCACTAATTGGAGGTGAGCAATGAACCCTTATATTGACACAGTAATAAATATAATTAGAACCTAAATAAAATAAAAAAGCGACGAATCCATCACCATCAGCCTATTGCAGTACACTGCTGGACATAGGCCTCTCCTAATACGAATCCATGATGTTATCTAAACCAATGAAAACCAGCAAACATATTTAAGTTCTCAGTATTCCACGTTCAATTTAATTACTAATAATGAGCTAGTACCATATATTCGAAGGCATAGGGAGCAGCTGTGTCTCGTCAGCCCGAAATTTTTGGGGCCATGGAAAGTTGACGACGTCAATTTTGGAGAACTTCAACAGTCTCCAATAATTATCATTCGAATAGGATTCGAATTTGGAACCTTTTATGTAAAACTAACTAAATTATGTACTTATTACAGACAATACCAAACAGCACGGTTTTTAGATTATTATTGGACTACTGACTTCTTTGAAGGTTCTTTACATTACCATCCTGTTAGCCTGTTGCTAATTATTAATTTCATTTCAAAAAATGTACAATTTAATGCTAGAGTTAAATTAGAACTCTCATAAATTTTAGTTTTGATTGATTGTTTTCAGTTTAGGGGCCGTCCATTAATCACGTGATGTTTTTTTCATAATTTTTTGACCCCCCCCTCGATTTTTAGAGTATTATCTTAAATTCATCATTAATCTCGCTGGTAGAGAACTCGAGCGAGCGACCCGCTTCTGAATCAGAAATTCGTGGCATCGATTCTGGGCTCACATCAAACATCATCATCACCAAAAACTTTTCGAATTTTTTTTCGGTAGCAATGTGTGACAAATTTGGATTACAAATAAATGAAATTCTAAAATTAAGAAGGAAAAAATAAATACACGTGATATCTTACTACAACCCCCCTCGTGATATTTCGTGATTTTTGCCAGACCCCTCCCCCCCTTTCTAAACACACGTGATTAATGGACGGCCCCTTAGATAGAAAGTTTAAACGAAGATGAAAAAAGTTTGACTCTGGTGTTTCTGTTACAGCTTCTGGCCGCCAGTTTAGATTGACCATTTCAGGTGCTATTTGATTGTACGGAACCCTACTAATTACCCGATCTTACCATGAATAGATAAAGAGGCTCTATTTACAGCTACAGGCTATAGGCGATACTCGATCAATCAGACAGTGAGGGTCGACAAAAAAAAAGTTATTGGTTGGTTACAATTTCTTAGCTAGAAGTAGAAATTGAATGAAATTCAATGCCTGCTTGGTTACTAAATCTCTTCTTATTATATCTACAACAATATTTTAGGTATTTAAAAATGCTTTGAACTGCTTCGAAAGGGATAAGCTATGCTTCGAAAAGGATTCTAGGTACGGCTGTGCCTTTTTTGATCGATTTGGCGTGGTACTGCTATGTACCCAAATGATAACAAAATATAAAAGATGAAATAAAGGAAAAAAAAAAATCGAAAATTAAGTTACCTCTTCTGACAAACGTACGCTGAGCCCAGAAAAATGTATTATAATTATATTAACTTAGAATCAATACACATAGCGCCCTCTAGTTCTAAGCTATGCAACTAAATGCTTGTATTATGGAAACTAGTTAACAGATATTATTATATATATATATATATACATATGTACTTTATTTTTAAAAAATACAAATTATACATAGATAAACACCAGTTGCCATACAAACATTAAAGCTTCTCATAAATATTTGTACACGGGTGGGGATTGAACCCGCCAACATTCATATCGGAGGCGGTAGTTTTACCAAACCACCACGAGGCTCAACAAATATCATATGGCCCGTAATATATCAATGGACTCACTAAATTGGATACTTTTTGCCCACAAATATCAATTAATTCTTTGGTAATTTTCGGAAAATCATTGGTTCTGAGTGTGAGCGTGTGAAAATGTACTATAGTAATAAAAACTGTGTATACAATACATTTTATTCCATAGGGAATTTTGGAAAATTCTATAAATAGCCTTTGACATGTAGCGACACCTCTCGAGCAACAACCCAGTTCCTAGTTTTCAAGTATCAAGGCTACAGGCGTGCCAAATAAATTTACATACTTATAGATACAGACTCGTAAGACATATGCCTTCTTCTGGCGCACGGCGCATTCGGGAAATTATTTGTCGGTATGGTAAACAATGTCAGGATAACATTGTTTACCATACCGACACTACTTATTTTTATCCCGATAAATTTATTTATGAAAACATTACTTTAGTTAATATAGACGTACCTCACCGATTTCTATATCTAAAAATATTTATGGGTGCGAATGCCAAAGACTCTCTGTAATTTTTTGTGTGTTGTAAACTCCGTTAAGAATTTTATTATTTAAAAAAAGTTATTTTTCTCCACTTTACGTAATTACGTGATTCGAACTTAGTAGTTTTTTAATGATTTGTAATCTAGAATTTTGTTTCTCACATATTTTTGAATTTAAGGAAATTTCGAATTCCCAGCAAAGGTTTTGGACAAAGTCAATTTTAAAAGCTTGGCGAGGATTAAATTGTAAAAAGAGGTAAGATAAATTTTTATTACAGATACTATATTATGAATCATCGTTGTTCTAAAGTGGTCGTTTTAACGAAGCCTTTGTTTGATTACAGGGACAGTTAAAAAACAAACTCAAAATCATTACATAGTATAAAACATAGTCACTCTCCGCTGTCTGTCCCCTTGTATGCTTATATCTTTAAAACCACGCAACGGATTTTGATGCGTTTTTTTTCAATTGTTAGAGGGTGTCAACGGGGTGGTTTTGATCTATGTATAATTCTTATAGGATGTTGTAAAGAAAAAATGAAAATCTTCGTGACTTAGCACTTTAATTGCAAACGCTGGCTGAACCCTAAATGATAAATCAAAACAATGTTCTACATTATTAAACACCTTCAGAAGGTCTACAAAAAAGTCCACAAGGGCATATGTCTATCTCTTTGGGATAACCCACAATGACCATATTTATATTTTTACTTTTTACGAGAAATAATGGCCTATTTACGACGTGATTTTAAACATTAGAGCATTAATTTTCATCCAATTAAGTGTTTTAAATAGATTGTGCATGTAATATAGATGGTCCCGGCCCTTTACAGCATGCAATTTAAACAAATACTTTCGAAGATATTGCAGTATTAACATAGCGGGACAGCAGTTATTACTTTTGATGCGGAACAAAGTTCGCGGGGTCAGCTAGTTTCTAATAAGTTATGAATATTTTGATATTTGCCGCTTTTCAAAATGCCTAAAAAACAATATACTGTTGTCTTTGACAAATCTTTGGTTGGCGCAGTGCTCGTGTATTTTCGTTCTCTTTTGCGTGTGGCTACTGTTTCACGCATGTGTGAGCGAGTCCGAACGAAGATTTACGAACGCAGCCGAACGTCAGTCGAGCGGGGCGCGGTCGCTGTCACGGAGTGGAGTTGGTGCTTGTCATCCGGCAGCCATTATCTCGTATTTAGATGGATTTGTAAAATCAATTATTTGTCATTGCGTGTTACAAGTGTGCTGTGCATTTTGTAAAAGAAAAAATTGTGAATTTGTTGCTGTTCATCCGACAATTTTGTGTTTAAAAGGCGTACGAACAGTGATATAGTGCTACTGCTAGGTTACTGTGTATTGGGTGATTGATATCCGTTGTGTAGGGTGGCTCCGGTCACGCCGGAGCGGCAGGACGCGTGTGGATCGCATGCAGAGGGAGCGGTGAGAGCGCGCCCGGCTCAGGGGTCGGGGCGGCCGGCGGCCTACAAACAGGGACAGCTGCCGACATGGGGTGCGCCCAGTCGGCTGAGGAGCGCGCAGCGGCTGCCCGTAGCCGACAAATTGAGAGGAACCTGAAAGAAGATGGAATTCAGGCTTCCAAAGATATCAAATTGCTTTTATTAGGTATGCTCCGCTCTCTTTTAGTACTCGCTATCTCTGACCGCACCCATGATTTCAGTTGTTGCAGCAATTTCAGCGATACTTACGTTTTACAGTCCTACAATTTCTGCCTTCGGAATAATTGAAATCGTCGTTGGTGTCCGATCCTTGGTCATATACTTGCCCAAACATTTGTTGCTTTCACTAATCATTATGCCGGCATGTGCGGTAGTTCCGTGCGCAAATGAAAGTTTCCATTTGTTTCGCATTTAGGCATCATTGCTATACGATACATTTAACAAATGTGACTCATTCTCGCTTTATCTAGCCCTATTTTATTTACATGTACAGACATGTCATAGAAATCCATATTAGTAAAAGATTGAGATATTTAGTGAGTGACTACTGAATATAACTCTTGCTCATAGCAATTACCTACTTATTGATTTATTCTTTTTAGCATCTATTAAATTCATAGTATATTTTGCAATGTACTCTGTATGTAAAAAAGGAGTTGACAGTAGTTTTAGGTTTAATACTCTGTTTTATAAACCTTACCATAATACCTAAGGTTAACATTATATTTATTTTCAAACAGCCAATAACACAATGCTAATAGTCCTGTGTAATAAGGAAAATGAACTGTGACCTACAGATTGAGGTTACTACAGCATAATACATACAATTGTTCACCATGTGGCTTCCTATTGGTGGCATCAGAATTCTATTTAGATTCTCATCAGAATATGCTATGTAGATAAACCAGATGAAATTTATTTAAGTAAAAAAAAACTTCAATGATTTTTTTTTGCATAAAAAACCAAGTAAAAAAATATCAACTGTTTTATAAGTCTGTTAGTGCTGCCAGTTACCAAAAAAGTCACTACAGATATTTGCGTATTTAACAAATAACCAATATCCTCTCAACAATATTGTCATGAAACATTCAACTGTTATTGTGAAGTGTTGTTGAATGTTTAATTCTTACAAACAATACATATTGATAAATATTTTGAAACAGTGCCAATATTGCTGAGGAATAATGTCATTCATGCCTACTGGGGATTAGTATCTACAATAGTTTAAACTTACAAGTAAATACTTAATTCTCAGTTTGGCTGATAATTTTTGTTTTAATTTTTATTTCTTGCCTGATAAAATATTTGTTTGATACATTGTTTAGTTGAGTTTCTTCCCATCAAATTTATTGACTTTATTCATCAAAATGCATAGAGTTATAGGGTGTAAAGCTCACTTCTTATAAGTAAAGGACTACACTTGAAACCCCCTTATAAGAGGCCCTGTCTTAAACATTTCTGTTATAGATATAATTCTGATACAGAAAATTACTACTAAAATACTTACTTTATTCATTAATCCAATGAAGCTTTAACAATACCATATTCTTTATTAATTATATGTTTTCTAATTGAGTTAAATCATATTTGTGGCAGACATATTATAGGCTACTCAACTTCTACCAGCAGTTGATTTGTCTACTTTTAAAATTAATGAAACACTTAATAGCATTCACAGACACAGTCATTTTACCTTGTCCATGATTCATTCTATTAATTTTGTTATAATATTCAATATGTGGAAACAATTTATTTTCTTATAATTATGAACATTACTCACTGTATTACTATTCAGCAGTGGCTGTCAATTAGTTTTAGATGAATCATCACTTGTGTAGCAATTTTATCTTTATTCAAAATATCTTTTTTTTTATTTCTTTATTTAAAGCAACATTTTATACATATTAATATCTTTATAAAGTACCTATACATATGAGAAATTAAACATTATTCAATTATATTTTTTTTTTATCTTGGCACATAATTAATTGTCTACCTATAAATAGTACAAAGTTCAGAGTTGCTCTATTTGTTTTGTTGTACCTAATGACTTGACATTACAATCTTGATAATATGACAATATACATTATGATTAGACTACACAGTTAAGTGTGATGCACCATTAGACCCATACCTCCATATAAGGGGTCTGATTGTCCATTGCCAAAGTATTGTCTACTAGGTAGAGGTCAGTGCGATCACTCCCCATTTGAGGAAAACAATTGTCAGTCATGAATGTGGATGTTTGTATGGTATCTGGGATTTATTATTTTACAACCTAGGAACTTTCAAGAAACAAGCCTATTCCCATCTGAAAATCTGGCAAACGCTAAAGTGATTCCCCCGGTATTGCAGATGCCATGGGCGGTAGTGATAACGTTCCATCAGGTGACTTGCAAGCATGTTTACCCCTTCTATCATAAAAAAAAATATTTTCAGCATGTTTTTGTAAGAAAAAATAAAATATTTAGGTACTAACATACTTTGGCTGGAGCGAGATGGAGCTGTATATAAAATGCAAGGGATTTGGTGTGAAGTTATGTATCTATGTATCACCCTTGCAAAGGAGTTATAATAATTAATATTATACCAGTTAATATAGTGTTCATTAGTTAGTTAAAATCAACATAATATAATTATCATTTAACAGATATATGATAGTATACATATAGTGATGTCACACATTCTGTTAAGTCATTAAAGTAATGGTTTGACCCAAAGCTCTATACTTATGTTAACATGAATACTTTTCATCATCACAAAGTATAAAACAAAGTCGCTTTCCGTTTTTATATAGAAAGTATAGTAGTATATAGTAAAGTATATATAGTAAAGTAAAGTACATATATATAGTTTCAAAGATCTAAGCTTTCCGTTTTTATATGCTTAGATCTTTGAAACTATGCAACGGATTTTGATGTGATTTATTTTAATAGGTGTCAAAGGGGTAGTTTGTGTGTATAATTCAGATAAAAGGTAGTAAAGAAAAAATGATAATTGATTACAATTGATTTAGCATTTTAAGCAATTTTTACAGTGTTTACAAACACTGGAAAAACTGTTCACCGGGAGAGCTAGTTAAATTGTATTAATTACTCATAATTCTTGGTATCACAGCATTTTTGGTATCAACTACTGGGCAAATGAGTTTAGAGAAAGAACTTGAACATTTCATATATAAAGTAATTGAAAAATGTAAATAAAAAGTGACATTTTTTGGGCAAATAAGCAAATGGGTCACCTAGTGTCAAGCAACCAGCGCCGCCCATAGACAGCTGCATCACAGATAGTGATATAGTTACTTTTACAGAAGTGGTATGAGAAGGGGAGTAGGCATCCGGATACCGGATTAAGTGGTTATTCTTAGAGGTCATTTCACTAGTCAGCCAGGCCATTCATACGACTGTTAAAAATACTTTGTCACCATTATTTATTACATTTGAGTCCATAAATAAATTGGACATGTCTGGGCCTAATTGCCCTTGCCTGCATTGGCTTAAAGTTAGGGTCCCTTTATGGCTCTATTCAAATGCTCTATACATTTTAAACTACAGTGACCTGGACCAATTTGTGCCAAACACAGTCTGTTCATAGACAGTACACTCAGGCAATAAAATCTATTGTTTTCTTGATCTTGCCACCATACCCTTGACGGTTGTTGCGTACCTACTTTATATGATTGGACTAAATTGATTGTATTTCCAATTGACACGCAAACTTGCGTAAATTAAAATAATCTACTACATTTGGGACACAAGGTGAGTGATGTGAATGACTGTGGATGGACACATCGGTAGAAGATGGCTGAAGAAGAGTTTGATGGACTGTATAAAAGTTGATAAGAATACGAAGGGAGTAGTTGTCGAGACGACGTGTGATAGGGAGAGAATGCAAAAGGATGACATGTTGTGTCGACCTCCCACTTAGAGTGGGATAAGGGTAGGACAATGATGATGACATTTGCGATACCAAAAATGTTGTCTCAGGTAACTGTTGGAATTCCCTATTATGTTTTATAAATAAACGCTAGAAAATCAATAACGTATTGATATAAAAATATTTTATAAAGATATATATTGTAGTCTCGGTGGTCCAGTGGTCGAGCTTAGGGCTTCCGAATCCAGAGGTCGCGGGTTCGAACCTTGCTCACACCAATGACTTTTCGAAATTTATTTCGAAAGTTATGTGTGATACACAACGATGACTAAAAACTGTGTGCCCGGTATGGCAATGGGTTCGCCACCTATTCCATTTGGGACGTAAACAACGGCGAGTCACTGCCCACACCTTCGGGTAGAAAAAGGCGTGAAGTTATGTTATGTTATTAAAGAAATGTTACTAAGCTGATTGTGTTTTTCCGATGGTCTAGTTCACGGATCGCCAAATGGCGGACCGCGGTCCGCATCCGGACCGCCGAGTCATGATGTATGGACCGCGAAAACTCAGCAACTTGCACTACAGAGTACATAATTTAATAAAAATATATCCCCGCAGCATTTTTGTTGACGGCAATTCAGAAAAGGCCGGGCGAAGTAATGAATTCATATGTTTCTGTCGTTCTCATTGATATGAAACACAAACATCTATGTTATTTCCGTAACCTTTGCTTGGAAATATTTTTCTATAAAAAGTGTGGACCGCGAAGGTCATTTCATTTTTTAAAATGGACCCCAAGCGAAATTAATAGACCCCTGGTCTAATTGTTCCGCACTCATGCTTCTGATTGAGAGGACTCGAGCACGAGCTGTCAGTAGGAAGTTAGGTGTGATTAATGACGGTGACCGACGAAGTTGTACCTGACGTGAGCTTTGCTACGTATTCCATGGCACCAAATAAAGTATAATTGTCTTGTCCTGTCGTAATAATTAATGCCGCTGTCTAAAATACTGATTGATTTAACGGTCAAGAAATCCTTATTTGTGATAGTCAGCACTTAACTGAACGGCTACTGTTCCGGTTGTCTATTTAAAAATAGTTTAGACATATTTTATTTAGTATACATATCGTATCCTATTTGAGTAGAAATATTGACTTAGATACAAACTTTGAACATAAAGCGTAATTCTATAATTATACCACAGGAATATCAGACACTCGGGGATTTCCCTAACCGCCTAATTGATTTTCATTCGGTTCTGAACGTTCCCTATACCTATAACTGTTTAATAATAGTTTGATTTTAGAAGTACATTTATCTCTAAATTCTACGCCTTAGAAGAGATTGGTAACATTTTTTTGTGAATAGAGATGCGTGAATCAACAGTGAAAAGGCTGGTGAAGTGAAGTTATTGACGCTGGCATCGTTCAAGCACGCAATCGCCATTGCGATTCTTATCGCGATGATAACGCGAAAACGTTACGTAATCAATACTCGTCGAGTCATCCTCTTACATCAGCACATCACAATATAGTTTAGTCTTAAATGATTTTGATTCTACCCCCAAAAGTTAATGATTTGATGTTGATTTTTTTAAATATAAATCGGAATAGCTGGCAGTTTGGACAGTATTAACACCACAAGTCAAGTTACTTGCGGGGTAGTCAGAGAGAACAGAGCATCATAAGGCACGATTCATACACGCCTCACTCGATTCATTGACTTTCATAACTTTTGTCATACAGGCTCGTCGATTTTTTTAAGTCTCCTGACATCACCTTCCTACGGAACTCGTTCTATTTGGCCATGGATAGTGTGTCGTGGCCGTCCTCGACTCCTAAATCCGTCCGCTTTCGCATTGTGTATCTGCTTGCATCTTGCATCATCAATTGGACATGTAAAAATGAATATTACAAACAAATCTTTAATACAAAAAATTTCGAATTGTCTTGAAAATGTATTTTTTTGCATTGCGTGTATTGCATTATGCGACATGAAAAGTGTAATTAAAATTTATGAGGTGCTTTACCTTCTAGAGAGATTTACCACATTAACGGTTGGACAAACATACTGTGGTAGTCAACAGTGGTAGAGTCAAGCAGTTCGCTGCATGAATGGGCCGGCTCGACCGGTGAAATACCACGACCTCTCAGAAGACCGACGTAAAGTGGCTCATGCCGCGTTTCGTTCGGTGAGAGAGGAACCCGGAGGCCCCCTTCCCCGTACTTTCCTATCCCTTAAAGGTCGGCAACGCAACAGTAACACTATATGTGTTGCTGGTGTCCATGGGCGATGTTGGTTGCTTACCATCAGGTGACACGCCTGCTCGTTTGAACTCCTACCCCATAAAAAAAAATATAGATAAAATTGAAGTGGCTTTCTAATACATTCATATGAATACAATTACACCAAAATAACATTAATTTACATTTTTTAGCTTTCTGTCTGTTCCGGGTAATCTCTATTGTAACTTAGGCTACTTTTTCGCGCGAAATGCTTCCAAGGCGAAATAATCTTTGCCGGGTCTGCTAGTTTAAAATAAAACCCAAACTATTAGTTTTAATTTTATTCTTCTCTGACACTTGTAAGTAAGAATCAGAGTTGGGATTTGGAGAATGTGAAATTTATTCAGACCGTCAAACAAGTAAGTGAACAATTTTGACATGACATTCAGAATTTTTAATAGCAGTTTTGCTTGACGCTCGTGGGAATGGTTTCTAGACATGCGATTACCACCACCAGTATTTTTTTTGTCATTGTGAAAGTTACTCACGCAGAATTGGGTAAATCGCCCCGGTTCTGAACCGCTGAGGCCGCAGTTTGAACCTAGAATTGTGGTTTTTCTTCTTTCAAGTAACTTGTAGCTGAAACGTTGTACTATTTTAAATTGAAGATCCTCGGATAAAAATTGATATTCGCAATGGAATATCGTCTGGCAAAATTACTATATCTTAAAGATACTAAATATTAAATCTTGTATAATTTTATCAGGGAAATAAAAAAGGTAGCTAGAGTTATCTACTTGTATTTATAATTCGTTTACATACATACATACGTAAGTTCACGCCAAATCCCTTGCGGGGTAGGCAGAAAGAACAGCGTCATAAGGCACGATTCTTACACGCCTCACTCGCTTCGTTGAGTTGTGTTGCTCATAACTCTTTTAATGCACGCGCGTCGATTTTAAGACTCCTAACATCACCTTTCTCCAGAGCACGTTCTATTTGGTCATGGAATGTGTGTCTTGGCCGTCCTCGACACCTATATCCATCCGCTTTTGCATTGTATATCTGCTTAGTTAATCTTGCATCATCTATTCTTTCTACGTTTGAATTTCTTTACGTGTTTCTTTATGGAAAAAACTCATTATAGAAAGGGGGATGATGGACAGAAAGAGCGCGGTTAATTTAGCTGGCAAGGTACTGCTTGTTTTACCGGTCTTCGTTTTTTTACGATCAGCACACACGGGTCTTTTTGCTATCTCTCTTTTGTCTACAGATGAAATTTCAATTCGAATGTCAAATTGTGAACTAATTATTATTATATTATTATTAATTTTCCTGATTTTTTAATTCCATAAACACATACGTATCTTATGAATCAATAATATTCCCGTGTCATCCATAAAGTAAGTGTTAAAGAGTTATGAATATAATATTCTTTCTCAGACACTCGTAACATAAAATATGTTCGTATTTGACCTTATCAAATTTAATTACAAATATTTTTTCCTCATTTCAAAAGTTAAATATTAAACATTGTTCATGAAAATACACACGTTTTGTGTTAGAAAGTGTTAGTTATTATACTTCGTAACGCATATTTTACAATTAAGTATTTCAATTAATGGGTTTTTCTATACTAGTGCAGTGGTAGTCTTGCAGTTCGCTGCATGAAGGGGCTGGCTCGACCGGTGAAATACCAGGACCTCTCGGAATATCGGCGTGAAGTGGCTCGTGCCGAGTTTCGCTCGGTCGATCCACTTTCCCCTTCCTTTCCCTTCCTACTCCCTTAAAGGACGGCAACGCACCACGGTGTTCATGGGCGGTGCCATAAAAAAAATGAAGCAACCTCCATAGCGTGTATTGCCTTAAAATCTGTTGAATGACTCATAAGATACAAGCTAATAAATATCTATCAAAAGAGACTTCTTTATCTCACGTTTAAGATGATTCAGTATGCATACCAAGATTGAGGAGTGCATCGGTTCTTGTCTAACGAGTAGTCGGCTGATAATAGAGTTATATCGGCCAGGTCAGAGATCGGCCGTTCGCGTTTGCCAAGCCAATTAGATTTGAAACAGGGGTCATCATGATGATAATAATACTTGGGAACCTGTGTCGTCTGCCAGGGCCCCGGCACTGTGTTACGCCCACGTTAATCATGTCATTTTATTATTGGTTAATTAATAATTTACTTGTATACGATATGTAACCAGTTTATATATTTTTGTTTATACTGTGACTAACTGTTAACAAGAGCACTTGGGCACTAAGGCGACTACTCCTAACATGGCGAATACTCATGGATTCCTGAAAACTTGCAAAAAAATACGAAATCACTATTAAAAATTATTTGGCTGTTTTTTTTTTTTGTTGATTCTGGCATTGTGGCATTCAAACCTACCCATTTATTGCTAATACCTGTTTAAAGCTTATGTGTAATACCTCTCAATAGTTTTTACATAACTTCACGTCTTTTGTTACCGGAAAGTGTAGGCAGCGGCTGTCAAGCCTCGTCTCGCCTTTTATGTTTACGTCCCAAATGGAATAGGTGGTTAGTTTTCAGTCATCGATATTTATCACACTTAACTTCCGAAAACAATTTTGAAAACTCATTGATACAGCACATACACATATGTACTCATACTCATTGATCACCGACATTTAAATTTATTTTATAGTTTTTGATGTGTTCTATTTGAGTTTTTAATTATTTCCTGAGAATATAAAAAAATGCGGTTCATCAATTCCTATGTGCTTCGGAGATTTCAAATCCAAATCTGCATACACAACACGTCAATGTATTTTTTTCGAAATTTGAAGTATTAGTAATTGAAATCATATAATTGGATTTGAACACTGTCCAAATCTAACCACTAAAGTATTATCGCACGGTCTCGTTAATTCGAACAATCGTCCATAAAAGTAACCCTAGTATAAAAAGAGTAACCAAACCAAACGTAATTTATATTTTTTTTTCGTTCTATTTTGACTCTTCCAACGGTACTTGCATAATGTTAACAGAAGCAGTTAACAGCTTACATTTATGTATATACGTGTAACGAAACGTTTTTCATATCACCGTGTTTTTTTTTTCTCTTTAATGCGGTCGCTGGTTTTACTGTGTTTGTTTAAAGCTATTATAATTTTAATAAATGGCACAGCTTTGGTACTTTTATGTTTTAGTGTGGGGTGTTGAGTAGGGACATCATTTCTGTCATCGTGTCAGCTAAATGTTAATTTTATTACGCAGCAAGTTAATCATAAACACTATTCTTATATTTAGAAAAAAAAAAGAAGAATATTTACCGAATGTTATCTAATTAAAGACAAAATTTTAGTATGTTGCAATATGACATTATACGCTTGATTGATATATATTTACATTTTTTTAAAGTACACAAACCTTTTTTTAAGGACAACTCTTTTTATGCTCTTAAAACTATTTAGTTTTCTGACACTGAAGTGGTTTCTCATTTTTTAGTATTCTAATTAAAAAGACATATTCACTAAAGTTTATATATTATATATAAACTTTTTTCTATAAACTTAGTTAAGAAAAATTATGATCAATTTTTATAAGAGCCATCTAATTTGCAGTCATAATTCAATATCGACCGTTTAAAAATATTTACTCGATGCATGACGATTGGTCCATAATCTATTAAATGGTGACAAAATATTCCATTATGTTACATGTATGTGTTACATGGCGACATGAAAGAATGCTGGCTAGAACTTTTGATATTGAAGGTGTTACCAAGTTTATTATGTCTCGGCAGTCGGCAGTCATATCTATTCAGAAATCAGAATACAGAAGATTCTCATGTAAAGGCATTTGGTGACATAGGGATTTTTGCTTCTTTAAGCAGTGATTATATATTAATAGTAATCAGGGGTAAGATACAAAGTCCATGTTCAAAAGCTTATCGTTATTTAAATTAAAAAAATTACACTACTAGTTACTAATATTTTTTACTGAAATCATTTAAATTCTTATGCGTTTATTCCACCATTGGTGGGGGGGAGGTCCCACTTATCGTCATGTCATCTAGACAGTTACACCTTTCACACTCATACCCACTCTTACAGAATCCGTGCATCTCTTTTTCAGCTCTCTTTTACCGATGTGTCCATCTACAACCATTCTTGTTACTGTTCCATTAGCATGACTGCCTTCCCTCCCCTTATCGTGTATATAACACGCTAACCTACAACTTTCCTTATTTTCAGCGCTAGGTAGTAAGTTTTTAAGTGTTATTTGTCATATTAAAATTGATCCCTTGGTTACAGGTGCTGGTGAATCAGGCAAATCTACTATAGTAAAGCAAATGAAGTAAGTTTCTTTTTTTCTTATAATAAATCTGATCGCTTTAAATAGTTTCGGTGGTCGACCTCACCGCTTCTTCTTCAGAAGTCGTGGGATGGATTCCGGGATTGATTTTTCGGAATTCTTTTCGGAAGTTATGTCTGATAAAATATCGACGATTGACTTGTGTCCGGTGTGTGGCAAGAGGTACGCCACGTAATTTGAACGTTTACTTTTTATTTAATATTAGTTACTTTACTTCAGAATCTGTAAGCATGATACAACCTTATAGATACAAAATGAAAACAATATTTTTTGAATGTTTGACATAACAAAAAATGCAGCGCCATCTAGTCGTAATTTTAACTAGCTGTAAATTCCTTTTTCTGATAAGACGACGTACCTTGCGAAAAAAAGATTGTTAACCATCATCTTTCTGCCCTGTTCCCATCATTTGGGGTCGGCATTTCCTAGTCGTATCATCTTTCACAAAATTCATCCATGTTTTCTTCGGTCTCCCTCTTTCTCTTCTTTACTTTTCTTGTTTGAAAGGAAGATTGTTACTTAATACGAATGTATAATTCGTCAATGACAATTATTTATCTTTAATATAGGCAATATCTGATCACTAATTCTTTTATATTGCTTTTAAAACCATTTTTATCTAACAATATTATTGTTTAGATATTGAATAAAACAAGCGTGTTACGATCGATTGTTTTTATCATCGTCTTATCGACGACAACTTGTCAAGTAGAAACAAAAAAAATGTTTTACACTTTGAAGATAAGAGATTGGCGGTATATATTGGCTGTATCATATTATTATATTATATACATATATCCAACAATAATCTAATATATTAAGTAATACATCAAAAACTGATACTACTGATTGGGTAGTAAGTAACATTATTGTTTTCAAGTCTCCAATAGCTAAAATAAACGAACTTTTTTTATGGGATACGAGGGCAAACGAGCAAGTGGGTCACCTGATGGAAAGTAACTTCTCACCGCCCGTGAACACCGTGGTGCGTTGCCGTCCTTGAAGGGAGTAGGAGGGGAAAGGAAGGGGAGAGGGATAGGGCATTCGGATACCTCTCTTCACGAATGAAACGTGGCATGAGCCACTTCAAACAGATATTCTGAGAGCTCGTGGTATTTCACCGGTCGAGCCGACCCATTCATGCAACGAACTGCACTTCACTGTTATATGTCGCAAAAATAATGGTGAAGAAGAAGAACTAAGCAAATATGGATTATGGATTGATTAAAAAGGGTGTTAGTGTGGAAGATGCGAATGATAGGGAGGTGTGGAAAAGAAGAATGTTTTGTGCTGACCCCAAATAATTGTGCTGACCCTAAATAATGAAGTATATGGTTGATATGGCTATCAATGGCTTGGAATAGTGCCACCCGCTCACCCCCTAATGAGTCGAGCCTACTTGCATACCCATCAACAGGTTTTCTGTCCAATTCATTGCAATTTAAATTCTTTAAACAATATTAGCGTCCACGTTACCACATGAGTATGATGAGACATGACGCTTACGCATATTAAGATAATTGGTTCCCGTTCGTAATGATGACATCGTGGCGACTGGCGACACATTCTCTCGACGACGGCGACGCAACAACTAACTGAACTTGGTGCCAAATTGTTAAACGTGGTCAGTGAATGTTTGTAAACAGAACGTTGAAATTGTCATTTGTTTTTTTTTTTAATCATCGGCTTTGGTGGTATTGTTTTTTTTGGAATTCTATGACCTGTAGTGTAAGACTTTTGAGACTTTTTCATGACGTATCAAAGTGCGTATTTAGTAGAGGTATATTTTTCAATTATGTGGATTGTTGTTGTAGAACTGGCATTAGTACAACTATCATTATGATAGTTGTACTAATGCCAGTCTCATATGGGAGGTTTGAGGAGGATGCGTCGAGTGTTCAACTCGCCTATACCGCAATGCCCGAAGACCAAAGTCTTTGACCAGTGCGTCTTACCGGTAATGACGTACGGTGCCGAAATTTAGACACTTACGGTAGGGCTAGTCCACAAATTTAAAGTCGCTCAACGAGCTATGCACGGGGTATCTTTGAAAGATAAACTTAGGAATGAGTATATCCGCCAGAGAACTGGGGTAACGGACATAGCTCGTAGGATAAGCTCGCTGAAGTGGCAGTGGGCTGGTCATATCTGCCGAAGGACCGACGGTAGATAAAGTAAGAAGGTCATAGAGTGGAGATCGCGTCTTGATAAACATAGCGTAGGACGCCCACCAGCCGGATGATCAGAGGACCTCAGAAATACTGCTGGAAAAGATTGGATGCGGAAGGCAGAGAATCGGATGTTGTGGCGCACAGTGGACTGCAATAGACTAATGATGATGATAATAATGCCAGTCAAATTTCGAGGGCATCACCGAAAAGAAGTGGGTATTTCTTTTGCACATTTGACATTGTGTTTTCTTCCAAATAAATTTCCCTTTGAAATTAAAAAAATAATTGCCCAAAAATGTCGATATCTTTTGACTACGTCGAATTTAAAGAATAAATTTTCCTTGAGAGTTTGCTACAAATTTCCATTGCACACATTTTTACCGGTCGAAATGTATGTAGACCAAAAACTAATCTGCTAATTTTGTACCTAAATGAACGAGTACCTTTTAAAATGACTGAAATTAAAATCCACACACCTGCACACAGATCAACTAAATGACAGTACTGGTTACTTTTGCTACTTATCTAATTCGGCGTGTTTTTTTATAACAACAAGTGAAGTATATGTATGTTTTGGCGTAATCTAATCATTTTGTTTACTCTAGTTAAATGTCAACGTTCGGTATTAAAGCATGAAAAAGCGTGTGTTTTTTTTGTACCTATGTATCATTATCGTTACATAGTATAAAATAAAAGTTGCTTTCCACTGTCTGTCCCTTTATATGTTTAGATCTTTGAAACTACGCAGAGGATTTTGATACGTTTTTTTTAATTTTTATTAAATAGAGGGCATCAGCGGGGCAGTTTTTGTCTTATAATTCATGTATGATATAGTGGGTAAAGAAAAATTGATAAATCAAAAATGTACTTATTCAATACTTTTTTTATTTCTCAGATTTTCGCGAATCACATTCATAACATTAAAACAACTTTTTATGTATTATATCGCGTTTATTTAGAACTTATTTTCTATTTATCTCCCGACGTTTCGAAATCTTTACAGAGATCATTTTCACGTGTATTACTTATTTAATACTTTTGTTGCGGAACAAAGTTCGCCGGGTCAACTAGTTAACAATATTATTTTGATATTGGTTGATTAGATCAATGTTTTTGTAAGATAGACACCACAATCAGTACACCTCGACAGATGCATGCAGATTATCTATAGAATCGATTTGTCGATAAATATAATTAAATATCGATTTCAATTTGATATGAATTTATTGATATATCGACTTAGTAGGCCGACATCGTTTAATCGATTTCTATATTTTACCGAACTCAAGTTACAGTGACAAGATTTAACAAGAACATTTTATTAATAGCGTTAAAAAGGCCTATGTGTTATGAACGTTTTTATGCAAGCAGTAATGTATTGTGCATTACGATATAGATATAATATTGAAATTTTCGAGATAGATAAATATCGATATTTTGGGGAGTCGATATATCGATATTTATCGGTTTTCCGATATATCGTTTCCACTATACGTACACCGTAAATGTTTCTCTGGTGGCTGACGTCACGCATCGCCCGTCCCGGATGCTCGCAGATATTATTTATACCTAAGTACAGTAGTTACTCAGACGCGGTTTAATAATTTCAACATGGATTTCTAAACTTTGACCTAGACAGAGGTGCTTAACTTAGTCTGTCTGTCCTCCACAACTTTATTTCATATTAAAGATGCGTTGGTAAAAACAACAAACTCCGGATAGAGGTCGGCGTGTTCGATACCCACCCGAGTACACGATACCCGATGTGCGTGTATGTTTGTATGACTTCTCGGCGTTCTTCTATGTATTAAAAGTAAATATTTGCAAAATAAAATAGAGTGTATTTGCGTATATTTTTCGTTATTCATGTCATGTTCTGGTTTCCTCAACAGGAGCGTTTAGTTGCTTAGTTAGGAAAACTAGAGGGCGGTCTGTGTATCCAATGGGTCCAAAACAATATTAAGAAATTAACATTGTTGAATTATTGACGGGTCTTGGAGCCTTGTGGCTGTGACTAATAGGTTGCATTTGCTGAGTTAGTCCGTTGTCGAACTGGTAATGACGTCAGTTTTGCGAGGGGGGGTCATTAATTTAAGAAATGACCATAGGATGATTGTAGGGGGGGGGGGGGGGGGTCAATAATAAGAAAAAATCGATGACGTAATATATGAACAGCCCCAATGAGCTATAAGTTATAACCATGCTACGAAGCTGTTCATCTTCAGAAAACCCAGAATCTTGCACTATTTTTGAACGATCACTGTATTACCTGATATTTAGATGTAGGTCCCCTGATCATTGATTTGCTTGATGATAAAAGGTCTGATGATTGAGTGGGATAAGGTGATGATTATATTATGAAATAGCTGACCCGGTGAACTCTCTTTCGCTTTGGAAGCAATAAATGAAAAGATATAGGATTCGAATCGACGATTAAAATCGACGCGCGTGCATGATAAGAGTTATGAAAGTCAACGAATCGAGTGAGGCGTGTAAGAATCGTGCCTTGTGGCGCTCCGTTCTCTCTGCCTACCCCGCAAGGGATTTGGCGTGAAGTTATGTATGTATATAGGAGTATTCAGAAAAAAAAATCGTTCCAGTCAATATGGGGATACACATACTTGGAATTTGAGTAGTACTTATGTATGAGTAGCTACTAAACCGTGTCGTACAATTATCCTCCTAAAATAAAGTTCTATCAATAACAAAATTCTAACAATAACTATGGGAGATGTTTTTTAGTACGATGACTCACCCCACGTTACGTTACGTTTTCCCTTCTCAACGTGACTGGCAAATAGTTCATCGAACCGTTCTTCTCATGAGCGTTAGATGAGTGGTGTTTATTAATTTGAATGCTACTGGAACTCTTTTTCTCGTTGGCACTAGCTGATACCCGAAGCTCTTCCCGCGCGCGGTCTTTATGCTTTATGCCTCCTCCACACTACTCCCGCAGTTGAACGAAGTTTGATGAATACGATAGTGTGGAGAGGCACTTTGACTTGCCTCGAGCAACTTCCATTTCTTGTAAATTTTTGCGCGAAGTCGAACGAGTGTGTAGAGTCACACTTCGTACTTCGCCGCTATTATAATTAAGGCAATCTATTCTTAAGCTCGAGGTTCAGGTCAGTTCTTTAGTCCCTAAAAGACTGGCAGAAATGCGTCTTATAATTTAGAAGACCAGGGAGAGTGCATAGATGAAGAAAATTTAAAGTACTTGTACTAGAAAAATAGTATACACCTACATGTTTAATAAATAATCCTATGTATGTAAGTGTAAATGCAATACTTGTATACTAATAGTTCAGCGAATTACTCAAGTTCGGCAGCAATGCAATAAAAAACAAATTGTTTTTTTTTTTACAAATTTTATACTATCAAAGTGGAATATGTATATACGAATATAATAATAATTAGCTATTTAATAATTAATAATTTGTAAATGACCCTAGACCTGTGTGATTTATGAAACTATTATGAAATGTAATGTTATAGAGCGTGACGTTATTAAAAGGTCGTTTTGTTGCTCAATCACGAATGCTCCTGTTGGTCCTGCGGAACCGGATTATTTAAATTACTTAATAGGATGGAAATGTAAAAGTAAATAGGAGAAGAGAAAGACTAACAACATGATTACGGTGTTGATGTAGAAGAAGCGAATGATAGGCAATGGACAATGACCGAAAACTACGGTAGCAGGATGGGGAGATTATGGATCCGTATTGTTTTATTTCATTTGCTGTTTAGCTGCCATTTGATAATTAATTCTCAACATACCCAATCTCTTTATATGTTGTAGTATTTACGAAAATAAACTAATTTTCGACGAAAAATTTTCATTTTAAACTGCGATCTCTAGTTGTGGTACTTAGAGTTCATCAGCATATGTGTGCAGAGGTTGAATATCGATTCTCCTCGCATAAATATTAGATATTTGTAAGTTGCTGAGTGTTCCTATATAATATTTTGAGCAATGTTTCCTTCCTAACAAGGATTTTTGTTTTAATTGTCCGAATGTCCAAAATATTGGTGGATGTGACTGAACTACAGAATGGCTGGACCGATTTTAAGGAACTCGTTGTCTACTGGTGTCATATTAATAAAATATTTTCGCTAACTACATTATATTATGTCTACGTCATGCCGATGCCGACTGGTCAAGGTTGGACACGACTACCGACAGGCCCAGGCCACAGTTTTTGCTCTAAAATGAATCACTATTGATTTGTAAATGTATGACTAATAATAAGCAACGTTACGTTTACAAGGTACCTATACTAAACTGTATTAATTTTACGAATAACGAGTTTTTTATGAGACCACACTAGCTATTTACTAATATATGTATATACATTTATTTTGACCCTATTCGTATTTGTAACAGCCTGTATAGTGTTTGAAAATAAAGCTCCATAGAAATAAAATATGTCCTAACTGATTGGGTGTACTTCGTACCGCCATATTGTAGACTTTTTACTCCTAAAAGCCTTATAGAGAGCCAAACTTGTAAGATTGTAATTTCAAACTTTTTAATTTTAATTTTTAAAGAAATTAAGCCTGACACATTTTTTCCAGTTTTTGCAAGATGTCGATGCTCGGTTGCAATATGTCATAGCGTGATGGTATACAACCTAAAGATTTTAATTGATAACTCCCCATAACAGAATTTTTCCATTAAAACTAATTAGTCAGTAGTACCAACCCATCAGCTACAATAACATAACTTCACGCCCTTTTCTACCCAAAAGTGTAGGCAGTGGCTGTTAAGCGTGGCGAACCTATTGCCATGCCGGGCACAAAGTTTTCAGTCATCGATGTTTATCACACATAACTTTCGAAAAGGATTCCGAAGCGTCATTACATTGGTGTGAGCCAGGATTTGAATAGTATAAACCCTCTGTATCTGTAAATTTAAGGGTTAATTTCAAACTAGATGGCGCTGTGTGACGACACACACATTTTGTTAAGTTTTATATTTGTTATTGTATCACGATAATTAATTTAAATTCTAATACCTCCAACAGAATTATCCACGAGAGTGGATTCACAAATGAAGACTTCAAACAGTACCGACCAGTGGTGTACAGCAACACCATCCAGTCGCTCGTCGCCATCTTGCGTGCCATGCCCAATTTGGGCATCACCTACGGCAACAGGGACAGAGAGGTGAGTCTATAATAATAATAATAATTCATTGAATACCTTATTGTGCTGCCTATACACACAACTTTGTCACAAACGATTTGAATCTTGATACTGGGTTAGCATTACAGTAGAAGTTTTTTTTATGGGATAGCCGGGTAAACGAGCTAGTGGGTCACCTGATGGTAAGCAACTACTCACCGCCCATGAACACCGTGGTGAGTTGCCGTCCTTTAAGGGAGTAGGAGGGAAGAGAGGATCGGGGATCGGGCCTCCGGATACGGCATGAGCCACTTCACGCCGATATTCCGAGAGATCGTGGTATTTCACCGGTGGAGCCAGCCCATTTATGCAGCGAACTGCAAGACTACATCTTTGAAGCTGAAATACTTCATCTTTCTAATATCTAATATCGCTTCTAAGACTTTTATCTTCAAAATTTCCAAAATACCGTTAATATTTATGTATTTGGATTTGAACCTGGGTAAATGGTTATGAAAATTCTTCATTACTGTGAAGCAGTTGGGGTAAGTTTAAATTAGCTTGCCTAGATTTTAGCAAGCTTAGATTAGCCCTTGCTAAAACAATGTTCTAAAATCAGTTATTTGTCCGTGCAACTCTCGTCAGGATCGGTCTAGCTTGTATCAGAGAGATCAGCTGAAACAAAAACAAAAAAATGGTAAAACAAATGTAATAAGAGGTTATTTTAATGTTACAAAAAAAACACAGTCGAATTTAAAATATTCCTATATTATATCTATTATCCTTCCTATTTCATAATTAAAGAAAGTGAAATTCCATTGTAGTTTTATGCTCGGTGATTTTATTATTAGGTATATTTAATTTTATACAAAAAAAAGTTGGTAAATATATAAACAGTTTTCCGTACGTACAACGAAAGATATGTACCTGACTTGTTGCGATGTATATAATTTCTTTTTTACTTTGTTAATATCGTAAGAAGTCACTTTCGGTTTTGCAAATTTTTTTAATTATATATTTTATATCTCAATATATTTTATAATATATTTTATAATATATTGAGCGCGGATTTTTGTTTAAAACACGGTCGGCCTGGCTATGAGAGGCAACAGGATAATTCAAAGAGGATATTTAGCACTAGAACAATTCAAAGAGGATATTTAGCACTAGAACAAACAGCGCTACACGGCTTGTGAATGTAGTATTATTTACTAGCTGACCCGGCGAATTTTGTTCCGCATCAAAAGTAAATTTTACAGCGTTAAAACGTACGTACGTAATTAAAATGCTAAATATCGAAAATTAACACTTTTTCTTTACTACATTATTCACGAATTATACATACAAACCAACCCCTTAACACTCTATCAATTAAAAAAACAGCATCAAAATTCGTTGAGTAGTTTCAAAGTTTTAAGCATATAAGGGGACAGACAGCGGAATGAGTCTTTGTTTGTTTATATTGTTAATTGAACACCAATTTGTCTACTGTCTCATGTGTATTTATAACTAACTAGATGATCCATTAAAGAGTAGCCTGAGTTACTCCTTATTACACCAGCTACCTGCCAATAAGAATCGCGTCAAAATTGGTTCAGCCATTGCAGATATTATCCTGTACACGGAACAGACATACAGAAATCAGTCAGACAAAAATTGTAAAAAATGATATTTTGGTGTATGTAGTGTTAGAGCCAAGTTGTCCGCTGCATAATTGGGCCTGCTCGACCGATGAAATACCACGACCTCTCAGACGGGTCGGACATGAAGTGGCACATGCCGCGTATCGGTCGGTGAGAGAGTACCCAAAGACCCAACCCTTTCCCGTCTCCCCTTCCCATCTCACTTCCTACCCCTACCATATCCAAATGTAAGGGCCAGTAACGCAAATGTAACCCATTTGGTTTTCAGGGGTTTGTTGCTCACCATCGGATGACGCGCCTGTTCGTTTGCTCCGCTATCCCATAAAAAACCTTGTTTCTTTAAAAACCGCCGACGCCTTTGAAGAAAGTTCAATCAATAGATAGAAGAAATGTGCAAAGTTGCGGGCAACAACTGTACTTAAAAATAGAATCGCTTTTATTGAAAAACAATATCGATTCTGAAACACCCGTCTGTTATATAATGCAATACGATGAATCGATACAATAAGATTAGTATGTATGTACTTATTAATTCACAATAACTTTGTGCCACATACAGACAGTGGGAATACAGCAATGCAGTATTATTTTACTGTCTATTGTATACGCTTTGTCATGGATACATTCGCGTGTATTAATACTGTAAGGTGTAGGCAATAGGTTATGATAAGTGTACAATAAGAAGGACAATATTGTGAGATCTTATAATCTTATTATAATAATCTTCGATTGAGTCGTCGAGTCGAGGTCTCCGTTTCTGATTTAGAATTCGTGAGTTCGATTCCGGGCTCACACCAAAGATTTCTCGTAATTCTTTTCGGTACTTCCGTGTGTGATAAATATCGATGACTGTTAATTTTGTGCCCGTTGTAATGGCAATGGGTTCGCGACCGGATGCAGGCGGAAAGAACATGTTTTAATTAAATGTTTAAATAATTTTCAATACTTTAGGCGAACACGCGTCAGTAATTTGACAGATGCCAAATTTTTGACTTATTCACAAATAGTAAAATATAAAAATAAAACCTGGTAAAATCTGAAAATGGAGATTCTTCAGTGTTTCCGTTGCGTAATCATTATTTTTTATCACGAGTACCTGTTTCGTACACGCGATAAGCTATCACAAAACCTGTTCTCTCATTCAAGAGTCGCAGATGTATCGTTATACTTACGTAAAAATTGATATATAATATGTGTTACATAACTGTAAGGAGGCGCTAATCTCAAAACTGTAATTAATGCTGTCGTCACGAGACGTGACGCACTTCACGCTGAGAAGATACATCTTAAAAACAGTACTTAAATTAAATATTCTGAATACGGCCCTGTACAATTTGAGTGCACCGCGAGAACGGGTTAAGAATTATTTGTATTCCTTCTTTTTTTAAAATTCAAATAGGCGAATGAATGAATGAGTCACTCGTTGGTCCCATTTGCCAGTCGAATTTGACATGTCAACCTATTCATTGCCGGTGCGGAAATGGTACTTTTAAAAACATATATAATATTAGGCAGGGGGATTATACGGGGAGTGGATATGGGCATGAATGGTGTAAGGGTGGAAAATGATAGAAGAGAATAAAAAATGATATGTTGTGCCTACCCCGCCGAGAGTGGGATGCAGGCGGGTAAATGATGATAATATTACATGGACAAGGATCCAAAAACTGTCTGTATGTGACAAAGATGTATACATCCAAACTTAAATGTCAGTTCAAAAAGTTCAATTCGCACAAAGTACCAGTATCCAGTTTTCTTCAATTCAATGGCGCTACCATGTAAATAACATTGTCAGGATAACCTCGTGCACCTTGTGCTCACATTTATCACAACGGCGGGCGCGTTATTGTAGAGATAGCACGGCAGTCGTGACAGCCCCCATCCGGTGGGTACATAGACGTTGGAACAAAGCCTATATATAATAGACATACACGCATTATGTACCCTATATATAGCACGTGAAGGGTTGGGTGTCGAGTCGTCATCATTTAGACATTTCATTCCACTTTAATCGAATGGGATATATTATTGTTCGTAACATTTGACACTTGACATATTATTAAAAATTAAAACGGGGGTAGACAGACAGCTATATTTATCATCCTTACAATTAAATACTCAACTTATGTTTAATGTTAAGTATAGATAACTGCCTAATGGCTCGGCGATGTGTTTTAAATGAATATGCAATGTGTGTCGGGTATAAGGGTGGGTTATCGGGGTGAAATGGAGGGTAGAGGGGAGGGCAGGAGGGTTGTGAATGGGGAACCATGACGCATGCGCGACAAACACCCATCATAATAATTGGAGAAAATTTCCCAGAAACCACTGCAAATATTACTAGCTAGCTAGATATATATGGGTTTTATTATTAATACAGGCATGACGTTTTAATACCGCAATGCTTGAAATAATTTTCATACAACACTAGTACGTACATAAATTCAATCACCCAAACTTACTGGCCGGCTGGACTGCTTTATTTTTTAAACGGCTTCAAAAAAGGTTCAATTTAAAGAATGAAACCTCTTTCGATCTTTACGAAATTTAAACGGGACCGTTTCGGTATGCACGCCTCTTTTGAAAAAAAAAAAGAAAAAATACTTTTTGCAATTATTGCGTCTATGTACTTAAATCGGAGTTATAGCCCAGCAACTACAACTTAACTTACATTTAGAGTTGGTTAAAAGTCTGTGGTCCTCTATTCGACCTGTGTTTATATCACCTGGAAATCTCATCATTATTTTTTTTTCAAATATGTATCTATAAATCATTAGAGAAGTTCTCGTTTTTCTTGTAGAGTCATTCAGTCTGATCTGAGTCAAAAAAAAAACTAAACAATTTTAAAAATACATTACATAAATTTAATTAAAATAAATAAATTTATATTAAAAAATTGCTTCTGCATCCTATTCTCTAATTAATAATCGATAAACTCTGAATAACGTGAACGTATATATATATAACGATTCTATAAACAATAAAAAACTATTTTATTTCAAAGCAACATAGGTGTATATTTCGATTGTCGTAATTAAACAAGAACGCAATAATATATTAATTAATATGACCGACAACTTTGCGCCCGGTGTATAAGCAATAGGTTCGCCACCTATTCCATTTGGGACGTAAACATAACGATTCGGCGAGTCGATGCTTAACAGCCGCTACCTACACCTTCGGGTAGAACAGGCGTCAAGTTATACTCTTGATGTTGTTGTAATTCCATTTCGCTGAAGGCATTTGGGTTTTGTTCTTGCGTCTACGAAGCTCGAGGATCTCATCATATCGCAGTTCGGTATACCAGTAAGCGTAGTTTTTAAACGTTTCAAAAGAAAATTCAATAAGGACAGTTCTTAACGTACAAAAGTAAAAGACAAAACTTGGCCGAATTCTAGTCCTACATACAATAACATAACTTCACGCCTTTCTCTACCCGAAGGTGTAGGCAGCGGCTGCTAAGCCTCGTCTCGCCGTTATGTTTACGTTCCAAGTTTTTAGTCATCGATATTTATCACACTTAACTTCCGAAAATAATTTCGAAAAGTCATCGGTGTGAGCCAGTGTGAGGATTCGAAACCGCGACCTATGGATTCAGAAGCGGGGTGCTCGACCACTGGACCACCGAGACTATCGTGTTCTATTTGCAGACTAATTGTTCAACATTCAGTCGACTAAGGAAACCGTACCGGACTTGGAGAGGGGGCTCGCCAAATTGGTTGCTAAACAGATTAGCACATGACTTTCGCTCGTTAAACTTGGATGGAGATACATACATACACAATTTCGCGCCCCAATCCCTTGCGGAGTAGGCAGAGAGAGAACAGAGCGCCATATGGCACGATTCTTACACGCCTCACTCGCTTCGTTGACTTTCATAACTCTTTCCATGCACGCGCGTCGAATTTTAAGGCTCCTAACATCACCTTCCTCCAGGACTCGTTCCATTTGATGGTGTAAGTGTATTGACAATTGTCATAAAGTTTTCCATAACTTTTTGAGCTTTACTGAAAAAATGTAGACAAGCAATTATCTAGAAAGTTTAGCACTGAAAAGGGAATTAAACTTCACACCTTTGTTACCTGAAGGTGTAGGCAGCGGCTGTTAAGCCTCTTCTCGCCGTTATGTTTACGTCCCAAATGGAATATGTGGCGGCGAACCTTTCGCCATACCGGGCACAAAGTTTTTAGTCATCGATGTTTATCGAAAAATGAATCTGTGCTAAAATTACGAATCTGGAGATTTTGTCTGGTTTTTTTTTAAAGCGCTAATCACAGGGAAAAAAAAATCTTTCGTTCTTTGTTAGGTATATAGTCTATCCGCGAAAGTTATTCATTAAACGTGTTTGTTATTATTGTAGTTACGTCATAAACGTTTGAGTAGTTTTGAGTGAAAGTGTTACAAATAATATAACATTTACATTAATACTAATAGGGATTATACTGATAATAGTATTAATACCCGTTTACGGACTTTCTTCTTCTTCCTTCTAATAATATTCGTACATCATAATCATTGCATAGTATAAAACAAAGTCGCTTTCCGCTGTCTGTCCCCTTATATGTTTATGTCTTTGAAACTACGTGTCGGATTTGATGTGATTTTTTGTAATAGATAGAGAGTGTCAACGGGGTGGTTTCTATGTTTAATTCATGTGGTAGAAAGTGATAATTTTCGAGATTAAGCACTTTAATTCCAAACGCTGGATGACCACTAAATTATAGATCAAAACAATGTACTAAATTATTATACACTTTCAAAAGGTCTACAAAAAAGTCCGCGATGGTGTATGTCCATCTCTTAGGGATAACCCACAATGGCCATTTTTATTTCTTCTGAGGTTAAACAAAATTCGCTGTGTCGAGTCAAAATTAAAATACATTTTTATCATCATCATCATTTCATCATTAGCCGTTTGAGGTCCACTATTGGACAGGCCTCTCCCATAAAGCGCCACAACTGCCGGTCCATGGGGGGTTTTTGCCACGCTGGGCAGGCGGGTTGGCGATCGCAGTAGGCTGTATTTTGTTGAGAGAGAATGCTGCTGCCCATTCTTCTAGCTTTTCCTTTAGTCGCCTTTTACGACACCCACGGGAAGAGATGGGGTGGCGGTATTCTAAGCCGGCGCCACACAGCATACATTTTTATAGTGTCTTTGAATATGTACAACGTTTAAATTGTTTATGTTGTGGCAATAATTGTGGCAAAAATTAATTGAGCGTATACTTATATATATCTGTTTTAATGAATGTTAAGATAATTCAGACAGACAGAAATAACCAAAGTTATGGGTTTTTGCCGCCTCAGAAAAGATCAGGAGTACGTTTGTTCAGTAATGTTTGACCTTGCGTCTCTGCTGTTGATATCCCTAAAGCAATAACGTCATAAAAGCGTCATAATACTAGACTGAGCTAATTAAAAAAAAAAGTGGTCTTGATTTTCTTTTTTGGAAAATCGCTTAAAAAGGTTTTGTCATTTACGTGGAGGTATTGGCGAACTAAATATTATTAGACCTACATAGCAACAATTATGTCTAGATATAGAAATTCGTAAATATGAGTGTATTTTTAACATGACTAACTCGAATTCACACACACATTAGAATTGAACTGGTAAAAGGTCGGTTAAACATTGTTAACTCATAATAGTTTAGTATTAATAGGCTAGTTGTATTTCGAACGGTTTATGTTTATAAGGTTCCGGGTTCTAAACTATTAACTATACAACCTACCATAGATATCTGTAACGTTCTTTGGATATTTGTTAAGGTCCAAATGTCGCCGCTCGTCCTCCACCTGATTCACTGCTCTAAGCAAGCGAAGTGGCAATGATCGATAAAAATATCGATATTTATCTATTATATTTATTACTGCTCGGTGTCGTAGTGGCTAGCACCCCGCTTCTGATTCAATAAGTACTAGGTTCAAATCCTGGCACACACCAATGACTTAGAAATTTTCGGTAGTTACGCGTGATAAATATCGATGACTGGACAACTTTGTGCCCGGTATGGCAATAGGTTCGCCACCTATTCCATTTGGGAAGTAAACATAACGGCGAGACGAGGCTTAACAGCCGCTGCCTACACTTTCGGGTAGAAAAAGGCGTGAAGTTATGTTATGTATGTATGTAAATTATTACTATTATCTATTTTTTTTAATCAATTAATATTCAATTAATAAAAATCTAATTAGAATTAACAATCAATTGTTTTTTTATCAATTATCTAGTTAATAATCGATTTATACGTAGATTATTATTGTAAATACACTTACTTATATCAATAGTACGCCACAAGAAACTCACTGAAATAAAACGTTCAAACACCAAAATAAATACTCAAAACGAATACAATTTAAAATTAATCGATAGTGATACAGTATAGATCGATGGATAGACAGATTCTGGTACTTATTATGGGTCAGGCCAGGCCCAGGTATAGGATCCTTATGTAAAATTGCAGTTGACAGCATGGAACTAGCTAGTACGAGTATATCTTTATTTATTCTGAATGGCATTGTTCCAGAGCGATGGCAAGATGGTGTTCGACGTGATCCAACGGATGGAGGACACGGAGCCGTTCAGCGAGGAGTTGCTGGCGGCGATGAAGAGACTCTGGGCCGACTCCGGCGTCCAAGAGTGCTTTGGACGTTCAAACGAATACCAGCTCAATGATTCTGCTAAATAGTGAGTTTTTAATATTCGCTTTTAGAAATATTATTATATGAATGGTTTCTTTATTTCTCCAGAACGTTTTAATAATTGTAAATCTTTGGTGGTCTGATTTTAAAGATTACATATCAAAAACAATATTACTTATACTAATAGTACTTATAAAGAAATCGTAGATATAAAAGTTATTCATAACAGATATTTGTCTCATCGGTTTTTACAATTTCATACATACATGATGACACATAAACTTACGTTTGTATCTCATAGGGGTAGTGAGCAGAGACTTTGGCTATCCACAAACTACGAGCCTGCCATTCCTACCACACTCCTTTCGCCTCATCCATAATGCACCCACCCACCCAATCCACATCTCATCATGCATTCAGGTCGGTTTAGGGTACTACGCATTTTGACTTTTTGACAGATTCAAGTGTAAAATAATAAGATAATATATAAAAAAAAATGTTGAACATTACTCAGTCTTAAGCTGTAATTTAAAGAAGAACACAATATTTAAAATTGGTTAGTTGAATATTTTTTTTATAAAAAAATACAAATTTCACTCGGATTAGGGTTCCATAGCAGTTGTCATATTAATTATTTTATTAATTTTAACATATTTATAAAAAAAAAATTGTCACGAATACAATTTTAATCGACAAATATCTTTAACAACTGTATTTCCGAGCGCATTAATAGTTTTTAAAGTTTATAAAAATATATAGGACTAACTGACCCGGCGAACTTTGTTACGCCTCGGAAGCAATATATAAGTAAATTAAAGACTTGTTCTCAAATAAAAGTAGCCTAAGTTACTGCTCATTACATCAGCTAACTCCCATTAAAAGTCCCGTCAAAATCGATCCAGCTATTTCAGACATTTGCGGGAACAAACACACAGACAGACAGATAAAAATTGTAAAATAACGTTGTATTCAAATGAATGTAGTAGAAACCAGTTTATAAGTAATATCAAACAAACATTACAATTTTTCTTTAAATGTATAGATTTAGCGAAGGAAACAGATGTTACTTTCGAAGATATGCCTCCTAACTCCTGAATTGATGATTGTCAATGAGGAATTGTTGCGTGTATCTAATTACATCTTATCCGCCTACCCCACAAGGGATTTGGCGTGTAGTTATACGACTACGGAACCTTAAAGAAAATCTTATACATAATTGACATATTTTTCTTAAAATTTCTTAAAATTCTAATTAAAAACTCATATTTGATTGCTGTTTATCCTTAGCGTTTCTCTTCCTATGGTTGAGGGTGAACTGCAAAGGTTCGTTGGGTACATAAGTGGGAGTGACGCTATATGTCAGTTCACCATATTGCCATCTCACATCATACCGGTGGAATATCTATAGGAAAAAAAAGAAATTATTAATTTGTAACATTGCGCCTTTATAGCCGATAGAGGGTAGGCAGCGACTAATATGTCCCGACTCGCGAAAAAATTTGGTCCCGATTGTAACATATGCGACGGCATCTTATTAGATAGCTTTATAACACACGTTCCGTAAAATCATTTGCCAGGATTTGAACTTAAGACTTCCGTTTTAAATGGATCTTGATTCACATATAAGTTGGGGATTTGAGTTGAGTTGTGGAGCTCACCTTTGCTAACAGAAGCTGCAGTTCAGCTTCCGCAAACCTTTTCCCGATGCACATCCGCCTTCCGAAACCGAAAGGAAGCGAGGCGAACGGATGGATTCCTATATCCTTTTGTTTCCGCCACACCGATGCTGCCGAGCTACTGTCTCGTCCGAAGGGGCATTCGGTGTCTCTGGTGGAGCCGTTCCTCAACCATCGCTCGGGCACGAAGCTCTCGGGCGATGGGAAATATCTTTCCTCGTGGGATAGTATGTAGTGCGGGAATACCACGTGCGACTGAAAAAACATATTGAATAAATAATAAAACTACCCGCTCATTCTAAAAAAGTAAAAAATCCTGGATAGAATGAGGCAAGAATGACTAAGCAGATGTACGGTGCCAACGTTGAAGGTTTTTAGGAGTCGAGATGGGCCACGACAAAGTTTTAGTGACTAAATTTAACATGTCCTTGATGTAAGGATCCTTAAAAACTGACGAGCTTGTTGGCGAAAACTGGCGACCGAGTTATGAAAGTCGAAGGAGCGAGGGTGATGTGTAAGAATCGTGCCTTATTCGCGTTCTGTTCTTTCTGGCTACCTCTCAAGGGACTTTGCGTGAAGTATACATATGTATGTCAACCGCCACTCTAATCTGACAATCAATAAAGTGCTACTTACAGCCACAAATTTCACGTATTCTATGTGACAGCTACTTAACGCTTAAGTAGCGCTTATATATTTGAGTGGCGGTTCAGTATTCAGGCGTAAGTCCTGATATATTCGTTCGGGACAAATATTTGTTTGATGTACACCTAGTATATGAATACATTTTGTAAGTAAGCAAGCACACACGCGTCGACTCTTAGTTGACACTGAGCAAATTTATTTTTTGAGGCTAGATGTCGCTATGTATATTGGTGGTGTAATTATTAAATGAGCCCAATTATATAACATGGTTGGGTTACCATTGCCAATATTGGCGAAGTTACTTGTCACCAAACTAACCAACACGTTATGAGACGAATATTTGAGCTTTACAATTATTTGTTTTGTGATTTTGTAATTAATACAGTTGTGACTTACTTTAATATTTATTAAACTGTGTTGAGGTAATGTTTTGTTAGTTAGTTTTTTTAGTGGGTTTTAATAAGAGTGTAAATTAACCGAAACACGTGTTATTTTATAGTGGGTGAGCACATTTTTTTTATTTATGCGATTTACATGCGTGAACAATGTTTTTCAATTTCCAAATAGTTGTTTTATCCTCACAGGATATTGCGTGGGTTGCTTTTGAGTGAGAGTGAGAAGGTGAGAAGAGAAGGTGAGAGTGACAAGTCACTTACCAGGTGACCCACTTGCTCGTTTGCCCTCCTATCCCATATAAAAAGAAAAAAAATCGCCTTCCTACCATAATTGTTTAGAAATTTTACATGGTCACACTCACCCCCTTAGGCACTTTGTATCCAGATATGACGGCGTCTGACTGTATGCACCGTCCGTTACCCAAAATGACTGGTTTCATTCTGTGAAAAAAAAAGAAAAAAAAAACTATTTTAGTCTCTAAATAGTACGTTCAAGTCCATTAGTGTTATCGTTCCACACCATCACTTGTCCAAACCTGTTGCCTAACAAATATACGGTGAAGTGACTTCGGATTACGTCAGCCGTCAGCTGTCAGCAACATGTCAAATGAGTAATGAATGGTCAGCGGTATGCATCAGCGCATGTTACCCAGTTGGTACATTACTTGGAATGTATATATTACCCACACGCGGCTGCACAGGAATGGCTGCACATACATATTAAAGGCCAGACCATAAAACCATACCAGATATGGAGTCGTATGACAATTAAAAATGATGATGATGATAAATGATCCGTATCGGATTGGAGCTGGTGACCTTCGAGAGCAGTTTTGTCGGTCTTTGTGTCTGTATGTTTCTAAGCGCGTTACTTTAAAGCTGTGTCAATTCTGATATGGTTTTCACCAATGTATAAGCTTTTACTCCCGCAGGCAAATTAAGGATCTACGAAACCCAAGTACTCAACAGATTCTCGTGCGGTTATTACAGTTTTTTTTTATTGTATAGGAGGTCAAACGAGCAGGCGTGTCACCTGATGGTAAGCAACCAACGCCGCCCATGGACACCAGCAACACATATAGTGTTACTGTTGCGTTGCCAACCTTTAAGGGATAGGAAAGGATGGGGAAGGGGATTGGCCTCCGGGTACCTCTCTCACCGAACGAAACGCGGTATGAGCCACTTTACGTCGGTCTTCTGAGAGGTCGTGGTATTTCACCGGTCGAGCCGGCCCATTCATGCAAAAACAGTAAGCTTTACTCGAAAGGATAAAGTTTTTTTTTCTCTCAAAGCTGTAAAAAATATCGTATTTAAAATAAACTGCAGTCTTCAAGTGCAAAAGTAATCCAACACTGACCACCGCTCTTCAGATTACATCAAGATGATACATTTTAATCAGATATTGATAGGTCGTCGTCGTCATTTGTGGTTAAGATGCGACCTACTTACATAACTCATCCAGAAATCTATAGATATATTGCAGATTATTTTAAAGACATTCATTGAAAACTACTGACTGAAAAAAAAAAAAACAACTCACAATTCATTGTCATGACTAATACACCTAACAAAGAGAACTTTATTTTCCTCACAAACAATTTGAGTTCTGATCGGTTAACCGCTAAGGTCAACTTAATGCAATACATAATAACTGTTATTGAAGGATTATGAGATTATCTAACTCGTATAATTGCGTTTTCTGCTTAACCTTTTCGCGCGATTTTTGCTTGGTGAAACTCTGTATGGATGGACACGGGAATTTCATGTAATTGGAAATTGACAGTTTAAAAACATAGTAGTTTTCTTTTCCTTTTTATAATTTAAGTAATTTTTATATGTTTTTTAAACTTACCGCAAAGATTCCTTGATGCATGCTTTCAAATAGATTAACTTGTCTAAATCATTGCAGTCTAATGTTTTGTCCTTTGGTAGGTTCTTGTCTAACTCCTCTTGGAGTTTTCTTTGTGCTCTGTCGTTTGTGGCTAGCAGATATATGGTGCTCGCTGCTGCAGCAGCTGTGGTATCCACACCGACTAACAGAAGGTCCAAAGCCAATATGGTGGCCACTTTTTCACCCGAGGCTTTTGCGATTTGAGCGCAGACACCTTTATCAGTCAATCTTTGTAGACAGAGCGCTCTGAAAGCGTCCAGGGCTTCGACATAAGTTTTGTACGCCGGTGTAGAGTATATTCTCCATAAAGGAGCTGATAGTTCCAAAGCTGGAACGCTATGGATGAATCCGTGTATACATCTAATTATCTCCCTGGAATCGGCATCGTTGTCTTTGAGACAGCCCAATCGCGTGCCCAAAGCCCAAGCGCCAACCGCTATAATAAAAATGAATATTCTGTCTTTTAATACAAAATAATCGCTTAATTGAAAGGTATTGTTTAACAGATTTCACAAAAGATTAATGCTTTTTGAGTGACACTCACATTCGAGGGCCCACTTGTAGAGTTCCGTGAGAAAATCTTTGGGTAATTCACGATTCACGTCGAGAATGTGTTCCATTCTGTGGAGACAAAGATTAATTTAAAATTTTAACAGATTTTAATACCCTTAATTTTACACGCAAGTCTTCTTGAGATGCAGAAAGAGTGTTCAGTTGTTCAGTCATTTCTTAAGCTATCAGACGTGTTGGTCTTCTGAATTGCAGGTGTACTAGTAAAAGAGATATTTCTTTTTTTTTTTTTAATTATCATACACGCACTTTCGACGCCCTCAATATCTGAAAGCGTACGCAGCATTATACTCCAACATGATAATTATTTGCGTCTATGGAATAAGTGGCGGAACTTATTGCCGTAGTAGATAAGTACATACGTGAGGCACGATTTTGTCAGTCATCAAACTATAGCACATCACTTCCGAATTGGAAACGTGATTTTATGTTTACTCTTTCTTGGATTGGAAAACGGGATATATTGATCAGATGTCGTAGCGATAAATCACTGGACCACAGAGACTATAAATTTTATCCTCGAATGTTTCATTCTGCAATCAAATCACCGTAAATAAATTTTACAACTCTTTTTGAGTTATGGTTCTGGCTGTCCGAGATTTGAATCTGTGTGTGTGTGTGTCTTAAACGATTGTTCAGACGCAATTGTTGGGAATGGGATGTGGTCATAAAACTGAGATTACACTGCTCGGATTACAGAACCGACTGACTGCATACGTAATGGTCTAGAGAATTAACTCGCGCTCCTAACTGTGGCTCCTAAATTGGCGTAATCCTGTATTGAACTTTTTGATTATGTTTTTACGTTTTCTAACGAATGGTGAAGGCAGTGGACGGTATAACCCAAATGGTATAGATAGCTGAACCTATAGCCCGTACCTATAGTCTATAGCCTATCTGGCAGAGTATTTTAAATAATTGATATTCATTATACAATATATAACTTCCGAAAAACCACTGTCGAGTCAGTATTTGATCCCACGTCTTCTTGGTTCAGATGTAGTACGGTCGACTTTTAGACCTAGACGATTTTTATCTTCACCTATGAACATCTCTTAATACTGTTTCCCGAATGCCAGTATTTTGCGATATGTAACGTTGAAAAAAATTTATAATGGCCAAAATTTGCATGCATGTTTTTTTTTTGTATTTTGTAACTATAGGATTGAATAAATTACTTTTGGTCCGCTATTTCGTTGCGCGTGTATTGTATTTTTTTTTGTTTTTTGTATAGACATTTGTGAAATAATTAACAGCTAATTGCACTTCTACATGATTATTTTTTGTTTTTCATTTCGAAAACATTTAAATGTTTCGACAAAATTGTTGCTCAATTTGAAACACCGGCTTAAAAAAATGGGGGGCTGGATTTCCTTTTTACCTCGCATTCCAATATTAGTTAGTTTTTACACGTGTGACACTCACTGACAGAATTATATTTTACATGTATTAATTACAGCTTGATTGATGTATGTATATCTACTAAAATAGAAAATTCTCGTGTCGCTGTGTTTGTGGTTTAACTCCGTCCAAATGGCTTTGTCAATTCTTATGGGATCGAATCGGATATTATTTTTCATTCCCTGGATGTTATTTTTTTTTATGAAACAGCATAGAAAAAATCATTTCATTTCAATTTATTAATTATTTATTTATTAACTTTAAATTTTTTGGCGAGATAAAGTTTGCCGGGTCAGCTAGTACATACATAATATGAAAATCATTTTGAATAGTAGTATCACACAGTCAGTCACTAACAGCAGTTTGCTGCATGAATAGGCCGGCTCGACCGGTGAAATACCACGACCTCTCAGAAGATCGCCGTAAAGTGGCTCATGCCGCGTTTCGTTCGGCGAGAGAGGTACCCGGAGGCCCACCCCCCTTCCCCTTTTTTCCCTATTCCCTATCCCTTAAAGGTCGGCAACCCAACAGTAACACTATATGTGTTGCTGGTGTTCAAGGGCGGCGTTGGTTGCTTACCATCAGGTGACACGTCTGCTCGTTTGCCCTCCTATCCCATTAAAAAAAAACTGTTGGAATAAAGTTGATAGATATTTTTGTACTGTTTTTATACAATGAATTGACAAAGAACGCCTCTTCACGACATTTGACCACGAGTATTCTTTTTATATCCAGATATCGGATCTTTTAGTTGGATTTAATTTGTGATGATGTTTTTGTATCCTCGGAAATGAGACGGTCAATTTACACAGAACTTCTCGGACTTGCAAATAAATCATTATACATTCAAATTACTACCAAACTACCAACTAACAACTATACAAGTCATAACTAACAAGACTTGATAAAATTTCTCATAGAACCCACCTTAGTGAGATTAGCGGAACCATCTTTTTATAACTCTCAGAAATGCACCATATAAATCACTTTTAAAGCAAAAAAAAAAAACAAATAAATCTTTTTAAATTACTTTAAAACTAAAATAAATTCATCATCATCAGCCTTTTGAAGTCCACTGCAAGGCCAAAGTCTCCTATCCCATGGAGCATAAAACAAGTTGGGGTATATTAATCATTGCTCATTTACCTGTTCACGAAATCGTCGGCAACATAGTCCAGTTCTGGTACTGCAGCACGAGAGGCTTCCGGTGATATCAGCGCCTTGGATACTTTGGATCTGAATTTTGACCATGATTCACCATGTCTACAAAAGTGTTCGTATATTAATTAAAAAGCCATTAAAAACAAGAAATGTCACCACTAAATGTAATTAATGTCATTTTCTCTTACACTCCTATCAATCCTGCTTCGTCTCCGAAGAAGGTCTTTCTCAACTCCAACTTGTAATGGCTGAGACATGGTGCTTTAGCTCTGTGGGGCATTGCATCCTCGCGTCTATATATCTTAGCTGTCTCCTCAGCGCAGAACGGAAACACTAAGTCCGGATGTCCGAAGAGTTTTGCCACTCTTGCCGCACCACCACTCCCAGCCATCGCTCTCAGAAACCACAGCGAAACATCCAAAGCCCGCGTCTTCCATGGATTTTTTCCGATGGCGAATCGCCAAGAATTCCCAAGTATGGGCAAGGGCTTCGGGCCCGGCATGACGTTGTAACTCCGCACGGCACTCATCGTGACCAAAACCGAACCGTCTGTGACCTGAGCTTCAGCCCCCTTAAAGACAACAGTGCCGGCAGTGGGGGCGGTGTGAGGTTTTACGTTTATTCAGTGTTATTCGGTTTCGTAACCCGCTTGTGCTTGGTAGCTCGCGTTTGGAGGGAAATGTAGACAGCGCTTATTTACACCCGTGTTCAACGTAAATATAGAAACAATTTCGTATTACACACAATTTGTTAAAAATATTGGAAATCGATCCGATTTAGTAAGACATTGCATGCTTTTTGTTTATAACTTCACGCCTTAACGGAACCTATTGGCATATACCGAGTACAGTAATGTAAGTCACCGATATTAATCAATCACTCATAACTTCAGCAAAAAATTCCAATTAGGATAAGCCCGGATTCGATCCCACGACTTCTCGATTCAGAAGCGGGATAATTGACTTCCAGACCGCCGAACCGACAATCTAATGATTAATTTGTGTATACCTACTAAGTAGGTTTTAGCTTCTAAACTCCTAACAGAGGTCGACGGATTCTATTCCAGCCCAAGAGTATACGCAACGCAATATCAATATTAATTTTAAATGGTTACCGTTATATAAAATTTACGACTTCAATAAATTATTTTAATATATACGGAACCTTATGTATTTGTTTGATGCACTAATAAACAAACCTGACTGGATGTAACATTATGACATAAGTTAGCGGGCGGCCGTTAATAGGTGATGCCGTGAAGAAAACGCCAGTCATGGCGCACTAGGGGTTTCTAAATCTAAATTGACCCACAAATGTGTGTCTCTCTATCATTTACACCTTTACACACCTATTTATTACACTCTGCCATTCCTGCTTAGTAATTGTTCAATGAAAAAATGAGAACATTATTTTAAAAAAAGTAAATGCAGTTTTATGCCAGTAGCAAATAATAGAATTAAAGAAAAAATCTGTCTGACTTCGGCTAGTCCCGCCAAAAGTACAACGGAATTATACAGTCTTCTTTTTTTTAATCTGCCTCCGATTAGTACATAATTCGAGTCAAAAGTCGGCGGCGTGTGTTTATTTTTGCATTTTTTTTTTAATTTTTTTAATTTCCAACATCCTTATCTGCGCGTCATACAAATATTAATTGGCTGTATTATCGAATAAAAGTGTGCAATTAATTAAACAATGCTGACAAGCTCGTTTATCGTTGTTATCAAGCAAGTTTTTTTTTTCATTTACGTACATAGTAATTGATGTTGATATCGTGTGGAGTGAGATGCCTACGTTTATTCAATTGCCAATCCCTCTGGAATCAACAGGCAGTGCTGAAGTAGATTGATTCGTCCGGTTCCTGGGTTTTGTTCCGCACCTATTTCTATATCCCACTTCTTATTTTTCGATAGACATTATGTAATATACAATTAAACACATTCAACGATAATATAGCAATGCATGTAATATGTACTATGTATTCATGTCGAACGTATATATATATATATATATATATATAAAGTTGTTTGTCCGTTTGTACATAATTAGGTGTTGTTAATGTCACGTAATACTGTCAAGGCATTCGACTACGCCCCAGTGCGTTAATAAACCCACATACGAGTTATCAATATGTTCACATTAAAAATGTATCTTGTAGACAGAATTAGTTTAGCTATTTGCAATAGATTTACTTTAAGACAACTGCTGCTGATGGAACAAAAGAGTATTCTCTCCATTTGAAATGAAAATGAAAATATTTATTACTCTATCTAACTTGTGGAAGCGAGAGTTGGGTATGGCAGAGTGTACACGAAAATAGGTAAAACGCGGTCTTAACGAGGGCACTGCGCAAAACCTCGCTGACCGCATCGAAAAACATGGTTGTAAGGAAGGAATTTGGATTGAAAGATAGTTTCGGTGTAAAAGTAAGAAAGGTCATGATCGGGTATGTTCGGATATGTAAAGTATGTATGTATGTAAGTATGGATAATGCAATATTGACTGAGCAGATATACAGTGCAAAAGCGGATGAATGTAGAAGTCGACAACGGCCACGACACACCTTCCATAACCAAATAGGACGAGTTCTGGAGGAAGGTGATGTCAGGAGCCTTAGAATCGACTAGAGTGTTTGAAAAGAGCTATGAAAGTGAAGGATACGAGAGAGGCGTGTAAGAATCGTGCGTTAGGGCGCTCTGTTCTCTCTGCCTACTACCCCTTCTCAGCAAGGAATTTGGCGTGAAGTTATGTGTTACTCTATGCAACAGTTTCATGGCATTCGTAAAGCATGACTCGGTCTGCACATCGTTTAATAAGATAAGATAGTTGTTGTTTTGTACTTTGTAAGGGAATCGCGGTCGGCGGATGCCGTTGCGTTGCAACACAACACCACCGCTAACAAGGAACTCTTTGTCATCGGTTCAATGGTCTCGCGACTGTGCTCGCCTCGCGTCAGTCATGCAAGGAATCTGTGCTGCGTCTGATCGTGTAGATGAATGGTGTAGTGTTTAGTTAAGTTTCTTCTGTTCATTGAGAAATGAACTAGACCTCAAGATATTTGAAAGTGCTATTATTTTTAGTCACTATAGATGACGGTACTGTATACATGCAGACTGGCAATAGTTTCACTATTCACATGTGATTGATGGACCAACCGTTTTTTTTTTTTGCAACGAATGTGTTCCAGTAGTACTTTTATCTATACACTGAATTAAATGTTGTTCCAAATACTTGGAGCTGTGTGTTAGACAGGTTTTTACAGTGGTAGAGCCAAGCAGTTCGCTGCATGAATGGGCCGGCTCGACCGGTGAAATACCACGGCCTCTCAGAATTTCGACGTGAAGTGGCTTGTGCCGCGTTTCGTTCGGTGAGAGAGGTATCCGGAGGCCCATCCCCTTCACCCTCCCCTTAATGGCAGCGACATTAAAAGATCATTTACCCCAGGGGGGTACCAGCTGCCACAGCACTGGAGAATCCCCCCTTGAGCGTCCACGGTTTGGTATTCACCAAGGCGTGGACGCTCAAGCTGCCCCTCGTAGTCTGGGGAGGGCAAAATCTCGCTCGTCACTAAAAACTGTCCGGGGCAAACGTAAGGGCATTGCGACTCCCCCTGCCACGCTAAACGTGGACTTTTGCAATATCAGGGGCATCCACTCAAATCTGCTTGCCATTCACCACCACCTGGAAACGGCAAAGCCTGCTTTGCTATTCCTTACAGAGACACAGATATCTTCTCCGGCAGACACCTCATATCTCCTATACCCCGGATACAAACTGGAATACAGCTTTGTACCGCGGGCCGGAGTGTGTGTGTTTGTCCGGGAGGATATCTGTGCTCGACGCCTCGGCAGCCTTGAAGGAAGGGATCTATCGACCCTCTGGCTGCGTGTTGATAGCGACGACCACCCCCGCATCTACGCATGTCTTTATAGGTCCCATAGCGGTAATACCGAAACAGACCGACTCATGGACCACGTTCAAACGGCTGCAGATTCCGTACTTCAACAGGTCCCATCCGCGGAAATCGTTATTCTGGGCGATTTCAATGCCCACCACGTCGATTGGCTTGGATCTCGCACCACCGACCACGCGGGTAGATCTGTTCATGACTTTGCTCTAGCATATGATCTAACACAACTGGTTACCGCACCCACGCGAATCCCAGATGTTGATAATCATATACCTTCCCTGTTGGATCTTCTGCTGACCTCCCATCCGGACAGATATGTGGTTTCTGTAGACGCCCCTTTGGGTTCTTCGGACCACTGTCTGATAAGGAGTACGGTGCCACTCACGTGCCCACTTCGACCGCACATTGCGAGTCGCCGCCGTGTGTGGCACTATAGGTCAGCGGACTGGGATGGGATGCGAAATTTCTTCGCATCTTACCCATGGGGGCAAGTTTGCTTCTCGCCGGATGATCCTGACGTCGTTGCCGACTCTGTTGCTGACGTGGTACTGCAGGGAATGGAGCTCTTTGTTCCATCCTCAGTGGTGCCAATCGGCGGCAGATCCCAGCCCTGGTTTGATCGCTCATGCAAAACGGCATTACGTTTTAAGCATGAGTGTTATCAAGCCTGGGCAAAAGCAGTGGCGTCCCAGGACTCTGACACCGGCCCTCTTAAGAAGAAGTACAACCTTGCCTCCAGGTCCTTCAAAAGAGTTATAGCCGTAGCAAAGTCTCAGTACATAGGCAAAATTGGCGAGAAACTAGTTCGCCTTCCCTCGGGAACCCGTGCGTTCTGGTCGCTCGCCAAGGCTGTTCTTGGGAATTTTTGTAAGCCGTCTCTTCCACCGTTGCACCGGGAGGACCAGTCACTAGCCCACGACGCAAAAGAGAAAGCCGACCTTCTTGGCACTCTTTTTGCGTCCAACTCGACTTTGGACGATATGGGTAACATCGCACCGACTATTCCACATTGCGGTCACGCCATGCCGGAGGTTCGTTTCCGGCAAAGTACTGTGCGACGCATACTTCTATCCCTGGATGTCCACAAGTCGAGTGGGCCTGACGGAATCCCAGCAATTGTGCTGAAGACGTGTGCTCCAGAGTTGGCACCGGTTCTAACGCGTCTTTTCCGGTACTTCTACTCTCTCGGCGCTGTGCCAGCATCATGGAAGGTTGCTTTAGTCCATCCGATCCCTAAAAAAGGTGACCGCTCAGATCCGTCCAACTACAGACCTATCGCCATCACCTCCCTATTCTCCAAAATAATGGAAACACTCATCAACCGCCAGCTCCTTAAGTATCTAGAAGAGCACCAGTTGATAAGTGACCGTCAGTACGGATTCCGTCAAGGTCGCTCAGCTGGTGATCTTTTAGCGTACTTAACCCATCGGTGGGCGGAAGCGGTTGAGAGTAAAGGAGAGGCGCTGGCCGTTAGTTTGGACGTAGCGAAGGCCTTTGATCGGGTTTGGCACAAAGCACTTCTTTCGAAGCTTCCATGTTATGGGCTTCCCGAGAAATTATGCGATTGGGTTTCCAGCTTTCTCACGGCTCGGAGCATTAAAGTTGTTGTCGACGGGTCATGCTCCGACTTAAAACCTGTGAATGCTGGAGTCCCCCAGGGCTGTGTGCTATCCCCTACGCTGTTTCTTCTGCATGTCAATGACATGCTGCTTAGCAGCAATCTTCATTGTTATGCGGATGACAGTACCGGGGATGCCTTATACACCGGCCACCCGCGTATTTCTCGGGAAAACGTCGACGAGCACCGGAATAAACTTGTGTCTGAAATCGAAACTCTGCTTAGTCAGGTTTCGGAATGGGGCCGACTAAACTTAGTCCAATTCAACCCTAAGAAGACACAGGTTTGCGCGTTTACCGCTAAAAAGACACCCTTTGTCGTAGCTCCCTGTTTTGAGAGCACTCCCTTACCCGCCTCAGCCGCTATCGGAATTCTTGGTGTCGACTTGTCGAGTGACGTCCAGTTCCGCGGTCATCTGGAGGGCAAGGCCAAATTGGCTTCCAAAAAGCTTGGTGTGCTCAATAGAGCGGGACAGTATTTCACGTCAGGTCATCGCCTGCAACTTTACAAGGCGCAGGTCCGTCCTCACGTGGAATACTGTTCACATCTTTGGGCGGGGGCACCCCAGTACCAGCTTACTCCATTTGACCGCATCCAACGACGCGCGGTTAGGCTTGTCGACAACCAAGCTCTTACTGATCGGCTTGATCCTCTGGCGTTGCGGAGAGAGGTGGCATCTCTATGTATCCTCTACCGCATATACCACGGGGAGTGCTCTGAGGAATTGTTCGGATTAATACCGCCAGCTGATTTCCGCCACCGTTCGACGCGCCAACGCTACCACCCGCATTGGCTGAATGGTTGGCGGTCGACAACAGTGCGTTTTAACAGGCACTTCTTGCCACGCACTGTTCCTTCATGGAACCAGTTGCCGGCGACGGTATTTCCGGACCGCTACGACCTAGGAACCTTCAAGAAACGAGCCTATTCCCATCTGAAAGGGCGGCAACGCTGATGTGATGCCCCTGGTATTGCAGACGCCATGGGCGGCGGTGATTGCTTTCCATCAGGTGACCCAAGCTCGTTTGCCCCTTATCCCATAAAAAAAAAAAAAAAAAAAAAAAAAAACCTATTGTTGCTATTCATCGCGCGAGATTTTGTCTGTCATTGATATTAATTGCACATAACTTCCGGAAAGTCATTGCTTGCGAGAAACAGTGATCAGATGCCCTTAAGTTTAATCTGAACGAGTGCCTACATTAAATGTTTTTTATCGTCTATCTTATTTGACTATCACAAACGCAAGGACACACTGTGATAGCGTTATCCTTTCTAATATAATAAGATGATATCATTTGATATGTATTTCGTGAATCTGTGAGATGCACATTTACCTATAGTCCTACTAGTATGATAATTATGAAGAAAATTGGTTTTTGTTTTACAAATAATTGGCGTTGTTGCTTCGCTCTAGTGCAGTAACACAAGCTAGTACATTGCAAGAATATGAAGACTGTCTGATCTTTGTTTCTTAATTAACCACGTAACACATCTCACATTGACGTTCAATTTCTAAATCTAATTCTTGCATTAAATCTTTAAAATCATTAAAATCTCTCACTATCTGCCTCGCTTGCTCTACATATTTTTTCTCGTGTTATACCATACTATATTTATCATGTAGATATTATAAAAGAACATTGTGCTACTTTTTATTTACCCAAACAGAATTTAAATGGCGCGCATCACAAGCCGCACTATACTTTTAAATCTTAGTAGGAAAAGAATGCTACCTACGACGCGAGCAAGTTACGGGCAGTTAGTTCCCATATAATAGTCACTTTAGATATCAAGATACAGATAATGTTGTCATGATACCCGTGGCCATCAGGCTAACAACTCAACATGTTTTACCATTTATACGTTGCGTACGACTCCGATGTTCAGTGAGCGAGAAATTGCATGTTTTATGGACAAAACTGTATGTGGAAATGGTAGCATTACACCCTGCAATTTATTAATTCGAGCGCAGTCAGACATGATCCAGTTTCACTCGTCTAATCGTCTTGGATTCTTGCAATCTATTCACGTGTCTATATTGTATCCAATTCTAAAGTGAGGCGCGTAAATCTCACATTTGAAACTTTGACAACGCTGTAAATATTAACAGTAATTTGACTGTATTAAATTTTAAATATATTAATCAGAAGTGGGATATAATTTTTGGTTGGATATAACTAAAAATTATTAATAGAAACCTTTTAGTATTTTATTCAAGTAACGAATTATATTCGTTTGCATTATAAATCCGTTGTCTGATTTTTAATCCACAAGCTTGTAAGTATGCAGCTTGGAAGTAGATGGCGCTCTAAAAAGTACTACATGGGATTACACATTTTCCTGTCAGACCAATGACAATTGTTTCATGTGTTGTTTTAATAGACGTGATGATCATAGATAGATATTGGTCTGTAATATCGTGAATTTATCCAGCCAGTGTTTGTATTGCAACCGCGGCATCGCCCACGTAGCTGGTCTGCGGCGCGTGGAACGGGCGATGACAGATTTATGTTACGATCGCATGACGCCTGCGCTAATTCAGGAAGCGTTTTACAGCGATACCAACTGTTTTGTACCAACTGATCCTCGAACACTGTCCGCTAAATTGATACCTAATGATGGCAACTGTTCACTTTTGCGATTTCTTTTCTTGAATCCATCCATCTTTGTGTATTGGTCTATTATAATGCAACCTATTTACGTATTCCTACCAAAGAATATAGATTTAATACAGTAAGGTCCAGGCACCGTTATCGCGTCACGTCAACAAATATTTGATCACGAAACTCTTTTATTGTCCAAACGATATTCGGATAGCATTTGTGGCATACTGAATAAACTACTACCACTCCTTTCTAAGCAAAGTGTCCCACCTAGAATAAACATCATCATCTTTGAAGCTAAAACTATGTAAATGCAATAAAGACAAAATTAAGTTCGGATACGAATGGTAAAGATTTTGGTTGTGTATTCGACGACGGATTAACAAATTCTAGACTTGTTATTTGGTGATAGCAGTAGAAATCTATCCGGATATATTGGTTCTAGTGTGACGATAAAAAAATAAGTTGTTTTTGCTCGTATGCGAAATCAATTGTGCGATGATTGGTGGTTCGTAGAGCGTAGCTAGCTGGTCTGTGTGAGAAGGGCTCGGCGGTGCGGCGTGCGGCGGCGCGCCTAGCTGGTGCCGTATTGATCGGCGGGGACCTGTTGCTGGGCGCCACCGCCGCACCAAGTACCCTCTACAGTTACACTGATTTCATGCATTACCTACGCCCCGGACAGCGACGACGAACCAGATCGGACACGACTCATATAAACCTCTTTGCCACATCTATGTATAGAGAGGTTTTTATGATTGAATTTGGAAATCCCCGTGATTCAAATAGTTGCTTTGTCAATTCGTTTTTTTTTTTTGCACGGAAACCTATGCGAGGTGCAATTTCTATATAATATGTAAATGATACTATTGTAAATGTTTTATTACTTAAAATGAAAACGAGAAATCTTTAGTAGAATTCATCTAGAATGCCATTGCAAATGTTTAGGTTATGGTTACATATAGATCAAGGACTTTAGATTGAATAAGAAATTAGTATCCCAGGAGTTTTTTGTATGTATAAATTCTGTCTTATCTTCACGCTCAGTTCTTCTTCCCCTTGCAGATAAAGAAATCATACTGTCGACATCAATTTGATCGCATGAATTTGCCTATTTTTGATGCAAGATAGACGCATAAAACTATACTCTCGGTCTCCTGGCGTCCATTAAACCTGACGGAGTATGTACAATCTGAACATTGCCCATCAGTATCTTCGTTCAAATTTAACACCTGTTCCGTTCGTTCAATATCGAAATTATGAAATGATTTCGGTCGCGGCTCTGAATGTGTGTAATTCATCCATGTTTACTGACCCAGTTAACGTTGACGGGAGGTGTGACGTCAGCGGCCGGGGCACCAGAGGAATCGGCGAAAAATCGCCTGCCTCATAATAAATACCACCGGCCATGCAATAGGTATATTTAACATCACACATATTCCTATGTTTATCGTGTCTTAATTGCTAGAGAGGAACGGCGATACCCGACTCACTCCGAATTCGTTCAATTGAATGATCACTTATTCATATAATTTTAATTTTTTGTAGGGAATTTTGGAGCTAATTCAAAAGAGACATGGCAGCGGCTTGCTATATATTTGGATGAAATTGGTGGCGTTTTACTTGAGTTGTTCTTGGAAAGATTGACTGACTATTAGGGTCAGAGACTATACCTCTAGATCAAAAATATTGAAGATAGACAAAACAAGTATTGAAATAAAGAACAATACTCTTAGTATACCGATTATAAATTCTTATTACTAGGGCAGTATAATTTGCCAGCTTTAGCCTGTTCGAAATTGCGAACCGAAAAAAAGATATTTATAGAAATATGTGGGTAGTTTTATTTTATTAGTGTCAAAGTCATTACAAGTTTTCTTAGCGTGTGGTACAAGGCAAGGTCGAGATTCTGGTGGCAATACGGTAATATTGGCGTCCAGCGGCCGTTGTCAAGGGCAAAGGGGAGGAATGGGTGGTTGATATGCGGCAAGGAATATTTAAAAATCTTGCTGCAAGTTGACCATTTGAGCTCAATAGTATAGCCGTCAATTCTGCATCCGTGCGAAGCGAATAGGGAAGTGTGAAAAGGTAAAATGATGGGAACAGGGCAGGAAGATGGTGACCTGTGAAGCTAGGATATAATAGATTTCTCTTCGTAATAACTTCACTTAATAATTATTTCAATAAATGATGATAATTATTCTTGTCAAATATAGATTATTTATCGCTTCAACAAAGACATACGCTGTGTGAAAACCGTATGGAAACCTGTTAACATATATTCCATGACCAAACAGAACGTGTTCTGGAGGAAGGTGATGTTAGGAGCCTCAAAAATCGACGCGCGTGCATGAAAAGAGTTATGATAGTCAACGAAGCGAATGAGGCGTGTAGGAATTGTGCCCAATGACGCTCTGTTCTCTCTGCCTACCCCGCAAATTCTCGTTTTTCGATAGGGCGTGTAAAAAATATCCCTTCAATAAAATGTTGTTTCTATTTTAAGTCAAACTAAAATAAATAATTACCATTATTTTTGTCTACTTTAGCTGTAATAAAAACTCTTTATATTGTTTTTTTCTTCAATATCTTCAAATGTGCAGACGTTGTGTTACAATTGTGTCTATATGTAATATCAGTATGGAAGCAAACATAACACATGTATTACATATAAATGTATGACATATTGCCATGTTTCCCGTCATATTACATACATATATATGTATGTGTTACAAAAACATTCCAATCCTTACATAATTGTCTCCTTACTGCTGGCAATTCGCCAAAGGTGCCAAAGCAAATATTATATTATATTTGCCTGTCATTTATCAATCTTACAGAAGATTGAATAGAAGAATATAACTGGCACTTAGAGATAAGAGTTGCTTACTTAATGCCGAGAGGTGTACCTCAGGTTAAGTCTATTTTAAGCATAAATACTTGTATCCATTCGAAAAGATATGCTTTCTTAGGCGTAGTCGGAAAATTTGGTTAACATAACTTCACGCCTTTTTCTACCCGAAGGTGCAGGCAATGGCTGTTAGGCCCCGACTCGCCGTTATGTTTACGTCCCAAATGGAATAGGTGGCAAACCTATTGCCGTACCGGACACAAAGTTTTTGGTGATTGATATTTACCACACATAAGTTTCGAAATTAATTTCAAAATCTGGATTCAGAAGCAGGCTGCTCAACCACTGGACCACCGAGCTTTGCTCGTCACTCATCATGCTCTTTTATGCTATTTCATATTCAAACCCCATATTCAATTCCCTTACTGAAGGTGATGTCAGGAGCCGTAAAAACCGACGAGCGTGTATGAAAAGAGTTATGAAAGTCAAAGAAGCGAGCGAGGTGTGTAAGAATCGTGCCTTATGGCGCTTTGTTCTGCCTATCTACCTCTCAAAACATTCGGCGTTGAGCTATGTATGGTTTATTCTATAAATAAACGATTGCACTTTTGCTAATTCTTGATATTTTAATATTAAACTAGTTGACCCGGCGAACTTTGTCCCGCAACAAAATTAAGAAATAAGTAAATTTACTTTACTACATCATACATGAATTATAGACAAAAACTACCCCGTTAACAGTTTCTATCTCTTCAAAAAAATGCACCAAAATCCGTTGCGTAGCTTGTAAGATATAAACATATATGGGGACAGACAGCGGAAAGCGCCTTTTTTATACTATGTAATGGCTTATAATTGAACCCTACCAAAATCTGTTATGCACAAAATTTGTAGATGCTTTTATTGAACAGAAATAACTTAAATACTCTTATACGAGAACCAGAATCGAAATAGACTAGTGACCTTGTGTACACGCCTTTTGATTGATCTCACAAATTATTTAAACAGACATTTTGTCCGTAGTAATATCGTAAGTTATAATGATCAGCTTATATAGTGTATTGTGTTATTAGGAAGTAGAGTATTGTTAAAATAGCCAAAATATTTAAAAAGTTCGACCACTGAAATACCACGACACCTCAGAATATCGGCGCAAAATCACTCACGTCACGTTTTGCTGAGCGAGAGAGGTATCCGGATGACCTTACATCTCAATCCCACTTTCGACCCATTCCCTATTCCATTTTAAAAGCCGACATCGCAACTGTAACACTAGCTGTGTCCCTGGGCGGTGTTAATTGTTTGCCATCAGGTCACACGTCTGCTCAATTTCCTCTCTGGTGTTATCCTATAAAAATAAAATCGAATATATATTTTTTTCTACGTGTTACT